>JAFIDM010009631.1:237848066-237891201 GCA_023159025.1 Thereuonema tuberculata
AACTCACTTAAACGTAACTTTATATAAAAACGAGTTTTAGTCAATAAGATATAAGCCTAATTTACAATTAAGTTTATTTTGTAAAAAGTCTGTATAAAGTTAAATTGAAAAATTGACAAACATCCTTGAAATGCAACAAATTAAACAGATCTTAAACAACGATTCGAGCTGATATGCAGCGAATACTCTACCATCCCTCTGGATGCTATCCAGAGAACTTCATGACATGCTCTTCATAAACTATTATTTCAGCTGTAAGACTTTAACTCAGATAGGAAACATCCTATGAATAGTGACGTAGTTAGGTATTTTAAACGATGGCGTGTGATCAAAATTCCCACTCAAAAGTCAGATCCGAAAAAATATATATATATATATATATATATATAAATATTGGACCCTGTTGCCGCCCTCCTAATTACGTTATTAGTTATGAACCCATTGGTTACTTTTTAAAAGTTTCAAAATTCTATTTTTCAAGTCTTAATGAACAAGGAACCTAAACTGTATGTTAACAGTGTATTTAAGTGTATTTTAATTTGTTAAGCCTAAATTTAACATGTTATTAATCCTCAGTGTAATGCAAATTTATTTTCTAATTTCGGTAATTACTTCTATTCTACTTCTATAATTATTGCGAAACAATAATTATTATTTGAACACAACTGCTGTTGATAATATATAAATCGAGGCGCTTTTATTACAAGATTTCCGTGATCGCGTTCAACTTCTAACCCGGTAGCATCATACCGTTCCCAAACGCTAGCGGCCGATCGCAGGTCGACGGTAAATGGCGCGGGAACGATCTAATAGCGGCTGGTGAGGCAGAAGCGAAAGATTGAGGAACCACCTCCACTGAATGGCAAATTTAATTAGCAGTGAGGCTCGTAGACCAGCTGAGGTGCAAAAGCGACAATTGTAATAATGGTGGGTTGTAATATCGGGCGCCAATGTCACTGGTCAAAGGTCAAATTCGCAGAGCACAAGACAAATTGGATTAAAGTGGTGAAACATCATCAATCCCTGTTGCGGTAATAAAACTAAACGAGGAGCTAGGAATATTGAAGGGTGCTTGGTTCAAAATTAAATAAATAAAAAAAAAACGTCAATAGTTCATCAAAATGAAATAAAAACAAAACAATAAAATAAAATAAAAAAGTAATTCAAACTTGAATTGCACGAAGAAAAAAAATCTTTATAATTCTTTAATTTAATAATAATTGAAAATAAAGGTGAATTTTCATCTTTTTGTTAATAGTTCCAGTGAAAGTTATCGTAATGCTATACAATTTTGGTCACAGAGATCTTGAATGTAGCAGATATTTGTTAATTTTTTTTACTAAATTGATCTACTTATAAACCAGGGCTTGTAGATTGCGGCTGTTTGAGGGATGATCTGCGACTCCCTACATCTGGCTTGCTTTTTGGTTGGATGATATAAGTAGATTTCTTTTCTTTTTCAGTTTTTTTTTTATTGATTAGTGAGGACTGTATTTTTTTTGGTTTCTTAAATTTTGTTAAAATTAAAAAAAAAGTGGCTCTTCTCAGCAAAAAAGGTTGGTGACCCTTGCTTTAAAACACACACATATGTAAATACAGATATATATATAAACTTCCGATTATCCGCGGACCTCTCCTGTTTCTATTTTTTTTTACTGTACAATAAATTATGAAATTAACAAAAAAATTTTAAATCTAGAATAAGGTAAACAATAAAAGAGGCACATTTAGCGACGTCCAAGGAGGGGGTTTTGGTGTTTCGACACGAAAAAACTAAGACAATTAATCGATTTTTTTTTGTTAAAAAGTAAGAAAATAAAGTAAAATAAAATAAAATAATTGTTTATAATGTATATATTGCCATTTTATTGTAAATAAAACATGTTAAAAGCATTTTTGTGTTGATTTTCGTTCTTTTTCGTCCTATTTCGGATTATCCGCGGAATTCGCTTATCCGTGGTTGACGCGCCACCCAATTCTGCGGATAATCGGGAGTTTACTGTATACAGTAGAGCCCCGATTATCCGCGGGATTGGGTGGCAAGGGCTTTGCGGATAACGGAAATCGCGGATAACCCGAAAAAAAGCTAAAAATGAGGTGTAAACACGAAAAAAAATATTTCACCATTAAAAACTACGTTTTATTGTATAAAAAACATAATTTGTAAAACTTTTAAAAAACTCAGAAACCTTTGCTCTACGTTTGCATCCACAAATTCCGAGAAGGCCTTATAGGATCACGAAGCACAATAAACCTGTCAGTAATTTTCGACCTTCGCACTATAGGGCCTATAGTATAGTATAGTATAATATAAAATACTATAGTATTTTCCCTGTTGTTAGCTTGGATTAAAATTGGTTTTTTTGAGGTTCGTAATTAAAAAAATTTTTCTGGGCACTCGTGGATAATCCGCACCTTGGATCATCCGCTCGCGTATAATCGGGGCTCTACTGTGTATTTATATATATTTGAAACATACATACAGAGGAAAGACAAAATACCATGTTATACTATCACTAAGGCGTAGATATATTAACTTCTTACAATTTCCTAAATAAATGAATAGTTATCATAACTTTTGGATGAAATATGTAAGAATCATTTTATACACTATACTTGTTAACTTAAAACTAAAACAAACAAACAAAATTTGTTGCAAAATAAAGCTCTTACATTAAAAGTTTTATTTCAAATAAAAACACTCAGTATCAAGTTAGGAAAAATTTTGATAATTATAAACTTATTATTGCAAATACACACATAATTGCTGCATTAATAATGGATTTTAATCGCCATTATTCTTTGTAGATGTCTTTACTGATAAATTTCTTATAATTTCCAAAATAAACGAATTGTTATGAAAACTATTTGGATGAAATTTGCATGGATCATTTTTTATTCAGTACTTATCAACTTAAAACTAAAACAAACCAACTAATAAACAAAATCTGTTGATAATAAAACTCTTCCATTGAAGTTTTATTCAAATAAGACATTCAGTTTCACATCATGAAAAGTACTGATGATTGATTACTGGAAATACACACATTATAGCTGCATTAATAATAATCGCCATATTCTTTTGATGATTTGTTATAGCTATTTTTATCAAGTTAAGTTTGTAGATAAAAATGCTGACTTGTTGGCATTCTTACACAAATGAAAGAAGGTTAAATGAATGCTGATTGTTATTTACAATTTTAAGTTGATATTCCAACAATGAGATATTTAGCAACAATAATATTTCTCGCTGTGCTAATATCTCCTGCAGGACCAATGGTCTCAGCATGAACTGTTTAAGCACAATTTTTGAATTCCACCAAGAAATAAACTTAGCTTAGGACTGTGAAAAAGTTGTCTGTAGTGTCTGACATTATGTACAGCGAATCAGAAAACGATGTCTCCTCTGATATGACCAACGATATCAGTATAGAAGATTTTGATGAAGAAGCCATCAGTTTTGGTAGTCCAGTATCTTTCGATAAAAGCAAAGAACAAGTAAAGTTATTTATTTTCATTTTTGATTTACTATTTTGTCAATAAATATTTAGCCGACCATACATTTTGTTTAACAGAATAACAGTTTACTTATTAAACGATTAATTTGCTTAATTCAAACATAGAAAACAGATCTAAATACATATTATGAATAAAAAAAGTACAAAGTACTAATACTATTATCATGAATTCTATACATTAACGAAGCCGAAAATTAGTTACTACTGTAGATATTTTATTGTAACATGAATGATAATAATAATAAAAAAAAACACACACACACACACATATACTGGTAATTGTCGCATGTGCAATATATTGCTAACTTTTTACGACTGTAAATTTTTTTGTCAAGTCTAATTTTATGATAAAAGTTTAAGAGAATAGTTTACGAAAAGTTCTATTAGGCCTACATGGCGAAAAAACAAAAAATCAAAAACCTTCACTAAAAATATAGAATTATAATAATAAAAAAATGTAGGCCTTATAATTACTAAAATATTAACATAAAATATAAAAAGAATTCTGGTTGGAAAATTTTCGATAATTGATCGTGTATATGACAGGAACTATATATCCATAATTTCATTTTTTCTCTATAATTTAAATGCTCCTGTAAACATAAAAACCAATTGATTCCATTTGGGATCAAAATGCACGAATTCTTCATTGCGATCCATATTTTGAGAAATGATGGCTTAGATTATTCTATTTTTAATTTTATTTGTTCTGATTACTTTTTTTTTTTTTAGCAAGAATGCCACAACAGGATATCATTGGAATATTTATTATTAATTATTATTTTTATTTCTGTACGCTACAATTAACAAGCAAATTATTTCGATAGCTCGAGCTCTTAAAAAACTAAGTAAATTACAAAAAATAGTTGTTGTGAGACAGGGAGTAATCTATGTTCTCATTACACTTTCTCAAACTACTTGCTTATTATCTGTGATCAAGGCGCTTTGAAGTCAGCTGTAAAATTGCTATTTCTGGTTTTAAGCATCTCAACTAATGGCCCACAGTTAATAGCGAGGAAGAGCCATTACCTGAAATTGCTGAAATCCGTTTACTAAAATTTTCAGCTTCCTAGGAAGATCTTGATAATAGATCTTGATGATACTATTACCGTGACTGTCATATTTTAATTCAATATATTCTGCCTTCAAACTCTTTATCTGTGTCTCCAATCTAAAGCAAATAGGGATTTCCCTATTAGAAATAGCACTAAACTTATCAATTTCCTAAAGTGCCTAGTTTTTGATTACAGATGAAGAGACAAGTGCGTATATTTCGATTTGAAATAATATAATGTAAAAGCGTCTGTTTAACTCTTTCTCTGCCAACCATATGAGGAATTATGATAAAAGTTAGATCAAATCTTTAATATCCTGCATTAACTATGTTTACAATGCATCTATAATGTATGATGAGAGAAAGGTATAATCACCTTCTAATTTTCTGATTTTCTTTTTTTTTTTTTTCAGTTAGTGTATTTATCTCCTACGAGATCCTCTCTTGAGCTGACGAGATTTCCTGGTGGGAGTGATCCCATTCCAATTCCAGGGAGTGGAACCGAAGACCTGGCAAAACTTACCAGCCAGCCTGTACTTGGACCTGATCCTCAGCCAAGTAACATTCTTGCCCGAGGCAGTCCACTATATGCACAGACACCAGATGATGCAGTCACCACGGGTGCCTTCGATCGTAGGTAAAAGCTTTCTATTAAAAACAAAGTTAAGAAATTTACAAATACAACACAGCTGTACTTCGATATATTATCTATCCGCGAAAATTCATTGTGTAATTTTTTTTTGTACTATGCGAATTGAATTTTAAATATTAATAGTCAACTACGGACAGACCAAAAAATACCAAGCGTTGACCATTATATCTACCTACCAACAACTGGACGTTAGAGTTTAGCTTCTATAAATCTTTGAGCATCCTTTTTTGTTAAATCGATATACATAGTGGCCCACAGAAACCGAAACGGCAGTGCTTGGTATCATTTCCGCACATTGTTTTGGAAATCACTCGGACTTGTCAATTTTATTTTCAAGGGAGTCAATGGTCGTGGGTATTTTTAACATAAGTTCATTTCCTAAGCGGGGATGTATGCTATCCCTAAAATTTTAAATAGAAAGGGTGGTCAAGTAATATAGTGTTGAAAAGCTCACGAAATTTCATGTTGAAATGTATTTTCGTTTTCACAGTGAAAGCAATAGTGATCGAGAAATTGCATACCCACCCCCCCAAAAAAAAAACCAACAACAAAATAGTAAAGGAATTAAGGGTCATTTGATTAAATGTTGGAAATGCTGACCACCAGCTTCCGTACAATAATAAAGATTTTGTCCAAAACGTTGTCGCAGATGTTGGAGCACTTCTGCACTAACATTACGGCGTTCGGTGACATTACGTTGCTGTAAATCTTCTAAATTTAGAAAGTTGCGTAAATTTTTCTTGTTAAGTGACCACACAAAAGTCTGACGATCGTGGGGCCATCCACTCTAGTTCCAATCCATTGACCGGAAACCTTTGATCTAAATTCAGTCAAACAGACACAGCTCCGTCCTGTTAGAATACCAACCGAACTTCAATGTACTGCTGATCATTTTCGATATCAGTTAACATTGGATCAATAGTGTCTTCTAACAAATGCAAATACATCTCTCCAGTCAAATTACCAGGTAAGAATAAAGGACCTACGAGATGGTTACCAAAAATGCCAGTCCAAACATTTAATTTTTGCTGGTATTGGGTATGGACTTCGTGAAATATTTAGAATGAGAATCTAACCAATAGCAGCAATTACGACGATTGACTGTACCACTTAAGAAGAAAGTGCATTCGTCGGAAAAACAAACATTAAGAAGGAAATGTGGAGAATTAATTGCTCGTTCACCTATAATTTCACAAAGTTGCACACGGCGGTCAAAATCGTCTTCATTGAGTTCGTGTACCAATGAATTTTGTATGGATGAAATTTGTGTTGACGTAGATTTCGTTGAATACTAGTTCGGTTAATACCAGACACAACAGCCAAATGTCTAGTACTTACTGTAGGATTGACTTGAACGTGACCCAAAACCCCTACTTCAAAAGCTTCAGTTTTTATCGTGTTTGCAGCATTTCGCTTCTTATTGCCAACAAATCCGGTCTCCCTGAATTTTTCCACTAACTCCAAAACAGACTTTCGGTTTACATGCCTTTCTGCATGTTGTTGGTTGATCAACTGGGCTGTTCGATTGTGCATTCCTGATTTCCAAAGAATATCTCAACCATTTTCACCCTTTCTTCAATCATCTAAACCATAATTTTACATGTACAAATCAAATTTTTGCTACACAATAAGATGTGTTACTTGTCGCTGAAGTCCCACTCAAGATACTGCAATAGTCTTTCTTTAATATCATGTCTTAATATCAGTAACCAGATCTGCCTTAACAATACTGTATTTCCAAGCATGATGTCACAGCACTCACTGCTGCTGAAATGAACAACGATTTGCGGAATATCTTAATTTTTGTAGGAAACCGGCTGATCTTATTTTCCATAATTAATTCACTGAACACATAATTACCCAATTAACGCCATTCCTGCGTTTCCAACCGCAATATCTCAGCAACTATTTATCCAAATTTTAAAAGACAACTACTTTTCAACATGAAATTTCGCGAGCTTTTCAACGATGCATTACTTCACCACCCTTTCCATTTACAATTTTAGAAAATGAACTGCCGCGATTAAAAATACCCACAACCGTTGACCCTGAAAATAAAATTGACATGTCCGGTCGATTTCCAAAACAATGCGCGGAAATGACACCAAACACGGCTGTTTCATTTTCGATGGACCACCCTATGTACCGTTGGATTGGGGAAAGTAGGCTGGTAGTTCAGTCTTATTTGCCACCACCTGGATCATTCCGAGTATATTGTGCGACGGTGCTGGGAACAGTGGAGACGCGAGGGAACACATTCGGAGAGAAGGCATTGTAACTAGAGAGGATCTTGTCATCCTTCAACAGGCGTGAAATGATCTAACGCTTTAACTGTCCACCATCCAGAGATATGTAGAAAATGTGTGGTATCAGCTTGCACGGAAGCTTCGGCCATCAACGGGCATGAACGATATGGAGTAGCAGTTGCAACAGCAATGGGAAAATCTTCTGCAGGATAGCATTAGACGTCTCAATGATTCCATACCAAGCCGCATACATCCGCTTTAGGTAACGCAATACTAAAGGAACTATTGACCTGTAATGCTTAGTCCGAATAAACGGCCCTGATTTCGCAATCAGTTATTTGCATCATCATTCTCATTGCCTATGCCAAGTGTCATTCCATTTCGACTGCTGCTTCTGGGTGCGCTAATTTGTTTTGGCAATGAGTATATATATATTTACAAGATTATTCTAAATTCTTAGGACAAACTTGAAGGGGTGGTAGGGCACATTACAACAAACATTTTTTGTCAAACAATATGTCCGCAACTATCGCATTGACGCGTTAGAGGTCGCTGTTTGGTAGTTAACATTACCTTCCCAAAGGTTGAGAGAGAATCGTTGCTGGTAAGCATGTGGCCGTGTAGCGTGGATTTGCGGTTGCCCAAGTTGTGGGTTGTGCACATTAAACACTCCATCACGTGTAAACAATGCTTCAGCTGTGACGAGCACATGTGCTGGAAATTCTGGCTGCACTGCACTCTGCTGAATAAATCAGCGGCAGAAATCTAAGTGCCGAGGATAATCCTCAGCTTTCAATGCCTGACTTCTCTGTAAATGGGATGGGTGTAATTGCTCGTGGTTCAAAATTCCCGTACGGTGGTTTGGCTCACATCTACGCTACTTGTAACAGCTCAGATGTTTGTATCGTGACATTCCTCAACCTGTCGTAGAATGTAAACGCGACACTTGCGGACATATATTATTTGACAAAAAATGTTTGCTTTAGTGTGCTCTACCACCCCTTAAAGTTTATCCTATGAAATTACAATCCCTCTATATATACGCTGTCCGGCCACTTCATTAGGTACACCTACTTAGTAGCGTGTTGGGCCTCCTTTAACCCTCAAAACAGCCTGAATTCGTCGAGGCATGGATTCCACAACATGCTGAAAACGTTATTGAGGTATTGTGTACAATGCAGACATGAGTGTGTCACGCAGTTCCTGAAGATTTGATGGAGGTGTAGGCCTGGAGTGAACAGCCCGTTCCAGCTCATGCTACAAATATTCAATCGGGCTGAGATCCGGGGACTGAGCGGGCCACTGCAGCAAGGAAAAGTTATTGCCATGTTCCTCAAACCATCCCATAGCGATGCCGGCTTTGTGCACCGGCATATTATCCTGCTAGAAGTAGCCATCTGCATAAGGATAAACTGTCAACATGTACGGTTGCACTTGGTCAGCTACGATGTTTAGGTACGCTCTCGCATCCTGACGCCTCTAGAAGTATCAATGGACCTAACGTGTGCCAGGAAAACATCCCCCACACCATGACACTGCCCCCAACAGCTTGAAGAGTTGTTATGAGACACGACGAGTCCAGACATTCATGTTGTTTGCGCCAAATTCTGTGCCTGCCATCAATATGGCGCAGCAGGAACTTCAACTCATGGGACCAAGTAACCTTTTTCCAGTCGTCGATGGTCCAGTGTCAGTGTTGCTTTGCCCACAGAAGGCGTGCGCTCCTGTTCTTTGCTGATAACAAGGGAATCCGACGAGGTCGTCCGCTGTTGTAGCCCATCTGCAACAGGGTACATCTAGTAATGCGTTGCGAGATGGTTTGCTGCACACCACTGTTGAAGTCGGACGTCACTTGGGCAACTGTGACCCGTCTTCTGGCTTGCACAATTCTAGAAATCCTCCTCCGGCCTCTGTCATCAATGGTCGATTTTCGTCCACAGGAGTGCCGCTGACTGAACGTTTGGTGTTCATTGCACCATTCCCTATATACCCTTTATACTGTTGTATGCGAAAAGTTCAGGAGCACTGCCGTCTCGGATACGCTTTGACCAGCACGTCTAGCTCCGACAATCATGCCATGTTCAAACTCCGTTAGATCACTACATTTTCCTATTATCGCTGTGGTTTGCTTTCTCAACTGATGATGTGAGATCTGTACCGCTGTATTTATAGCCACAACTGTCCATGTGACTTGCAAATGAGTGCAACGTACCATTTGTGCGCACATCAGGGGTGTAACTAATAAAATGGCCGGACAGTATATAGGGGAGATCCGTGTATTATGGACCCCCTAAGCAAGAATGCTCATAAACCTTAAATTATTAACATAAAAAGATTTAATTTGTTGGCTACTCATAACAATTGTATAGCTACATGGTTCAAACGTGGTAAAGTTCTCTGGTAACTATTAATAATTGCAGGGAATAATTTTTTTATTTTCGTGTCGGTGGTCCATATTACACATACGTTCGTGTAATATGGACCGAGTAAACCAAAAACAAAACATAACAAGAAATTAATTAAAATAATTTTTACAAACAAACTTTCATTACAATGCACAAAACAATAGTCATACTGTAGGCATGTGAAGTTTCACGATTTTATTTGGATTGGTTTACGAGATATGGTGATTTTAAAATTTGCCCCTCTTTACTCCACTTATGGATCGAATTTTGAAAAATTTAAATCATCAAAATTGTACGACTTGAATTACATTAAGCTTTTCTGCTTTTCGTTTAATATATTAAATAAAACAAGCTTCAGGCTCATAGTAATATGCTTAGCAACCAGTGGTCCATAATACACAACAGCGCACGGTTCGTATTACACGCATGGATTGAGCAACGTTGTTTCCAATCACATATCGCTATGCAAAATGGCGCGCATAAAACACATGTCTGGATTGTGAAGAAAATAAGTACATTTATTACTATTAACGTGAAAATTATATTAAAATTATCTAACAGCAGAAAGTAAGACATTCATTCTAACATACCTGTTACATCATGATCATATAAAACGGAAAACCCAATTTAATACTCGTCCAAATGAAGGCACACATGTAAAAGTCACCTCCTGCTTTGGATAACAATAATATTCACTAAAGGTAATGAGATGGTTCTGCCAACTACTGGTGAACACTTAAATTTCAACAGGGTCCGTATTACACGATGGTCATAATACACGGATCTCCCCTATACATACATTTTACAATATAAAATATAAATATAATATATGAAATTGGAAGCTGTAGTCTAGCGCGCTTTCTTTTCCCAGCTAAGTTTATTTGGCGAGTGTGTCATTTTTTGTAGCATATGTTAAATTTGCCTATTCCGAACCTATAGTAGCAATTTTTTGCTGTATTAGCCACAGCTCCAGCCCTAATCTTGTTTAATGTCATTCTAAATTGCCATAAACGAAACTCCTGCTATGCCATAATTGAAATTATGTGACAGTGAATACGGTACCTCTCTGGCGTAAATTTCGCATTTGCAATAAATTTGAAGAACTTGTAATTTTTTTTTTCGAGTAACCCTTATATTTAATGAAAATCCTGAAAATTCGCAATATGAGTTCAGGATATTATTAAAATTCCAGGAAAACAAAACAATAACACAAAAGCCGTTCGTGTAAGCCGAATGGTCAATACCAAGATCTGCTGAAGGCTTGACTCTATTCGAATCCCAGAGTTGGCTTGGATGTTTGTCTTTCTTCTATGTTCGTTTCTTTCTAAGGGTATAATGTAAACTGTCCCTACTCTGGGCAGTGTTATTCAGCAAAGCAGTCTACAATTTGTATCCTTCGCGAATGACAGAAAGACACCAGTTCCGTTCGTGGGAGCGAACCAAGCACCTGAACTGAATGTTACAATGTTACTCAATGATAATGAAGAAATACACTCGAGTGCAAGGAAATCGACTCAAACTGAAACGCAATGATGAACCTTAAATATTCGCAAATTTTCGATAGTTTGAAAATTACAAGTAATAAAATAACAAAGAATATGAAATCCATGTTGACATGACACCGAACGTATGATAATATGACAACAAGTTTTTGAGATATGCCGGTAATTGTTGAAAGGGTACGAAGTTCATGTGTATGACGGTACGTAAACCATTCGGAAACACTTACATATCCTTTCATGAATATGAATATGAATTATTATATTGGAATCCTATCGTCATTATTACTCCACAAGGATAGATACAATAACCGAGGCAGTTGTCTTATTACAGCACAGTCACACTCAACGATATGTCGCGCAACTGTTGCATATGTCACAATCAGCTGTTTCACGAGTCTATCGGAGGTTCCAGGAGACTAGTGCCTTTCATCGGAGACCAGGTTCTGGTGGACATTGAGCTACAACTGCAAGAGATGACCGATTTGTTATTAGGACTGCTCTATGCAATCGTAATTTGACTGGCATTCAGGTCGAACAAGAGCTGCACCGTGTACGTGGGGTAGCTGTCAGTGACTGGACAGTCAGAAGAAGACTACAGGAAGGGAATTTGACCCCACATAGGCCTGCAACAGGACCATTTCTGACCACAGCTCATCGCCAAACCCGCCTTCAATTTGCTCGCGATCATGTTGATTAGACTGTAGCGCAATAGCGTTCAGTGTTTTCTCTGACGAAATTCGAATGTGATTACATGGCAATGGCAGACGAATGCCTGGTGAACGTTTTGCGCAATGCTGGAAACGGTCAGTTATGGAGGAGGCTCTTGCATGCTATGGGCAGGCATTTCACTTGCAGCCAAAACTGACGTGGTGTTTATCGACCCTTGACCCACAGGAGGCGGGTTGACTGCTCACCGGTATATAACCGATGTGCTAAAACAATATGTATTGCCGTACGTTGGATTCGTCGGCGGAAACTTCATTTTCATGCACGACAACGCGTGGCCACATGCCGCTGTTGCTGTTCGGGATTATCTGAATGCAGTTGGCATTGAGTGTATGAGGTGGCCTGCACGTAGTCCTGATCTGAACCCGATCGAACATCTTTGGGACCTCCTTAAGAGAAAAGTTCGTGGTAGAAATTCAGTTCCAGAAACAATCGAGGATTTGAAGAGGAATGGAACAATATTGCGCAACATGAGGTCATGAATGAGATCCGATCAATGAGACGCCGAATGGAAGCTGTTATCAGAGTTCGAGGTGGCAACACCATGTATTGACTTGCAATAAATGCTATATTCAACTCAATTGTGGTCTTGTCTTTGTAATAAAATTAACGCTTTTGGTACTACACCTTTCTTATATTACTGTTTTCCTCATATTTTTTACAAAATGCATTCATCCGGAATGTCCTGAGTGTCACGTGAACGGGAATGGCATATTCTTTGTTATTTTATTACTTGCAGTTTTCAAACGATCAAAAATTTGCGACAATTTAAGGTTCACCATTGCATTTCAGTTTGAGTCGATTTCCTTGCATTCGAGTGTATTTCACGAAGTGACAAAATAATTTTGTTCTATCATACAAAACAAATAAGGTTATAGCTACAGTTTTTTTTTTAATTAAACATATTAAAAAAAATCTTTTCTCTTAGCTACAGACAACCAATATGACTCACTGTAGAATACATATCTTTTACCGAAATATAACTCAGTATTCTATTCAGTATTTCTTTTGTCAGTTTAAAATTATGGAGTTTAAGGCAAAAGTTCGCCGTAATTAAAACCGTCAAAAAATCTCGAATTACAGTTGCGGATGTAGTGGAGCATTCCATTCCCAATAAACACAGGTTTTAAGTGGAAGTCGTAAACACACGATACATTTAGTGCTTTTAAGTTATTTAAAAAGTTATTTAAAAAAGTCATCTTGTGAAAGTTCTTTGCCATTACTTTGTGAATAGCGACGATGAGAAAGTTTATTTTGCAGATTTATCTAGAAGTTTCTTTTTGACGTGAAAATATTTGGTTTTATCCAAACAAATAATCTCAATGTATAGAAGACACGATACATTGGAGCCCTATCGAAGCTGGAGGTAAATATAAAGGTTTTTTTAAAGCAAAAGTTAAGTCAATAAATAATTTAACTGAAAACTAAATCTTCCTCCACCTTCGTTACTCCGAAGTAGCACCATTTGGTCATTATTCATTTGGTCTTTGTTTCGCGAGGTTCAGAGATATATCAAAACTCTCATAGATCTAAAACGACAAAATTTTATACCAGAAAAATTGAAGCAAAATTGTAGAAAATGACATGAAATACATGAATTATGTAAATAATTTTTTTTAATCCTTAAAGTTACCGGTACCTTATAAATAACACTTTTTTTTGGAGAATCCAATATACTCTTTCCTTTATAAGGTTTGATCAATGAGCTGTCCAACTAAAATGCCTTTATATGGAGTTTCCAAATAAGATCTCGTATTACTGATGGTAAGATATTAATAATAAACTTCAAAAATATTGTGTCACTAGAAATTCCTATAAAAACTAAAAGATGTATAAAAGAAATGGTATAAACATCAATGGGTGAGACCAAATGTTTACTAGATGACATCCCAGAATAGTAAGCTAAGTGTAGTCAACAGTAAACAGTGAGGTCTCGATACAGAGGCTAATAGGAACGATTGCTGGAATCAATGTGGAGCCTCCAAAGCTTAAAGAAGCGATATGTTAATAAATTTTGTCTTTGTACGGGGGCTAACGATGAACTTTTAGTACAGGCAGTATTCGTCATTTTTCAAATATAGGACTACCGGTACATTAATTTTAATGAAATTTGGTGATGGAGATCCTTACCGAATGTAATGATATAAAGATTTTGTAAAGGCTAACAGAATACAAGTGATAGTTAATAACGCCAGAACATTAGAAAATGCTTTTATTATGTCTCTATTCTTAAGTTGTATTCGTGTTCGTTTTAAAATACAAAAATCATTATATTTGTATAGATATAGACTGTAAAACCTTATGTCCCAACATTTTTTTTTTCGAAGCAGAATGCAAATTGCGATGCAAAATCGTCAAAAAAATTTATATTATGACAAAAGCTTCTGCAAAACTACTCAGCCAGCATACCAGGGAAGTTCAAAACATATAAAACTTCTAAAGCATTTTAGCAAATTCTAATTCTGATAGTATCACAGGACAGTTGTGTCATCACAGAGAAAACTTCTAAAAGTATTTAAATTTTAAAAAATGTCGAATTTAACCTGGATAGCTTCAAATACTGGTTTCTTAATTCGTGTTGAAGAACGGTGAAATTGCGAAAAAGCTATCGTAATTCATTGACTATTAAAGTTATAGACCGAATTTTTTTACTTTTAATGGATATACTTAGATTAGCTTAAGAATAGCTGTACTTATTTGATTATGACTTTAGATTATTATTTGATTATGAATGTTTACATTATCTTTTCAAGAATAAAAGATTAAATACTGTAAGATTAAATAATAAAAACACACCATATCTTATTAATAATTGTATTTAAAACATTTAAAAATTGCTGTTTACTTTACATTGTCGTCGAGAGCGTTCGGATCCTTTATGCAACGATCCCTTTTCAATCTTCAATCTAGCAATTTTTAAATGTTTTAAATGCAATTTTTAATAAGATATGGTGTATTTTTATTATTGCTTTTTAGAAATACAAGAATAAAAGATAAAAATGTTGACTACGTATATTTAGACTACTTTAATTGTATAACTTAAATGCTGTATTATTTGTCATTAATGTTTTAGTTTTGTTGTGTTTTTGTCTATTTCAGGCATTTTACCACAAGTCAAATACTGGCTTCCTTAGCTGTAGTTGGAATCGTTGCAGCAATTGGTACAGTGCTCGTTACTATTGTAGCTCAGTCTAGCAAAGGTTCTAGTATATTTGAATTTGTATTTCAGCCACTAACAGACATCTATGCATGAAATGGCTTGAATTATCAAGGATTAATACTAAAGTTACATCGAATTATTTACCATAACGATGCATGGAACCCATCAATAACAGATTTTGGAAAAATCAATAATCTTTTTAGAGTTCTAATAATAATAATTTAATTTATTGTAGAATTATTGAAAAATATAATTCCTATTCTAAATATTAAATTAATGCTAGGCAAATTAAAGAAAGATTCTTAATATATTAAAATATATAACAGTAGAATTTATACAGCGATATTCCTTCCTCAATTACAGATTAACTAAATTAATTATTATTTTTTATTTTTTAAAATTTTGAATGTAGAAATGATTGATCACTTAACAGAAAACTTAGATTTCTTACGTTGATTTTATATAGAATGTTACTGCAACTGAACACAGATGTCACTATTCTTAAAGTACATTGTATTTTAATTCTTATTTATAAATTTCATTATTTTAGTAGACCGTCGTGAATATACACAAAATCTAAGTCACGGATACCCAAATTTTTTGTTCCTAGCGCCTCCTTTTGATATTCCGTCTTCCTTCCTTTGATTTTATCTAAAATAAAAACTGAATATAATGGACACTGCCATTATAAATTAGAATTTGTTGTGCTCAATTTGATTAAGACTTTCAGTGCAAATCTCATTTCTCAAGATTAGGAAATTATAACAGACGGACGAAATAAGACGATCGGCGAGATTAAAAGGAGACTCCCGAAGATCTATGCCGCCGAGAAGAAAAAAACAAAAATAAAGCAGTTTCTTGTTTATTCCCATCCCTCCCCCCTAACTTTCTTCAAAATATCGTAAGGAGCGATTGGAAAATTATATGACAAAGAATTAAGGTTTAACTGACTTTTTGGGCAATATAGCATTATTCGTAAGAACTATTCAGCTACTAATAAAAAGTCTTATTTTTAAATATGAAATTCAATGTGTAGCATTTACTTATTGATACAGGATATTATTACATAACGATACGAAGCAAGTCTCATGGGTATATGAGCAGAACAGGAAATTTGGAATTTGTAAAATTCTAATTCAAAAACCATAGTTCTATTTCTGCAAGTATAATGCCAATTTATCCTTGTTTGATCAGTGACATCTAGTTTTAAATAATTTAATATTTCTACTAAAACTCAATATGCTCTTTTTAATTTTAGTCATTACAGAGAACACATTTAAAACCACAATCATATAAATGTTGTTTTTTTTTCTAATTGTAATTTTTTTCAATTTTATAATTTTCCTTATTTTTTGATTTTATTTAAGTCTTTTATAAATAAATAAATAAATAAATAAATAAATAAATAAATAGATATCAAATGTACGTACTTTTGTAATTTAAGTTAAATTTGTTAAATTAAATGAAACCTTTGCAATTCGAAACTCATAAGAACAGGTTTTGAGTTTTTCCATTCGATATATTTATATTTACTTACATAAAACAAGTAAATAACATAGACAAAAAAACAAAAAACAAAAAAAACCCTCTTATTCTGAAAGTTCATCTGACATGTTAACTAAAAAAATAAATTTGACAATATATCTATCGACCTTATACTAATTGTTATTTCTTTGCTAACAAATGTCCTACTAGCATATTAAACTTGCAGTTTTTTAGGATAGGCAGTTGTTTTGTGGTTTCAACACTCGTCAGATACGACAATCAATGCCTCGAAATTTGTACCGGAACATTGACGAATGCTATCTCAGGAGAGGTGAAATTACAAAACAGCCTTTCCGAGAGTTCTAATGCCTAATGCGCTGGTAAGATAAACCTAGAAACCAGTATTTAAATTAAATAAATTTCTGGAACAAATTCTTTACAGAACCTCCAGCCCTGTTTTCAGCACGACAAGTGCGAATTGTCGAAGATGAGGTTCCCTATCATCCCGATATGAGAGCTGACGTGATGACAAACCAGCCGAAATTCCGCTCTTACAACGAGGTGTGCGACGATTCTCCACCGGACCCTGGGTGCTTAACTTGGGACTGGAAAACCAACAGAACCCAGATCGGCTCCATCATTAATTATTGGTGTTCGACCACTACGAGCCTCATCACGTACGCAACAGTGATGTGTACCAGCTTCAATCGGTGGGAAGTCATCAGAAAACCAAAAATTCCATGCAGTAAGTAAAGATACGTTCAATGGTATGTAACTAGCTCTAATTCTACGAAACATCTATAAATATATTGTCTTCTCTTAAACATGAGTAGTCAGCTAGAGTGTTAAGAGAATACAGCTTCAGTTTGCTTTTCTTTGGCAATAAATCCCAAAGTTTTTAAGTAAAATATTAAGTTAGATATACGCTGGATTGGTTCTGATTAGGCAGACGTCTAAACTACATTTCAGAAGAAAAGAAGTCTGAAGAACGTTGTATTGAGGTGTAGCTGTAAATACAGTACTTTAAATGTGATAAGCCGACATCTTGCATTGAGAGTTTATCTGGGGATAGAAGTATTAAATTTATAATGAACACTGCTGAGTAGGCAAATACTTTGCGCGAGGAGATATCGTTGTATACTGTAGTATTAAATTTATAATGAACATTGCTGAGTAGGCAAATACTTTGGGCGAGGAGATATCGTTGTATACTGTAGGTCATCGTTGCATTTATTTTTATATAATTTGAATATTATAAGTAGGGTCTTAAATCATTGTTAGCATATTGTCAACAAGTAGATTTCGAAGATCAATTAGTCTTACCATTGGTAAATATAAAATTCTACCTTAAGAAGTACACAGGTACTGGACAGAAATAATAATTCCAAATTAGATGCTCTTTAAATTAAAAGGTAAGTTAGCCATTTTAATTATTATGATTTCTTTTTTATTGATAATTTTGTTTAAAATATAGAATTGAATTTTAGTCTTAGAGCCTTTTTAATTTATTTTTCAAACACATTTGGAGATCGTTCGCATCTGCGCAGTAATTATTTCGAGCAAGTCATCGTTGTGACAACTTCAATTCTGGAAAATTATGTGGAGTTTCCAAAAATTGAATTAGAAAAAACAAATTCATTCTAAAAACAACGTAAATAATTTAAGTGCTTGTTTTACTCTCGGCTTCAAATGAATTAGTAGATGAGAAAACAATCACTTCAAGCATTTTAATTGAATAGTATTCAAAAACATTATTTCCTCTTCGTTATTATTGGAAATGCAAGCAAATCGTAGAAACACCTAAATTGCATAGTTCATCATTATTTCTAATGTTATTCTCTGAGTTGGGGGTGAAGAGTAGAACATCTGTAAATACGAGTGTTTCGATTTTTACTCTGTATTTTTCGATGCCATATTTTAATAGTAATAAAAAAAATGACGTCATTGGTGACATAACTATTTTGTGAGAAATTTACAGATTATCTTTGAGATGTCTGGAGTGGTGACTTAATTATCCACTGAAATACTTCCTTATAGTCTTTGTAGGTGCTAATCAGGCTTCTTATCGCCCAGAAGATCTGCATTAAATGCGAAATTTAGAAACGTGATGAGATTTTCTGGTGTTCGTGGCTTATCCCTAAGGGTACAAACCTACTTTCGAGTTTCGTTCTTTGTTTCTAAGTTATTGCAAATCACGACTGTGTGACTAGGATTGGAAAGGAAATAATAGCAGGAATTCTTATGTTCTGTGTTGAGCTTTTGTTGAATGTTTCTCACCAATGGAGAAAAATTGCCTGGTTGCGCGCAAATAAGGATTAAGAATATAAAAAAAGGATTAATGTCCGAAATTGAGTGTAGCTTCTGCACGGAATATTTTTAGATACACTGACAGTAGTTTTAAATTGCTGTAGATCATTGATGGCTAACAATGATATTGACGTTCCTTTTTTTTTTCTATTAAGTCACCGTAAAAAACGAATAGTGATTGATTAAATTCATTTAATACAGTGACATAACAGAAAGAAAGCATACGTCAATTTTGTTATTCATTTAACCTAAAGAGTAAGAAACTTAAAAACGAATTAAGGGTCCTCGAAATAAATAAATAAATAAATAAATAAATAAATAAATAAATAAATAAAAAAGTCATTGTTTATTATTTGAGGTATTGTTGAGTAAATCCTCAGTGGAGAATTATGTTATAGAAAAACGGCTCAGATAAAGGCTGCAATTTTCTTATTGTTAATTATGTTGTATAACTTACATCCAATTCGTGAAACTACCTATGTTATGAATTGGACACATTTATGCCTATTCCGTGAATTGGTCTTTTCTCTTGGCCATTACATAACTGGAACAAAATTGCATGAATTCTTGCCCAATTCCTAAGCTGGACACTTGAAGATGCTAAGTTATAACTTTATAATAAGTATTACAATAAATATTAAGTCATTCAAAAATCTTAGAATGGATAAACATTATGCAATCATAATATTAAGTAATTGTCAATATCAATGACAAACAAAGAAACCTGCCGTTCAGGCACAAACTTGTGGGCAAGACAATGAGACTGATACGTCTGAACCTGGGTTTGAATCCCGGATGAGGTTTGGATGTTTCTTTTTTTCTTCAGTGTTTCTCTTCATACGATGCGAAATCTGACAGTAACCTAACAAGTGCGTCCTGGATAGTTATTCAAAACAACAGCAGCATTAATTATCCCACCATAGAGAATAACTCTATGACTAATGATCCGAAAAACGGATCTGAGAATAAGTAACTTACAACCAGATAAATAAACCTAAATTCTGTGTTGGGTCTTCAGGCTACAGCTTATAATAGGATAGCATAATGAAAATGCACTCACCACTGCAACAAAAGACTTCTGATAATTTCAAAAATACAGTATTAATATACAAAATTCATAACATTAATATTTTGCTACTAACATTAAACGTTCAAAAACATGTTTAACTCAGGCATATCATTCCTCTAGCAACTAGCCACTTGATGAAGATCTAAGCACTATTGGACGGGTTTTTGCCTGGTCAGTTAAATGGACAAGCAAAGAAGTCAGGTCACGGAATGGGAAGGAATTTGCTCAATTCATGAAATGACCAATTTCAATATTGGAATGTAACATATGCAAAACATGACAAACAATTTTTCAATCTAAACAATTTTTAAAAAAGAAATCTAGATGTAATTTTTTATATAGGCACAAACACAATTGGCGTTTGTATGCCAATTTTTTTTCCCTGAAAATTTAATAAAAAATATTACAATTCCTCTGAATTAATTTAATTTTAATTGGAAAGCCGAGAAAGTAACTTATTTTGTAGGCCTTCCATTTAATTTTAGTTCGCTTTTTTCTTTAAAGAAAAGAAAATATGAACACTAACTGAATGTGAGTATGTGAATATGAAGCAAAATGTTATCCTAATATAAAAAACAAAAACAAAACAAAAACAAAGATCTTTCATTTATAAGCATTAAACATCGAATTAATGCTTATTCTTTTTAACCGGAATAATATTATCTCTCCAATAATGTAATCAACGTAACATTTATATTTTTTTGCAAATAAAAATATAGTCATATCTTGTGAATCGCAGTTAACTGATTCAGAGAAATTCCTGCATTGTGGTAAACAGCGCTGACCAAAACATTATTATAACGGATTATATTGTAATGCATTACCGATGATCAATTGTTGGCCCCCAGAAATGACAAGAAATGAAAGATATTATGTACGTATTTGTGATCCATCGAAGAATTTCTTTGTTTCAAAGTCACCTTTGTCATATTTCACCAAAGATGTTTATTTCATGTTCTTATAACACTTCGTACCGACGATTTATCACGTGCTATTTTTATAAAAGATGCACTGTCTTCGTGAAGCTGTATAACTTCAAATTTTTGTTCTAGAGGTAATCATTAGACTTGTTAGGTCCATTATCATGTTAGCACTTCCTCTTTCCACATACAATAAAATTATGGAATGTAAACGGAATGTAATACATGTAAATATAAACTGCAAGACAGAATAGACACAACCGCTGTACAGTAGAACTTCGCTGGCGCTGTCATGCAAGGTCAGCTCTGTTGTACTTCTGTCATACGAGTTCAACAATTCTGTCACAGATCAGTGACAGATAGGAGTTTTTTTCAAATAGGAAGGTTGAGGGTTTTCTATATTGGGAACGTAGCTTATGTTTATAACTGCTTTTGGCTTTCGGATGCTCTAAAATTAAAATTAAACCGTGTTATAGAAAACACGCACTGATTAAAACAGTGTTTTCAAAATGTTACTATATAAGCAAAAATATACTTGCATTTAATATCGCCATAGATATCATTGTTTTATTGCTGACAGTAGGATCAGCACTTACCCATATATTGATACTTACTTAAAAAATTCAATCCTGAAGCAAAATGTGGTTTCTTTAAGAAATAAATGAAAGAAAACAAATTCGCTATGAAAGTGACATCACTTTCTGGCATCAAATCAAATTTTATGCCAGATATGTATTCGGCCTCAATTAATTAATTAATTGTATTAAAAAGATAAAGACATACGTTTATTAATTAACATCAAAAATGAGACCTTATGTTCTCAAGTGATTTCCACAAGATACGTGAACCATTAAGGAAAAGCATTAGAAAAAAATAATCTTTTTAATTCTGTAGCAAATTAAAATAATTATTCATTATAATAAATTCATAATTTTTCTACATCAGATATATCGTAATTATTAAGTGTTAATAATAATATTTTTTTTCTGTTTTAAGAATGTGTGGTTCCATGGTTGAACAATACAGTAATAACACCTCGAACCGAGCCTCCACCTGCCAGTAAGTATATATTATTCTATATCACTGGCCGAGAACCAGTTAGTTCTATCGCCATTTCTTCACTTAGTGAGAAATTAAACTTAAACTTCACTTATTGTTTAACACACAAGAACAAATTTATTATGTATTTCTTTTTATCATATCATTTGGAAAATTAAAGACAATAAAAATTGGTGATTTCTCCTTTTCACTAAAGATGAGATTGGGGGGGGGGGGATAAAAAAAATGGAGATAGAAAAATATGACTCTGACAAAAAAGTATATCCTAAGTAAAGAGTAAAATAAAATTATATAATTCGTGAAATGAAGTTTATTTTGCAATATGACACAACAAACGCCGATAGAATTATATGGTTCTAACACCAATGGAAAAATCAGCCATATTGTTCTATCTCCATTTCTACCCCCCCCCCCCCTATGAATCTCGTCAGAATCTCTTCACAAAGTGAAGAAATGGAGATAGAGCAAACTGGTTCTCAGCCAGCGATATAATACTCTATATTTATGGAATCTTCTTTTATAATATAGAATACTTATTTTTTTTCCTTTCTAATATGAACATGCTAAAATTTTTAAGTTTCAGAGTAACGCTAAGTAAGTGGTTGCTGTTGTGCTGAATGATGACTGTGTTTGGCCCCTTAACTCCTTACTTGTTAGTCCGATACGCACAAAAATCAGTAGGAATCTTATTAATAAGAACCTAAGTCTTTTGTTTTAGCTTAATAGGTAAACAGTTGTTGAATTAACTCGATCACAATTTAAAAGGTATTTAGGTTTTAAGCCGTATTTCTCTAATATATAGACTGATTTCAGACTGATTTTTAAAGCAACAGACTTGTAGTCAGAAAGCAGTTTCAAATTATATAAAGAGGTTTAATACAGTCTCATTGTTTATTTGTTCTTAATTGATTATGAAATTTCTCGTGAATGAATAAGTAATTACATTCGTAAGTTCTAAAAGATTAATGTTCATTTCTAAATTTGTATTGGAACTGTTGACAATTAAGACGGGATATCTGAATAATAAATTGAAGAAATGGAACGGAGTAATGATAATCAGAAATAATAAATAAATGTAAAAAATAAACAAATATAAATGTAATAAATTATTAAAAAAATTAAAAAGCATAAAACAGCAAAAAATAATAAATAAATAAATGAATTAATAATATAAAATAAATTTAAATACAATAAAAAAAATAACAAAGGAAATCAATCACAAATTCTGTTTTTTTCAATTTTTGATTGATTTATCAGTATTATTTTTTATTTCAAATCAACATTAAAATTAATTTATTTGTAAATTAAATTTTATTTTTAATAAAAAAATATAAACAAAAATAGTAAAATAATAAAAAACAGGAATTAAAAGAAAAATATAAAATATATAAATTAATTAAAAAATGAAATATAAAAATTCAAAATAAAAAAATAAAAATAAACCAAATAGCTTTATGTGGGGGTTTAGGGTTTAATAACAATTTTATATTTGTTATGACATTTGATTTCTAGTTTCAGTATGGAGGCACGAGATCCAAAATGTGTGTCCCACTGCAGTAGATGAATTAAATTGCATTCTAAGTGATATTTATTATTTTATATTCTTACAGAGGACTGTCCACTCATAGTGGAGGGATCTTGCGCCACGAAATGTAATCTCAAAACAGGGAAAAACAAATGCAAAGATGGACAACTGTGCTGTCGACAGAGTTTTCTTTCAAAGGACTACTGCTGTACGAACAAGGTGGAAGAAGAAGACGAATACATGGACGATGAGGATGAAGATGAAGAAGAGGAAGAGTTGAAACAGAAAGGAGGGATTAAATACTTGGAGACTTAAAGAACGAAACGCACACACAGACTCAGCTAATCTCTTTTTGTAAGACAACATCGCAGTGTTGCTATAACGTAGCCGATTGTGTGATGTTTTTATTCAGAGCTGAGATAGTGAGGAATGTTTATATGTGAAAAACGACTTTGATTCTTATCTCAGAATATTAATAATTTTTTTAGAAGAAATAATTTTTTATTTAAAACTCACAGATCTTTTGTCTTCTGTATGTTCTTTTTTTTTTTTTTTTTTTTTTTTTTTTTACTGCAATTACAGTGCAATTGGAATAACATTCAATACTTCTTTAAATATTTCTTCAATTTTTTATTTTTATTTTTTTATTTCTTTAAGATGAAAAACAACAAAGCAGAGAAGGTTTTAGAACATCGAACTAAAAGTTTTTAATTTAGAACATGGAAAAAAATAAAAATAAAAAAAGCAGGTATTGTTAAAATTTTGTAAATTGAGGAATCTGATATGTAAATAAAACGATGATGTAACGAAATAACTCAATCATCTTTTATTCTGTAGAGATTTTTCCAGCATTTAGGGAATGTGAGGTTCAAAAAATCAGCCTGGGTACTGTGTGTGTCTCATCATCTTTTTTGAACCCTTGAAGAGATCTTCTTGAAATTTGGTATGCTTATTTAAGAACTTTTATATTTAACTTTCGTATTTAAATTTTTCCCCTTATGGGTCTTTATCGAAAAATAAGCACTTCCAAATGACGAAAATTCACATAGAAACGCATTGGAAGCTAAACAATGGATTTATATCTATGTATGTCTTAATAATATTAATCCTCATTAGAGGGGGCAGAATACATACACAGACTACACATTTCATAAGCTTCACTTTCCTTTTGGAATATAAGCTAACAATGTGACAAAAAAAAAATAGATTCTATTCTTCATTGTCATTATTCATTCATTATTCTTTGTCATTATTCATTAAATGAATAAAAAATATTGGATACTGAATCTAAGCGGAAAAAATGTAAAATTCATTTGCAAATGATGTTGCTATTTCCTCTCTTCGACTCTTCTTCGTACTCCCCCCTCTTTCTATCCATTTGCTGCTGCTTAGACATTTAGATAAGCCTAATATTACACCTAAGCAGTAATAGTTTTTATATATATATAAAGTTGATTTTTTTCTGGCCCTATATATCTATATATATAAAAATGAATGTATCTTTCTTTCTTTCTTTCTTTGTTTCTTTGTCCTTTATACACTCCTAGGCCCTTTGACCTATCTGGACCAAACTTTGCAGAATTACTCTTTAGGACACTGCAGAAAAGATAGGCTACCTTAGAACCCGGACCCACCCCCCAAAAGGGGTTGAAAAGGGGTAAAAGCCCTGAAAAACCCAATATCCACCTGGTGGTGAAAATAAGAACTACACAAATATTGTGTAAAGTGAAAAATTCGCTCTCCTGTGGGGGGCAGGGACACCACACTTTGGTGGGAGGAAGCCAACACAAAGGCTGAAGTGTCCCACCCCGACACCGGGACCTTATATTTAGGGCCCCTTCTCGGGCCCCCAAGTCAATTGCAAATAAGGAAAAATTCGCTCTCCTATGGGGGGCAGGGACACCCCACTTGGGTGGGGGGAAGGCGATACATGGGCCTAAGTGTCCCACCCCCGATCAACACCGGGACCTTATATTTAGGGCCCTTTCTCGCCCCCCCCCCAATCTATTGCAAAAGGGAAAACTTCACTCTCCTACGGGGGCAGGGACACCACACTTGGGTGGGGGGGATGGCGACACAAGGGCCTAAGTGTCCCACCCATGATCGACACCGGGACCTTATATTTAGGGCCCCTTCTCGGGGCCCCTAAGTCAATTGGAAAAAGAGAAAAATTCGCTCTCCTATGGGGGACAGGTCCACCACACTTGGGTGGGAATGGCGACACAAGGGCCTAAGTGTCCCACCCCCGATCGACACTGGGACCTTATATTTACGGCCCCTTCTCACGAGCCCTTTCTTTCTTTGAGTGGCATTGCAACGCATGCCGGGTACAGCTAGTATATATATATATATATATGAATGTGAAAGAAGTTAATTAAGCAAAACAGATAGTCTCCAACATATGACCAACCGGTTTACGAACATTCGTAGGCCTACTTATGACCAAAATTTTCAAAATATCAAAAAAATCGAGAATTTTCAAAAAAATTGACCATTTCCAATATTCTTTGAGTAATATTTGTATCGGGAAACTTGGGACACATTTAGAACATGTATTAAGCATATCTAAGCATAGTACATAAACATGTATTTATAGACCGTTGTCGTAGCTTTTCAAAACTGTTTATAAATGTAAAGATACATAATATATTTTATATTATATTTATAAGTCATTTCATAAATATTAAAAATATAGTTTTTTGTTCAAGCGCATTTTGCGCATTGACAAAGCATCCGGAACCCAGTTTGTAAGTGGGGAACTACTTATAATTATTTAAAATAATGATAGTTTTCACACAGACCGACTGATTTGATGAGTTTCACTTTCCTAAAACCATACAAAAAAAAAGAAAAAGAAACTAATTAAGAAATCAAAAAAATTCTTATGAGTATTAAGATATTTAAGGGAGAATATGGACAGCGCAAAGATTCACATACGGTATTAAGCTAAGTTAAGAAACAGATCTCAAAAAGAAAATGAAGAATAAATACTCAATTTTTATAATTTACTATTAAGTAGTTTTCTATTCTAAAGACCCTTGTGAAATCTTCACTGAATAACTTGTTTTTGTCTAAGACCAAATGATTTTTATCTTATGATATCTTACAGGAATTGACAAATGTCATAAAGTAGGAATATATTGTGAAACACGAGACCGATAAAACGCACGTTTTAGATTAACAAAAAAAAAAAAAACCTTATTAAAGTCCAATTTTTTTTTTTGAGTCAATTTACTTATCAGATCAGATGAGGAACGTTTTTCTCTGTTTTTTTTTTTGGTCACCTGTACTCTCCGTCGAGATACGTGACTTTTCGTAGATGTCTGGTTATAGAGACGTTGGCCTTCTAATTTAGGCAAGCCGTTATATTAACTATAAATAGTTAAGGACTGTATTATACATCGATCCTGGAAATATATTTCGTACTACTTATATTTTTTCATCCCAGTACCCCCACTGAGTTGGGGGAGGACGGGAGTTGAATTTCTTTGGCAATTATAAAAAGAATGAAAAAATCTTATTCCAAGGAATTATTTATTTTACTTTATAATCATTTTAATAAAACACTATGAAAACAACTAATGTTAACAAGAAGTTCTAAAGAACTTAAAGCCTACTTTCCTTAAAATATTTATTTATTTGAAATTATTTAAAAAACGAAAAACAAAACAAACAAAAAATAAAAGCCTGCATTTATTTTCAAAATACAATAACTGCAATTTTTTTTTTATTTCTGGAAAAAGAAAAGTTAATTACATCATTATTTACTTGTCGAAATTGGATTAATTTTAATCATATCAAAGCACGCGATAATTAATGGTTTAAATAAAAGCATCAACAATTTTTGTTTAAGACGTTCTACTGTTTTTCTATGGAAATTTTTGTCGTCTTCTTGCCGCTAAGTTTTTCACTAGGAAACGATTTCGAATGTAAAAGTTAGATCTTCTCTAAACATGCATATTAAGTTTCAAGAAGATTCATCCAGCAGTTCAAAAGGTATTAGTGAGGCCTACTGAGGGATCAGCCTCGCTTTTAGGGTAAAAAAAATGACGTTGCATTCGCATTACAATTCGTAATCCACTTTCGTAATCCAGTGCCGTAATAATAAAGGATGCAACAAGTGAGTATGTCCTTAGGAGGGGGGCTGGCAGATCACAGAAAATATGTTAAAAATTTAAATACATATTTTAATGATACCTTTACATAAATAAAAATTGTTGATAAATTATATATCCATATTTACAAGTAAATATATATACTGACAAAAAAAATTGCAACTAAAACAAAAAACTACTTATTTATAAAGATGCAGACAACAGCTCTATGTTGCTCCTGGGCCCATAGTTACATAGTAGACCACAGCATTCATCCATCCAGCCATAGGAACTGGTGTAGTTTTAAGATCTCCTATATTATATAACTCATGTATTCAAATCATATTCAAATAACTTCAAGAAATATTTTTGTAAATCTATATTATTAAAATTTTTTATTTCTCTGTCTGTCTGTCCGGCGCAATTTCCTGTGAGAATGGAAAATATAATTAAATTTTACAATAAAACGTCCTCGACGGGAAACGAACCTGCAACCTTCTGATCCGAAGTCTTACCTATTAGGCCACGGGGACTACAACTGAATTTATATTGTTTTTTGACTTAATAAATAAATAAATAAATAAATAAATTAATTCTTGTTTTTATGAGCTATCACATCAAATTCACAACTTGCTTCTAAAGAAAGGATTAAATTATGAATTTTATCTTATTTGGGTGAAATTAATTTATTAAACCAATCGTATGGCGAATGTATTTCTTAATGAATAAAACTTTAAAATATTATGATAAATGAATATATGAAATTTACAATTTTGCAATTTTGCAATTTTGAAGTTTAAAACTTACTTTGAAACTTAATAGCAGTAACTTTAGAATAGGTCTAATTCGTCAACCGGATATGGCTATTTGCAATCTTAATTCTGTAGCCTATTTTTCATTAATTACAAATTTTGAAAATAAATTTAAAATCCTTTAGAATAAGAATAAAAATTACTTATATCAATAAGGAATAAAATATGTCAGATCTGTTTTACTAAAGACAAATCAACTGCAGTGAAACACGAGTTTCCAATTCCAGAATAAACCACCATTTAATTTCTTATCAGTTTTGATTGTAATAATTGAATTTTTATAACCTTGATTATGCTTTTTTTTTCAATTCGTAAATTCTGCTTTTTTCCTTCTGAATCAAAATAAAGATCTTGTAAACGTTAATTGTAGAATTTACAGAATATAGATTTACATATAATTTACTAAAATTAGAATTACCATATTAAAATATGTTAGGAAAATTACTTTTAACTACTACACTAACCAATTAAAAACCATTCAATTATTCATTCATCCATTCAATAGGCGGATGTCAAATGAAAAGTGGGAAACACGAGTTTCCGGAGTCGTCCATTACGGCTACCGAACAGAAAGCTATGTCTTGTCTTGTCTTAAGTCTTGAACATTTTAGGTTTAGACATGATTGTCTGTTCCTAACTCTTTAAGATGATCTTGATCTCTCCATCTCGTTCTTGGACGTCCTCGGTCACTTTTTTCCTTTGGGTTTATATCCTAGAATTAATTTTGGAATCCTATCTTTGGACATTCTTTCTACATGGTTAAGCCAATTTTTCTGATAATTTAGAATTTCTTGAATTATATTTGGAGTTTTAAGTTGTACTCTGATATCATTGTTTTTCTTCTTGTCTAAACCAGTAAATCCTAATAATGGCCTTAAAATTTCATTTGTGCAGTATCCAATCTTTGTTTCAATATCCAGGTTTCACTCCCATATTTAATTGCTGTTTGGCTGTAATGTTATGTAATCTTAGTAGTGTTTCTTTCGCCATTTGTTTTCCAAACTTCTTCTAATTATTCCATTCATGCTATGTCTGTACGTTTGATATCAGGTTTACCTCATCGTTATAACATGAAATTATGTTTCCCAAATATTTAAACTCTTGATACTTGTTCTATTATTTTCCCATTAATTACAATTTTCACTCTTTGTATTTGTTTTCCACACATTGCCATAGATTTTGGTTTTAATTCCGAAATTTTCATTTTATATTTTTTTGATATATTATTTAGATGATCTGTTCCAATTTGAAGTTCATCTTCTGAATTTGCTATCAAAACTTGATCGTCAGCATATAGCAATGTCTTCAATTTTTTATCTTTTGTGATCTGAATACCATTTTTATAAGTTGATTTCCATTCTTTTAGAATTCTATTTATATATATGTTGAAAAGTATTGGGGAAAGTCCACATCCTTGTCTCACTCTTTTATTTATAGCTAAAGGCTCTGATATTTTTCCATTCATAAATTTTGTACTGATTTTTGTTTCTCTATAAATACTCCTTATTACATTTATTAATTTCGTCGGCATTTTATTTTCTTCTATAATTTTCCACAGTAAATCTCTGTTTAGATTATCATAAGCTTTTTCATAATCAATAAAGAGTAGGTACATTGGTAAATTAAATTCTCTTCTTTCTTCAAGTAGTTATGTCAAAGCTATGTCAAAGATACCAAATTTTTACTTAATTTTCAGCCTAATTTGTAAATTTTCAGAAATACAACAATGAATAGCTTTTATTCTATAAATATGCTTACGTATAATAAACAAATTATTTCTTTTTAAGAAAGTAATAATTTATTTAAAATAAAATAACGTATTTTTGATTGTGATACTTCTTTTATAATGCCAATTAAAAATAAAAAAAAAATGATATCGGTGTAGCAGAAAAAAAAATCGAAATGATATGTTTTGTAATTTAATTTTTCTACTCTTAATTCATAATTGAGTTCGTTTTTTTTTTTAATTTCATTATCGAAACAAGTGGTTTTAAGCTAGAAATATAATCATATCAATTAAAAGATGTGTTAAGATATTATAAAAATGAAATAATCATTTATCGAATTTTGTTATTGTGGAAATGGAATTTAAAACTGTAAATTTTTACTAAACTGAATTGAATGGAAGTACAAAATACAATTAAATTATAAATAAATAAATAAATAAATAAATAAATAAATAAATAAATAAATAAATAAAATAAAAAATGGAGAACAAAAACACTACAAACATATTTCAATTTGGAGTTTATTATAGAACTTTGTTTGTTTGTTTTTGTTTTTATTAATAAAATTTTCGAAAGATAAAATCATTTAAACAATGGATTGATTTGTTTTTGTAATTACAAAAAATATACATAGGTTTTTGGTTTTTTTGACGAAAAAAATTTAAAACTTGTGATAGTATCATGCATTCAACAAAATTCAAACAGATCTATAACAAATAGTGGAAAAGTTACTACATGTGGTTTTTTGCAAGAATTCGGATTTAACAAAAAACAAACAAGAAAAAAAAAGATAAGAGGAGGTGTAGCAGAAAAAATGGTGGTCCAACAACAAACAAACTTTGCCCTTCTGCCATCAACCTCAACTAAAAGAATAGAAACGTTCCTTTTAGTCTCAGAAAAATGGATCTGTGGGGGAAAAAAAAGAGAAAATAATAGTAAAATTTAATTAAATTTCTATTGTTATTATATGTATAAAATTATTGTTATATTACAGTAATTTATATACAGAAGTTTCATTATTTTATATTGTTAGGCTCGAAATGATCTCAAAATTCTGGTCTGCGTATGGTCCTACAGTGAATATTTCTGTAGAGCTGCCAATACTACGATGTGATGTTGTAGGTGTTACTGCTCAAAATCCCACCGCCATTCCCCGATTTTGCCACAGCCGAATCGCCGATACGACTCTTTCGCGAAATGACTACCGCTTCGGCGTCCAAATGATGTCGTTTGCTTATAAACACTATACGCGCTCCAGTTATGCTCTGTGATTAAGTGAACATGAACATTAAAGTATAACTAACTTTAATTTTCTTTATTTCTTGTGATTAAAATATAAAATATCATAACGCTTTTTGGTCCTAGTCAGACTCAGTGCTACATCTTATATGACGATTGCAGTACAGTACTTAAAAATACTGCATCAATAAATGAAAAAAAAAATACATGTCTGCATCAATGCTGTCTATAATAACTATCGGATGGACGTCTACCAAGTGACCAAAGGCGATATATTGAACATCTGTAAAATAAAAATAAAACTTGAGTACTTCCTTTGTCCATCCGTATCTCTTATTTTACTGTATTTTGCATCATTCTCTTATAACATCCTTAACAAATAGTACTGTTATTTCTGTATATGTATACACAGACGCTATTCAACTTTTGTTCTCCATATGTTTCCGAAACATACGTATGTCCGAATATATCTTGTGCTACTATGTTCTAAAGACGTAACAATAAATAATAAATTACGAAATGACTCGCCTTTTGCTTTTCCGTAAATGCATCAACCATTATTAATAATAAATTAGACAAAACCTTTTTTAATGTGTTTTTAATGGACTTTCTACATTATTCGGATCTAAGTACGTCGGGACTATGCAAGTTGAAGTCTTTACATATGTAGACAGTATATAAAATTTCTACTGTAGTATACATTTTGTAATGTATTTGTCAGATGAGATAGCTCAAAACTTTTTCTTTTTTTTTTCCACAACGCTTCGAGATTGAGACCCCGAAAGGATAAAGATGACTGGCAGTCATTCCGAGAATCCGGTTCCCCAAAAAAAAGAAAAAAAAAGTTATCTTCCAGAAGCAGTTTTGGACAGTTGTGGATGCAACATCCAACGGGTTAGCAGATGTTTAAGAAGATCAAGTTCAAGACCACTTCTTAGTGGATCTCTATCTTTGTCCAACATCAACAACAAAAGTGATAAGGAAGAGGTTGAGGACCAGACGAAACGTTCCGGGCACGAAGCTGCCGAGGACGGGAACGTGAGCGGCGCAGGCCCGTGAAAGGAGCCCCGTCGCGCCGACCGCACAGGTCATAAATTGCGGACTGCCTTTCTGATGGGTCACGCTGCCTCGGCAGATGGGCATCGGCCCATACGTTATGGAACTTCTGCCGGACGATGATCTGTTGACATCCCCCACCCCAGTATCCCTTCCCCATGGTTCAAGGTGAAGGGTTCAATCGGCTCATCGGAGACAACAAATCAAGCCCCGCAGACAGGACCTTTCAGAAATTCGAAAAGGAGCAGCGGGTGCGGGTGGAGGGAGGCAGAGTTTTATAAAACAGACCCGCCGTCTATCACTGTTTGCGACAGAGGCCGTGATGCGGATTGGCAATGAAGGCTCCAGAGTTCGCGTGTTAACGGTAAAGAAAAAAAAAAATCCACATTTCTACACCATTATTTCAGCCTTAAAGGTATTTTTCTTGACTTACAATAAAAGAAACTAGACACGATTTACATTAAAGCAAGAAATTAAATGTCAATACTAAACTGGTGGTTACACATTCCTATGCCTACGAAAAAAAAAAAATAATCTTTAAATATTAATGCTTAAGACGTACAAATAGAGCAATAGAAGTTTATTTTTTTCCCTTTTCTTAATTATAATTTAGTGATGTTAGGACAGTCGGATAAAAATACTGAAAGCAGCGTTCGCTTTTCGATGCGGCTTTCTGAGAAACTATGCCAACATTTCAATTCATATGGTACATGCTACTGCCATGTTGGTTTGTGCTTTGAATATTTAGAGTATTTCAACGTTGAATGTGGACGATATAATCTGTGCTGAAGTCTAGAAATAACCTAAGAGACAGATATAATAATTAAGAGAAAAACTTTATGAAGCTTAAAATTATCAAGTTTTGTTGGGGATATCGTTGATGGGCCAAACCACTGTAAAGGGACAGGGCTGCAGCCCACGAATAAAAAAAATATATTTACAAATAAAGAACACTTTAAATTGTTACAACTGTCATGCGTCGTGACTATTTGCTCGGCGACTTAGGCGACTGCCCATCCGTCTGCTTTATTAAAGAGAAGAATTAATGTAAGTAAATTCTGAAAAACTCCAAGTTAAGGCTGACGCATAGCCCTTATTTATTCATATATTCATTCCCCAACAAATAGTTTATACAATCATACTCCGGACTTACGAATCCTCGACTCGAGTACATTCGCCCTTACAGTCACTTTGAATTGGATCTGAAGTTACGGTATTTGTTTCCGAGTTATGTACATTTTGTGTTTGCTGCCCAGCGCAGTACTACTACTAAAGTAGGCTTCATCATCGCATCTCTGCGTGTTTGATTAAATTGATATTAAAGTGTTAATAATTTTCATTTTAGTGTTTTCATATGATTAAATTAGAAACTAAGTGTAGTAATGTAGGTCCTAGAATTTAAGGCAAAAATTGTAAGGCTGTTACGTAGGCATAGTGTTATTCTCAGTTACGTACACATATGACGATCGCACTGCATTACGTACATTGATAGGCCAAAAAAAAAAGCATTTCTTTGACTTAAGGACTTTTTGACTTACTGATACGCTTCGGAACCTAACCTGTCATATGTCCAGGGTTTGACTGTATGTAGTTAAGTTCAACTAATTAAACTTCAAGCGGATCTTTGTATTTATTAGAGTTTTCTCTCCTCTCAAAAGTCAAAAATAGAAATATTTTAGAAATGTTTACAAAGAGTACATTAAATCCAAAACTGAAAAACTTATTGAGGAATAGTTGCTTTCTGAGTAATGCTCATCTATTATTTTTAAAATAGGTTTAACGCCATCTGGTGATCATTTTTGTATAGAAATCCTTTTCGTAAAAACCTAATATTAATAATAAATAAATCAAAATAATAATAATAAAAAAATAACATACTGAATTACAAGAAAATTTTCGATTTTTCCCATTTTAGAAATGAATGAGTAAACATGGGGCAGACTTGATGTAAGAATTTTGATTTTTTTTTTTCCTGGTTAAATAAAATTTAATACGTACCTTCAACTAAGCTAACTGTTTCCACTGGTTTTGCTTTTTAGCTTGTTGAATTTAAAGATGGGCATTCTGAAAATAGAAAATAACTCCATTTCAATCCAAAGAAAAAAAAAATTAAAAAACATTAGAATTTTTTTATTAGGTATCTCAGAGCTAATTTCTTATTCGTGATCATTATTTGGTTTGCTAACATTCTAATAATATTTAACATTTTAACAATAATATTTAATTTAAGGTGAATGTTCTCTACTCTGGAACCAGGAGTTTGACACGAATTAAACGGAGACCAGTAATACTTGTTTTTGTTTTTTTTTAAGTTAGCAGCTTCTTATATTAGTTCTTAGATGCTGAAGGACTAAGATGTAGACACAATTTGATTCAAAGCGATTACTGAAATATCGTTTTTATTGTTTTGTATGGAGGAAATACTTTCCACGTCGATCGCCAGATGGCGCAAGTATAGTATTAATTTTTTGAAATTATGTTTATGTTTTTAGTAGTAGCAGGTTATTTACATAAAAAAAAAATCAATCAAATAATATATTCCATATTCTATAAATCAAACTAGCTGTCAAAAACACACTGTTGGCTTGTTAAATGTTACAATTAGAACAGGTATTATCAAAGAGTTAGATCTGGAGTTTTATGTGTATTAGGACGTTCTTTTCCCCATTATTTTATAGTATTCTGTTTTTAGAATCAATAGGAGACATACAGTGCATTCCACTATTGATCCTAGAATAACCAAAACTAAAGAGGAAGGATACAGAGCACGATATGAGCATATATTACAAAACTTGGTGAAAAGCTGAAGATATGATTTCAAAAACAAAAGCCGAGAATACTTCCGGCCAATCAGCAAACTATAACAAATGACGTATAGAATATTGACCATTATATATATATATATATATATATCAGTACCTAAGCTTACCTATATGACGATTGTTATTACGTCTTATAGTAATTGTTTATTTATTTTAATATTCTTTATTTATAAAAAGAATAATAAGGAACATTTATTGTGTGGTAAAAAATTATGCAGCCATTACAATAGTAAAATATATAATACGTTCAAATATTTACCAATATTTATATATAAAATACATTTTGTCAGGACTCAGGTATTTTGATCCTCGGGTTAAGATCTCGTAACCACGCATTTCCAATCTCCACGGATTAAAAATACTTCCCTCATATAACCGTACTCACAACGACTGAGTAAGGATCGAATTTTTTTTTGGACATCAACATATATTTGCTTTCAATTTTCTCTTTCTCATTCCGTACTTAAATTCTGAATTACATACTATTTATAAAATGTATGTAAAATATACACGTGGGCGGTTATGGATTAAAATGGCATCTATTTTTATCTGCCAATCATGCCGTGCCATTTTAATTCCAGAATAAACGTCTGAAATCGTATTGGATGTGCTTCTGATTGGCACCACTATCGTGGTCTGGGTCAGTGAAGGAACGTCATAGGAGCAAGTGGAAAATACGTATTTGGAAATCATCGTTTAATAAGACAATGCAGTATAGACAAGGAAGAAAAAGGAACACAGGAATGCTCAATACAGATTGCTAACACCCCTCAAAGTAATCTCCAAGATTGGCCACCGTACATTACCAACGTTTGGGAAGGCGAAGAATACCATTGGTTGCATGTGACCTCTAGCCGAAACGCCGTCAAAATTTCATCTTGTTCGCAACTGCAGCTTGAGTTTTGGAATCAAATCAAAGTCGCATGGATTTCGGTCTGGCGAATACGAAGGGTGTTCCAAGACTTCCCACCCCCGACTTAACAAAGCCTGTGAAGGACCTGCTGTGTGACATGTCGCGTTATCGTGAAGAATGGCTTTGGGCACAGTTCCCAAATGCTGGCAACGTATCGTGGACAATCTTGGAGATTATTTTGAGGGTTGTTAGCATTCCTGTGTTCCTTTTTCTTCCTTGGCTACACTGCATTGCCTTATTAAACGATGATTTCCAAATACGTATTTTCCACTTGCTCCAATGACGTTCCTTCACTGACCCAGACCACGTTAGTGGTGCCAATCAGAAGCACATCCAACAAGCTTTCAAACGTGTATTCTGGAATTGCAGTGGTGCGGCATGTTTGGCAGATAAAAAATAGTTGATATGACTTTCATAATGGCCCATATATATTAAAATATATATATCAAAACATAAGTGCAGTAATTGGCAGATATTAAATATTTATTAAACAAATAAATTTTACAAAACTATGTAGCTATTATGTGGGTCCGATAGTCCAGTGATTAGATACTCCAGTTCGGTTTGGAGGAGTCAGGTTCGATTCCTAACCCTTTGTAGGAAATTTTCCACGCTGAATTCTCTTCGAGATTGGTCCTAAGGTCTACTCAGCCCTCTGATGAATGGGTACCAGGTATCTTTCACGGGGGTAAAAGGCGGACGGGCGATAGGCTGACCACCGTCCGTCAACTACTTCTGTTGGTCACAAAACGCCGAGTGTCTTACCTCCCGTGACTCCAAGGGCTTGCATAGGCCCATCGTGAGACACTAACTTTAATTTTAATTACAATAAATGATACTGTATTTGAGTTTACTGCACGCTAACAAATATTTACTAGTGATATGACTCTATACTTAAATTCGAATTTTATTAGTTGATCTGTAACGTATCTGCTACATAATATATTAGTTCAAGGGAAATCGATGTCCAATATACGTTATTTTGCTATAACTAGTGCTTTTAGGAACATAACTATAAAATATATCGAGGCACCCTGTATAGGCCAAGAGATAAAGAGATCTGGTCAGTTCTCTAAATTGGATCTCATCAAAAACGAGAATTTCCGTGATTTAGTCAACCACTTCCCAATACGTTAAGTAGTTTTGTATATCTTAATGGTCATTAAAAGTTTTTCAATATTTCATTAAGAATTGCAGATTTCCAAAACCATTTATTCTATACAACGCGATTATAAGATAAAATGCTAAGATATAATGCGATTATAAGTAAAATAGGCCTTAATATCTATTAACTCACCACATACACCAACCCCAACGTTTTCTAAGTTCCATGTTTGCTTGGAATCACACTCGGCCACACGTATCACTGGAAAGTTTTCCAAGGTACTACAGCGATAAGTAATAACAATCCCAATAACCCGTGTAGTACCAGACCAGTTCCACTTCTCGCAGGAGTTCTGAGGTGGTGGTGGATCGGCAAGGCACTGCTTAGAACGATAGCTGTAAACATTACCCATATCACTCTTACCTGGACCCTTCACTGCTGTTAATAGAGAAGAAAAAAAGGCAAAAATGAAATAAAGTTATGGTTTTTACTTAATTTATCAATATTCTTACGATTTTATTAAAAAAATTCAAGATCTGAAACTTTAATTAACTTTTGTAATGACAAAAGTGTCCTCTGCGCACCTGAACCCGTATTGCTTTGATTTGTTATTAACACAGCATAACGAAAAATGAAAACGACAACGGCTTTATAATAGCAAAATAAGATAGGAAATCACATCAATTATCGATGTAGAATAAGTTCCTTAAATTGATAGGCCTACTTAGCTTAAAATAGATCTCATAAAGACTCATTCAATTACAACATACTCAGAGGTGCAGTATTCATTTTTTTCCCCTTGTATCTTATTCCTATTTTTTGATTTATGTAATTCAAAAAATTCCAATTTATAAAGCTTTTATAAAAATTTTATAAGTTGTAATTAAGTTTTTTATAAAAAAAGACTTAATCTGGTTTTCTTTTTTCCCATACGTTCATTTGGGTTTTTTTTTTTTCACAAATATTTTATTACTGTAGCAAGAACTATTATTTTTACAGTTATTCTTGAGCTTGTTTCAAATTATTTACCAAGTTTTGATAAAATAAAAGCCCCACAATTGGAAGAGTAATGTAATGCCAATGAGATATAAGTTTGAAAATTATAATTTTACAATATAGCACAATTTTAATGAAGATGTATTAATAAAATAATGTATATTATAATATAATATAGATTATAATACAGATGTAACAGTAACAAAAGAATAAAAATTTTTAAAAAATTTTACTGCATGACATGTCATTCCACTTTCAAAATATTCTTTTAACATTTTAAGAAAATCCTCTATTATTTCTAAAATACAACAAAGAAATAAAAAAAGAACTATCATATTTACAATTTCAGTAAGCATTACAGTGTCTTATTCATGTAAATGTAAGGTTTTAACAAGTTTAATGTGCACTACGGAAAAAAAAAGTCAGAATGGAAGAAAAGTATTTTTTCTGCAACCTAGACATATTTTTTGTTAATTTTAATTTAATTTGAATGCATCAGCTGCACTTAACCACTGAATGTTGGTTCTGATACAGGATAGAGAATACGTACGTGATAAACAAAATGGATTCAAAACAATGCTAAGTATTAGGAAAAATAAAAATAAAAACAAACAAATTAAATATAAAAGCGACAGAACGAGTTGAGTCATGCTTGGAAGGAAATCAGTGAAAACAACATCTTTGACGGTTATATTTACCTTTTTATCCTACTTTCCTAAGGAATACTATTCATAAAACCAGTATATCCATGCGCATTTGACCCTCCTCCTCCTCCTCCAATAACACTGAACCAGTGAATGGATCTCCTTGAAAACTTCGTATACACATTTACGAACATGATATGCGTTAGAAGCAATTTACTCTTATATTTAAAATTTCTGTCAACAATACATCATTCGCCATTTTAACTTTGCGGGTGCTTCTATTAGATTAAAATTAATTGGAATTAAACTCCTTATTGATATAATGAAGATTAAGCAAATAGAAAATATGAAGGAAATGTTAGGCGGGTTTTATCATTTTTGAATACGAAGATTAACTGTTTTAAATTTTTTTATAACATATTTAAATCAATTTTAAAAAGGAAGAAAATTTTAAGGAAACTAGGCTTTAAATTCTTTCAAGCACACCAATACTGCGTAATTTGAAGTGGCATTTTCTTTATCACTTGTGTTTGTTTTGCTCATTTTGTAAGCAATGAGAAACTCTAGCTCAAAATAGGTCTCATCTTCGAAGCAAGACTCAAGGTGCAGAAAATGTGCGTTTCCTCCATTCTAGTAAAAATATAAACTCACGGTTAGATTTGCTTGATGTCTCAGATAGAATAGCTATAGATATCGCAATGATACCTAAGACAGCAAGGGTTGCAATTCCCGCTCGTACCACACTAGACCTCCACCAGCTAAGAAAAACATACACAAAAGAAAAAATAAAAGTAAATTCACAATTTTGTAGTAAGGCACAAATTGAAGCGACTCCGTTGAGTTGTTAAAAGCTGATCCCACTACTGACACAGCGGCAAAATTCATTTATTCAAGCCGTTGTAATTAAAGGGTCAAATACAACTTCAAGCGTTGAGTTCAATAGGTAGAATATGTTCAATATTGAGTTTAATATGTTTAGACAAGCACTTTGCACCAATCAGGTGACTCTGAGGACTCTGAGTAATCGACCACCCTAAACCGGAAGTTGTCATATTGGCTCGAGGGTATCATTTTCGTCCTCAGCATTCAGTATAGATAAGACTCCAATTTTGCCCAATTTATTAATATTTTCCTGCTCAGATCAGTGGCATCTAAAACGAAAGTTAACAGGAAGTAGATTCAAAGAGGTATGACTCATGGGGCTCGGACTTCCGGTTTGAACTGTGGAGGGCGTTATGCACACACATACAGACACGGGAATATTAATAGCTTCTGCCTAAAGCATCGCCAAAAAAGAGAAAAAAAATTTTTTGGTTCCTAGTATGTCCAAAAAATACTATTAGCCTATTATCAGGTCAGCATTTCTGGAGACCTGTCAATCAAATTAGTGAATGGTTCAATATTTCAAAACAAAGGGACTAGAATAAAATATGTCAGCCTTTTTCATTTTTGAAAGAAAATTTTAATTTTCCTTGACTGCTTTTTTTTAGCTTTCTTCATTTAATTCCTGTTTATTTTATTAGTAAAAAAATTTAAAACAAATAAATAAATAAAAGATCTCGGAATAAAATCTCTGAATAAATCTCTGAATAAATAAAAGATCTCTGAAAGGTAGGGTTACTACCTATCCACTATAATGGAATGATCTTTGTGTTTGGTAATAAAATTATTTAAGTCTTTAGACAATGCTACCTAGTTCTGGAATGACTTCTATAAAAAAAAATCGACTACTTTTTCTGTATTATTTTACACCTACAACATTAACTGTAGATAGATAGCTTGTAGATAGATAACTGTTTTCCTCAATTCTGAGACAATAATCAAAATAAAGAAAAAGCTAAAGAAAAGGACAGTCTTACAACTTGTCGCAAAGTTTTCAATTGGATTTAAATCAGAATTTTTTTTTCGAGGAAAACTGGATACGAAAATGAATACCAAAGATTGCTGCCTGTCGTTTATATATAAAAAAAGCCAAAAAGTATTAACCTAGCAGTTAATTCTTGGCTGTTAATTGGCACTTCTTTATGAAATTAAAGAATGAAGTATGAGGAACTCTAATAAGAGGATCAAACTTTTTTTTTTTTGTCTGATACTTTTATCTTCGATTTTACGTTCCGTTCCAATTCGTACTGATACTTGACTTGAGATATTAAATATTTCAAAAACTACTGATCGTGTTTATACAAAAACACTACAGTAAAATCTTACAAGAAATTTTTCAGTCCTAACCCTAGACCTTATGGAACCGTGATTCTGTTTTTTTAATTCACTAGCATACACCTTATTAACCTACATCTACTTTAGTAGAACTCAATTAAATGATATTAAATTTTTACTGCAAAATAAAGGAAAAAAAATATATCAAACAAATGTAAACTTAGGATACTACGGTTGGTTTTTCCTACCGGAGATTAGATCTATGGATAAGTTTCTCTGAAGCTTCTTCTGCTACCTTCGGATATCCCACATTAGCTTCTTCAGGTGAGGGTATCTCAGCTCTATCGGTTTCGATTCGGCTCAGTACCATTTCGCTGGTTTTTACGTCTTGTCCTCCAGCTTCCAGTCGTCCATCCACGGATTCTTCTTCGCTGATCAGTAGTATTTCGGCTGTATCATCCAGCTGCTTGGGTTCGGGGGGAAGCTGGTACTGCAAACCCGTCGGGCTAATTTTGTTCGCCGGTGCCGGTGCCGTTTCGCCGTCTTCCATTTGGACTGGTTTTGGGGTCGGGTTTGGCTGACTCCAGCTCACTCGGTTAGGGGTTCTAGGCTGTGGCTGGACGGGGAACTCTGCGACGGCCAGGTCCGGAGTCCCCTCCGCTGACACAATTTGGTTCAGGGGCCTGTAATTCAACTTGAGCTGTTTGGGGGGTTCCGTGATGCTCGAGCCTGGAAAGGTAATGGGTCGAGGGGGGAAGTCACCTCCCGCTATTTCCCTGTAGTCAGCTGCCATCACGTGTTTGCTGGGTCTCGAATGATGCTTCACTGTTTTGGGATTCCTGCACGGAGATGGCTGAACTCGGCGTGTTTTGGGTTTGGCGCCCGTGGATTCCGCTGGCCTTCTCATCGCCTGAATGTGGACCATCTCCCGCCTTTTCTCCTTCCTCTGAGACAACCAGTCCGACGCAGATATGATTGAATCCTCGCAGACTTCATCTTCAACCTTCTTCCTTTTCGACTCCCCTTCCAGATGCGTCTCAGTGTCGAAGAACTCGCTCTCATTCTCCCTTGATATCTCAACCCCGCAGGATATACAACAGTCTCCCTGGGCCCTGTTCTCCACCAGCAGTTTACAACAGGCTTTCACATCATTTTCTACTGAACTTCTAGGCGTGTCTTCGGAGCCGTATAGTTCCACAGACACCATGCTCTGCTTCTCAGTCGAGATTCCTGACGCCATACTTCCCTCTTCGTCGGAACTAATATTAGTCCCCCGATAAGAGTTCTGACTGTCTTCGTATTTTGGCCGGCCGCCGCTGTTGCCCCCACGATGCCTCGGCTTCCTAGAGACAAAAAAAGTCGGCTGAGGACTCAAAGGCCTTCTAACAGAGCCCTTTGATGCACCAGAAGACATTTTGTCGCTAGGAGACATGCAGTTTTGTTGATAGAGCCACATTAATTCTGCTATGAATCGCCTTTAGGCCTTTTCAGAATGGAAAAAAGTATTTTATGGATAAACATAATGCAATAATAAGATTACGCTATTCGCATGACACGAAGTCACGCGCAATAATGAAATACGCTCGTGAAAACAATGGAAATGTCTAATTGTTACCATCGAGACAAACGACAAACCTACTTCAAAAAAAAATCATTCCAAACCAAAACAGTTTTGCTTTCTTTAAAAAAAAATATAATTTCGAATTTCAGAAATTAATGCTGTAAATACATTTTTTGAGGAAAAATCCTACTCTATTTGTTAAATGTATTTTTTTTTTTGTTTCAATACATTTTGAATCATTTAAAAATATTAGAAATATATAAATAAAATAAAATAAAATATTTAAACAAATACAGTACTTTAAAAAAATATCAGAAATCGAATAATAAAACCTTAGCTACAAGTTAAAAAATACCTTTTAATTCCATATTAAGAAGTAAA
>JAFIDM010009631.1:237891601-237933367 GCA_023159025.1 Thereuonema tuberculata
GACACTGTAATGCTTATTGTATTGTAATCGACATCAATTTAATACTATTTAAAATGTTTGTAATGCAAACTAACTTTTCTATTATAAATTCCAATTCTTTAACAGAATTTCAATTTCGTTATTTAATTTTTTTAAAAAAAATCATTTTCTCAAAAACGTTTTTTAGATTATGGCTAAGCATTGATAGAGACAACTGTGATGTCCTTTTATCTTTCAAAGATTCTAAGACCAGATTTTAATGAGTTCTATTGACGATCTTCTCGTGGATCTCTAGGATCAAGCGAAAGTATAAATAAACAACCATACCTTACCTGTACTTAAACATTGACGATACACAGTCTTCTGTAAAAATAGTTGTAATCAGTGCTTTTTTTCTGCGTATCGGTTAACTTTTTCAAATTTATTTATTATTTATTTATTTTATTTTCCGACCAGCAAAATTGCTTTACAGATTTGGGTGGTGTGCACCAAGCTTTCGTTAACTTTGATGGTTGTCAAGTCTACCATCAACTGGCATTTTCCGTGCACCAACGTTCGTTAGGGGTTTAACAGCTGTTACAATTTGACGACTCATCAGCGATGTAAAGACTGTTAAACCTCTAACGAACGATGGTGCACGAAAAATTCCAGTTGATGGTAGCCTTGACAACCATCAAAGTTAACGAAAGCTTGGTGCACACCACCCCAAGAGTTCATGAAGTTTAAAGTATCATAACAGATAACACATAAGTAATATGTTGAGGTTGCTCTTTTAAGGCTTTAAAAATCTCAAAACATTAAACGTTAAAGGCAAGTGAAAACTAAGATTACCGCCAATGCTAGAATCCAGGTCATAGAGTTTAAAATTACCATAGACCACAGTTATTTAAATAATGGGATGAGGCGATAAAGTACCGGTAAACTTTATTCGAGAAAAAAAAAAAAGCACTGGTTGTAATCATCCAAATGACTTTAAAGTAATATTGAAGAACAAGAAGTTTTCAATTCGATGAAAGATCAATTAATTATATTTCATGAAATAATAATAATATGAAATTTCTTATTCTTACGGGTAATGAATTAAGCAGTTGTAGTTTCTCTACTGATTCTGGTAATCAGTATCGTTGAAATATTGCAGCAGAAGTTGCTATTCTACCGAGTAATTGAGAACGAAGGACAATCATGTCAACATGGCGTTTATTGTATTACATTTACATTTGAACATACAAATCGTTAGTGGAATGTAACAATGATAATAAACATAAAAACAATAAAAAAAATCGTTTATGTGTGAGATCATAGTTTGGAGTGCCAGATACATAGAAACCATACAAAAGATTCAATATGGCATCTCAAATTGAACCCAAGGTTTTCAAATGGAGGGTGGGGACTTACATTCACTATGGTGGACACATTCGGATATTTATTAAAATCTAGTATGATATTTCTTTATTTCTTGTGTATTAACTGTTATATTAATATCTTTCATTTTTTTAAGGGTAGAGGAAAGGTGCCTAATATGAGATACCGCGATTATGGCCGCTGTAGGTGGTGAACTCTGCTGAAAAGTTTCTTAAATAGTTTTCCAGTGGGTTCAAAGACTACAGCAACAACACGTACGCCATTACCGAGTTGGACGGAGCGCAGAGGTTGTTGTTAAAATAATTCTTTTTCAAGTTTTTGTGGTGTTCGTGCTAAATAAATATTTGTGCTTAAAGGTGAGTGGATATTGCAGTTCTATTTTATTGTTGTCATTTGTTGTAAAATTGCCTATAATAATTGATAATTGGTTTCATTTTCAAACGATTATGGTGTCCATGAGGTGTGATTATTTGTGCAAGATGGCTAGCTCCTAATATGCGATATCATGGGGCTCCTAATATGCGATAGTACTAATAGCCAGGTTATTGGGAGTAGCCTACAACAGAGCAGTGGCAATGGAAGCTTCTGTGAATGCCTTCAGAAAAACAGGGCTCATCCCATGCAATCGAAACATCTTCAAGCAGCATGAATTTTCAATTCATAGACAAGTTGACTCTCCTCAAAAAAAAAAAAAAAAAAAGCAAAAAAAAAAAGAAATGGTGAAAATGGAAATGAATCTGGTCGTAGTGGGTTTGGTGAAGCTGTCAGCCCTAAAGACATCAGACCACTTCCTCAGATTACAAAGCCTTCTGGAGATTTTGCCATTCAGGGAACATCACGATTGGGTTCTGCTGAGTTGATAACATCTTCCCCTTATAAAAAGCGATTACAACAATCGAAAGAAAAGAAATTAGCAGCTGAAGCTAAGAAGAAAGAAGCCAAAAAGTTATTCGGGAAGAAAACGGAAGATCCTCAAAAAGAAAAATAGAAGAATCATCGAGTGACTGTGATTCTGATGTTAATCTTGATGAGGGTGGTGATTCCGATATGGACACTGATGATGATACAGAATGCCTCTTCTGCACAGGTCGTTTCTCGACAAACTTGGAGATAAATGGGCACAGTGCACTAAATGTTATCGCTGGGCTCATGAAGATTGTGTGACTCAAGAAGACAATTTTGTGTGTCCTCAATGTAGGAAAATCAAATATAATTAAGCCTACGAGTAATAAGATATGGCTAGTTGTTCAGAGAAATACATGCTAACGTCTCATATTATTCAGACAACAACTTTTGTTTACTATCCCATATTAGGAAACCTTAACTTCATTCCTGATATCCGACTTATTTGTAAACTTTTCATATCTACATGTAATGTTTGTTTATTATTCCACATTTGGTAAATGTATTGTAAACTATAATGATGTAAAGTTCTTACTGAATTATAAAAATAAAATAATTTCTATTTTTAGCTGTTCAAAAACGCATTTCAAAAAAGTGTGTCTCATATTAGGCACCTTTCCTCTATTTTTTATAACTTTACGTTGAAATGGCCTTTCTGACTTATAATGATCTCCAGAATGGTATGCTCAAGTCATGACGTGTAGTCCTCGATCATTCTGTATATTGCCGTAGAAGAACCATAATCAAGATATTTAATTATTATTTATGTGGAAGTTGAACTTTTCATGATAGTTTTATGATATCCACATACCTTTTACTTTTGGTACAAATTTTGCCAATAAATAAGAATCCATTAAAATAAATAACTTAACGTGCGTAAAGAAAATTTTTAAAAAAATTCAAAGTTCCAGCCAACGCACATAATGTACTAAAAAGAATTAAAATTTAAAACTAAAATAAAACTAAAAACATGTTAAAAATAGTCCAGATAGTTTCTTGATCCACTTGATCCACTCAAATTAACCAAAAAACGGGCCATGTTTTTAATTTGAGTGGATCAAGAATTCTTACTAAAAACAATTCTGAAATTATAAGGAAATGTAAAGAATCCCTTTTTATTGCGACCAATGACAATTGCATTAATGACTGCGTATCTATAAAAAACGTTTATCAGTATGGTTTTAAAAAGAAGCCTAAAGACCTATTGTTCGTGAAATGATCTCTTCGTTTGTCAACACCTTGTGTTTGTAAACATATTTCCTTTTAGCAGCCATATCAGATGGCGTTTCAATGTTTACATACAAACACAACATGTGCTTCATCCCTGTTTGATCGTATCCATGGACGCCGTCTTGATCGTCGCCAGGGGCCAAGCTGCGTTTCAGATGGACACAACTTTTTTACATATCCACGACAATTGGCTACAATTGCCAAGCATCGATTGGTCGACATGGTGATTGGTGGAACGGCTTTTTTTACTCCTTAAAAGCCTGTTCCTTGTTATGCTCTCCCACACTGATGTTGTCTTATTAATAAGCCGAAACTAGTCTGGACTATTTTTAACATGTTTTTAGTTTTATTTTAGTTTTAAATTTTAATTCTTTTTAGTACATTATGTGCGTTGGTTGGAACTTTGAATTTTTAAATAAGAATCCATATTTGTAAAAAAAACATTGTTTTGTTTTGTTTTTCTGCCTGCTACTCCACCGAAACCATAAGACACAGAAATACAAATAAGTATGAATGTTGGTATAATATTGAGGATGCATTTTTCATTGACGTGGATCAACCGGAAGTCACGTGAGATAAGGTCAAAGGGTAAACCTTCATTTTTGGTCGGTTTCCCTGCCCCACACACACAACGGACACGTGGCCTTGAATTCCGAGAATATTTTCTCAGTCAGCAGGGAAGCCGGGTGGGTGGCTTTGCTGCCACTTAAAAAATTGTGCGGGTTGCTCTCTCTCTCTCTCTCTCTCTCTCTCTCTCTCTCTATCTATCTATCTATCTATCTATCTATATATATATATATATATATATAAAAGAAAACATGACAAGTTTACTTGACAGGTTTGTTAATTTAAGTATAAAAGAAAAATGGGGGAAAAAAAGATTTTCCAGACAATTAATTCTATATCAATCGAGATTACCTAGGCTACGATTTAACGTATAGTTACACATTTCTGAGTGGCTTTGACGACTCCTCTTTGGTTATTTAATTGAATGGAATAGTGATGGTTAGAAAATGTTAGTTTCGCAGGATTTGAAATTATTGGGCTGCTTCAACTTCTTATAATTGTTCAGTGATTTTAACAAATAAATAATAATTATAAATAATAAAAATGTTACGATGTTATCGAGGTTATAGTTTAGTTTATAGTAATAGGTTGGTATTACAGTAAAGTAAATTTTTTATCCAAAGTTTTAACAAAGTCAATAGCTTTGATTTTTTTTTCCCCCTAGCTTTTCAGTTATCGGCTCAATTTACACTAAAATATTAGCGTTTAAAATAGCTCATATTTATTTTTATAGTTCCAGATTATTGAGATCAGACGGTGTGTAATTATGGGTCTTTGATAACAAAACATGCAGACGATTATAGCTGCTATTACTTGATCAATAGGCCTAATTTGCACTAAAAATTAATAAAGATTTTTTTTTTATTCCTAAGCATAAGTTTCAGCTTTCTACAATGACCGATTTTTTAATTTTCTTCATCACAGACTGATCTTGCATATTTCGACTTAAAATTGCTTATTTTTAAAACTTATTTTTCGTTCTAAATGTGTTTTTCGATGCGTATTATAGGGTTTTACAGATGAAAGACAAAATCTGTAATTCCCTTTCGTAGCTGTGATTTATGCAGATGTTAAAAAAAAATTATATATATATATATATAACAAAAACAAGAATAACTTATGACGCTTGAACAATAATAACATACAAAATTTATGGTTGTATTTAAGTATTTAAGTATGAGTTTTTTTATTGCATTTTTAATTTCTAATAATTAACTTGGGTTAATTTACTTCAGTTATCAGTATTCTTTTCTTATTTCTAATTACATTTACTTTCCAAAAGTTCCTGAGCTCTGATCATTTCATGAGAATAGATATCTATATTTGTTAAAGGAATGTCAAATAATTATCCCTTGCTGTTCATTAATACACCCTGGATATACTCGTTCATGAGTAGAATTTCCCAGATTTTGCCTATTTCTACATAAGGTTTAGAGCTGGTTCTAGGAAGGCCAGAGCATTACTTCGTTGGATGACTATGGTGATGAAATCACTATGGAAAACTCTATCAATGACCCTGGAAACATAAAAAGCTGTTCCTTCCCGGAAACTCTTGGTAAAGAGGTCTTTAATCTGTAGTAAATCGGATTCTGATTTAAGACAGGAGAAAGATTTACACTTCAGATCTAAGACAAAACTGTTTTAGAGTTTAAAAAAAGATAAATTTAAAAAAGATAAAAAAGATAAAGATGAGAGTTTTTAAAACGATATAGGGGGAAGATAAGAATTGATCTGTTTAATATACATTGTACTTTTATTCATCTGGTGCAGCAGAGTAGCGATAAGAAAGCATTTGTATCAGATTTTTGCAACTGGTTACATTACTTCATGTTTGCTAGACATAGGAAAAAAAGTAAATAAGAAGTATCAGTCATTATCTTCATCATAATTTATCATAATGTAACAATTAGTATCACTGATCTCTGAAGGTTATCATTATGATTTTTCTTCTTATCATAACTTTATTATTAATACTTCCTTCGGATTCTCAAGCGAAGCAAGGTGGTTGTACTATTTCCTAGTATTCAGAATTTAAGTATTCTTGCTCGCCAGTGATGGAAAACGTTATATTTCGGTAGACCAAATGTAACAAAGAAGGAAGTATTTAAACTGAAATATCAGTGTTGTACGTTTGTATTCACTTTCTTGGTCTACAAAGGTAAGATAGATTGGTTTTTCACTGAGACTCAGATTAAGAAAACCAAAAGTAACCTACATTCGAACCAATACAGTATTAAACTTGCCTTTTCATTTTTTTTAGAAATGTCTTTAAGTCTCTTCTAAAGAAGGAAAACATTAGATCTTTCTGAAAACATGCCACTATCAAGAATTTAAGCTTAATTGGAGTGCTAAATGGTAATATTTAAATGAATAATAGAAAACCAACTCACGCTCAGTTCTTTCTTTTGGTCTACTGGCAGCTTTTGAGATTTCGAACAGGATAGCAATGGAGATGTCAAGGATGCCTAAGATGATTAGAGCTATAATAACAATCTGTGCCAGACGAGAATTCCACCAACTAAAGAAAAGAAGGTAAGTGGTTTTGAGTTTCATGTGCAGTATTTGTTTTTAATGACAATTTCTAAAATCAACAAATTGACAAGTTTAATAATGCCACCAATATAACCTAGAAAATTATGAAATAAACAAAAAAAAATACTTCTAAAATAATCAAACTTCAATAATATTTTAATGTTAACATTTTATTTGATTCCAAAGGATACAGATTTACTGATATTCTTCGCTTTCATTGGCTAAAATCTTGCAACACAAAAAATTTGAAATTTATCACAGACTGATTGAAAAAGGAATTTACAGGATGAAGTAAATACTGTTTTTAAAAATCGAATTTAGATAAAGATCTTCAAGAAAAGAGATAAAAAAATAAGGTTATTAAAATACGATATTTCGTATATCAAGGTGCAATAGTCCTGTATTTTGAGAGTCCTGTATTTCAAAACTGATATTTTTTTTTACTTGTCCATGTAAACTGAAGTGAGTGAACTGTATATAAAATTTATTAATTTAAAATAAGTGAACTAATATACTCTCATAATTTCACCTGTGTTATAATGTCAACTTCCGTTTAAATAGAAGTTAGTTTGGTCACAAAATCGTCATATCTAAACATTCTGCCAAATTTTTTTAATGGCACATCTTGTGGTTAAACTACCTCACCTCCTTTTCTGCATTATTTTCCTTTAAGATTTCTTTAAAATCAGAAGAATAAAGAGAAAAAAAAGCTATTTCTGGGTTAAAATTGCAAACTCTCATTTAGTAAATACATCAGTTATAGTGCATAATAATACTTATATTTTAATTAGCAATATAAAATAAATTAGCATATAAATCTCACAAATTGCAAAAATTACGAATGTCTTCCAGTATTTTGATTGAGTTCTCAATAATCAATAATGACTTTAAAAACACCTCAAAAAGCTTAGAAAATTTGTCGTTTTAAACTCCACCTACATGTTTGTCTTAAAAACTGGGTGATGTCGTTCCCGCTCCATCTCTATTCTTTGGTCGGATGCTATCTCTACAAGATTGAAAGAAGGCAGGGGCATTATTCCTCCTTCAGACTTGATGCGCCTCATCTCTGGGTTGTCCACACTTTGTGCTCCAGCTGCCAGACGATCAGTACCTACTTCGATGGCCTCCATAGAGCTGTCGGGAGTGGCAGAATCCGATTCCGAGATATTTTGTTCTTCTGGAATGTTGACAATCATCATTTCCGGCGGGAGAGTTCTCGTAGTTCTCTTGGGGAGCTTGAATGCCGATTCCTTAAGGTCCTGCTCAAACGGCGCCCTGACTGCTGCTTGCCGAGCTGCAGCCATCTGAGTTTCCTGTCGTCTCGTGAATCTCGGAATTTCCGGGAAATCTTTCGGTATCTTGGGGATGCAAGGTCTACCTTGATTCCAGGGTGGACACAGTGGCTGTGGCTTGTCTTTGGAGCCTGCTATTTTTTTGCCTTGTTTGGAAATATCGGACTTGGCCTTTGCTTTTGAGGGCTCAGTACTTTGTTTCCGTATCTTCATCTCCCTGTCCATCCGCATTCCCAGGGAGCGCGGACTTGGTTCCGGAGGATCGTGCATCACAGCTTTCCGGATTTCACTCTGAAATGATCTACTGTCCGAAAAAACAATGTTTGCATAGACTTTAGATAAATCGAACGAAGCAGAATCCTTTTCACTACCGCCTTCGCCGATCTCTATACCGGAAAGTGGTTCGGCATTAGCTGCTGCTGATTCCTCCATATCTACGGGGGGCTCCTCTTCAATGGTGGCTTCTCTAACCACCGTTCTTCCTTTAAAAATGCTGTAGTTCTGAGAATTTTGAGTTTTAGATGGTGCTAGTGTTTGGAAGGGAATTCTGGGAGAGTCCTGTTTCCATTCAATACCATCCTCGTTGCCACCAGAAATTTTATCAAAAGGAGGCATGAGGTTTAATTTAAAGTCCACATAAACTCCAATCTTTTGATGGCAAATAAGCCTTTGTAGAATAGCGAAAGCAGCAAATGACTTACTATTATTGTGGCATTGTTACATTACAACCAGCATCAAGTACAGTCACGTGAGAATAAGGTTTTATTAGACAGACTGCAGATATCAGGGCAAATATTAAAAGTCATTTTACAGCAACTGAATGACAGGTAACGATTACTAAAGAAATAATATTGAAATAAAAAAAAAACAGAATGAAAACAAAAAACAAATTCTTTTAACTGAGATTATGAAAATACCATAAGTTCAAATTCAAAAATAAAGAGAGTTTTAGTACAAATTGACTAAAATCTAAAGTCTATATTCTTTTTTCCTAATAAATATTAGATTTCTATCACCAGATCTCTAGATTGATACTCTCTAGATTCGTAATCTTTCGTATGTTTTTTAGTATGTTATAGGAAATGGTCACGAATATAAAAGTTATAATGATATTTTAAAGAAATTATATTATTTTTTTAAAATAAAAAAAAACCTTTAAAAAGTAATTTATTATTATTATTGTAATTAATCCCTTATTAATTATTAGTACCTGATATTACGCTAATCTTTTATCTGTTTTATACTGTGTATCTTTTGCATATTCAATTGGCTGGACGTTAAAATTGATATTTAGGCGCTTGAAGAAAAAGATTTTTACGGTTTTTTTTTTTTTTTCAAAAAATTTAAATTTGGCAGATTAGTATGCGCCAACAAAAATTTTCGTTATGTAATAGTTTCAGGCTTATTTAAATTTATTTATTTTTGTTTCAAATTATTTATTTTCAGTTGTATTTTGTTAGATGCTGAATAAAATATTTGTATGAATGAAGACGCTATAGAAAGTGAATGCTCCCGCCTGTATTTCTTAAGCCTTGCTGTACGCTAATGGAAGAGATTGATTACTGAATTACTAGTGTTTAGACAAGGTTCGAAATCTGCCTATTTACTTGAGATAGAACGATTTCAAGAGTAAGAACATCGAACAGCAATACAGAAATGGATTTTCGAAAATATTCAATTACTTCTTTCAAGCAGTAATATCAACTATTTTATATTAGAATGGTAAATCCTTTTCATTTCTAGTGGAATTTGATAAGTACTTATTTAAAATTAGCTTAATATGCATCGTTTTAGCAAATATTACTACTAGTTAAGTGGCACATGTATATTCTAATACTGAGAATGGTATATATTGATACACTATAAATCGATAGACAAAGGACTGGAATAACATATTTAGCAGAAGAATGTGGGTTGCTTTTTATAATATAGTATTTAGTGATTGTGATTCAAATTTTGAACCGCTGGATGAATTTTTCTCGAAACTCAGCTTGAACATTTAAGGTCAAAAGACAATCAAACTTTTATATTTTAAATTGTCTCCGTGTGGGTCCTTCTTAAGACACTTCGTCGAGAAGGTCACAAAATTTCCATAGATGTCTTAAACAAAGGATATTAATCCCCTCAGCAATTCTTTTAATGTTTACGGGGGCTGTAATATGATGAAAACTAATTGGATTCAGGCAATTTCAGTATTTCCGAATTTATTTTTTTTATTTTTTTTCAGGAAATGAAAAAAAAAAAATCTCTACTGTTTTTATTAAGAGATATTATAATTAAAAAACAACGAAAAATAAAAATAACATACTTTTAAGAAAAGTAGGCTTCAAGTTCTTTCAATGCCTTCTTGTTATATTTCTGTTAATTACTATGTAATTATTATTTTTTCCAAAGATCCTTCATAATTGCACAGTCCCCGTATTTCCTCTGGGTTTCCACATTTTAAAATTTGATCATGACCTTTTCTTCTGAAGTTCAGGGTCTGGCCAAGAGATCTTTTTATGCCTTTCGTATCATTTCCTTGTGAACTGCTGACGAGTAACAAAGCGTAAAACTGTTGCCTTAACACACTAGCATTAAACACTTTGAAGATCAGATAGCATAACGCACATTATGTTAAAATATTTATCTCTATTGCTTCATTTTAGGAGCAAATTCCTTCTAGAGTTCCTCCCAAGGAAACCAGGGGTGAAGAGCGAATAAATGTACCTCCCAGTAGGGATAACTACCCTTATGGTAAGTTTGTAAGAAGTTCCCTCACGAATGCTGGAATTCAGGAAACCCAGTCGGAGCCAATATTACGTTCTGTGTCTAATGTGGAGGCCAGAAGAGTAAGATCAACCGGGTACGTATACATCGTTTGATATTCATTGGCGTATAATATTCATATGTTAATCTACTCTAATGACATTGGCTCTATTCATAACAAGGATAACTCTCCTAATACTTTCAGGTACCTTACTTTGGTTGGTTACGCTATCCTCGGTGCTCTCATTGTTCTCGCTTCACTTTGCACAATAGCAGGGGTGGTAGGCCTACATAACCTAAAATGTAAGATTGATTTATCTTATACATACATTATTTTTAAGTTGTCCATAGCATTTCATCGTTTTTCCAAACGAGCGCATTTATAATACACCTCCTTCGGTATGTGGTTCTTACCCTTCCTCATAGGCTTCTGCAATAAGTGTTATGAGACTTTTTAAGACAGAATGCTTAAAATACGTATATAATTTCAGATCAGTGATTTTATGATAACGTCTGTTCCTAATATAAACAAAGCACGCCTACAAAAGAGTAGTATACTACACTTACAAGTTAGTTTATTCGAAGTATCTTACTTGCAAAACAACATATTATTTTCGATTAAATAATGGAATTTGTCTTTTTGATAGATTAATATATTATTAAAAAATGTGTATTAATTTAAAACCGAAGAGCTCAAATAAAGTTAGCGCCATCTACCGATTGCCATCGAAATAAAGTGAACCAACAATCTTTCTCAAAAATAAGATAAGGATGAATTTCATAACGATTTTTCAGCATTCAGGTTAAGCCAATTTTGGTGATGCACACTTAAAAATCCTTCAATCCTTAAAATTTACTGTGACCAGGGATTCAATATTGTATTTGACGTAGAAATTTATTTCTGTGTGTTTCCTTTTCGTATGGTGTCCTGTATACATAGATGCAGATCATAGTCCAGACACGGGGCAATCAATTCACAATTGGCAATGCTTATTAATTCATTGCAAATCAGACGATTTGGCTGACTGATTATTATTACTATATACAATTACTTTTTTTAAAAAAAAATTAGAACAATAATTTTATAAAACAAAATTTGACCCTACTAGATACTTCTGTTCTTACTTCTGTTCCAGTAGTACTGCAACCGATAGGGCCTCTACTAAAAGTCTAATGAAAAATTTAATTAGCACTAAACCTGAAAAATTCACATATTTCTCATACAATATTTGTCTATTTGTCTATTTGAACATAACTTTTTTAAAATAACATAAAAATTATTTTTTTGATTTATTTATTTATCTTTTTATTTATTTCGTTACTTTGTGGCATTTGTGGCAGGTTATATCATAGCCAATTTGAAATATAAATATATGCCATTGTTACTACATAATCTGCAAAATATATCAATATTCTGCAATTAGTTAAGGTGTAACAGTAGGTCTATAATTAAAACCAGTTAGAAAACATCACGTCCTATTCTCCTTTGAGGAGAGGCAGCGCGAGGGATAAGGCTTCTGCGATCACCAGCCAATGGAAGTAAGGGGAGGGCCAGGCTGACAAAGAAAGTTGTTACTCATTTGCTAGAGAGCTGGGTGAACCCTGGGACGCATCAGGAAAAGAAAAAAAAAATCCAAACTTTTCTGGGGATTGAATCAGGTTCCTCGAAGCACTTTACAGCTTGAGCTAGTTTAATCGTATTAGTAGAAATATGTTAAATCTAAGTGTACTTGAAAATATTACAAATTTGGAATAAAAATAATTGAAAATTTATTATTTCTTGCATATATATGATTTTTTTCTATATAGTTTTATTTGCAGTATCTTAATTTTATCTTTTCAAATCTAATAGATGTTAATGGGTCTTTAGTTTTTACTCCACAAATGATAGCCGATGCACCTGGTTAACATTTGTGGAGTAAACTATGAACAGTGCACGTGAAATTCTATTTGTGATCTTTAGCTTTTATTATATAAAAATATTGCAAACTACTAATTACAGAAATAAATTTGCAGAAATAAATTTGGAAATACATTAATTATATATTTTTTTAAGATTTTATAGATTCTTCTCACACAAGTGGCGACAAACGAAAACCTGGGGATATATTTGGTAAATAACAGAAATTTAATTTTTAAATAAATATTTTATACATGAAATATTTATTATAATACAGTTCCTGACAAAAACAAGGGAAGCACCCCGAGAAAACTGTCTAATCACCGCGAAACTCAACATGGAAATACTTCAGGGCCGAATCTGCAAATGATTAGAAAATCACTGCCAATGACTAAATAGTGGCCCGCCTCAGCGCATGGGAACAGCGCATCAAGGAGCGTATATTAAGAAAAAAACCTTTCACGCAGGGACAATTATTACAGCAGGTTGTTTGTGCATTAGCCTTCATGTTGGATTCGTGCACATTATGAGCAGTTGAGGAGGTTGAGCGAGAACGTATCATTCAAAAAGGGCGGTTGGTCAAATTGCTGTATCGCTCGGCATTTGGGACTGAGCAACGCGGCAGTCGATGTTGACGCCCATGAATCAAGGAGGGCACAGTCCAGTATCACACGGACAGTGGACAGCAGAGGGAGACGACAGAACGTGAGGATCGAGCGATTGTGAGAGTCGCGCGAACAGCACCGAATCAACCATCCGTGGCCATATTGAGGTGTCTACAGGTACGGAAGTGATCATCCGGACCAGTTCCAGACGACTTGCGGCACGGGACTACATACGAGAAGGCCACTCCGCTGCCTACTATGACCACCGAACATTGACGGTATCGGTTGCAGAGGTATATGACTCGATCAACGTGGGATAGTGTCGAGTGGAGTCATATTGTGTCTTCAGTGATAAGTAACGGTTTGTACTGGGCGCCGATGATCACCGCATACATGTCTGGAGACGCCCGGTCAGCTCATGGATTCTGACTTTACCGTGGAAAGGCTCACGGCTCGCACAGCGGAAGTGCCTGTCTGGGAAGCCATTTCCTAACCGTACATCCTTGGTAGTCCTCCGTACCACTCTCACGACACAACGGTACATTGGCGACATTCTACGACCTATTGTATTGCCATTCCTATTGCAGTATCCCTGGGTGTTTTTCAACAGGACAATGCCCGGCCACACACGGCACCGGTCTCCCAAGTCTGCCTCCGTAAAGTCCACACCCTTCCATGGCCAGCACGCTCGTCCGCCCTCTCACCAATCGAACATGTTTGGGCCGTGATAGGATGCTGTCTACATCAATCCCGAAACGTTGTCGAACTGCCCCTCCAATTGGACACCATTGTGGCATGCTATCCATGAACTGTATGAGTCTATGTCACGTCGGATAATCTCTTGTATACGAGCCAAAGGTGGCGGTCGCGTACTGACTTGTTCCATTCGTGTAGCTGTTTTATCCGAATACATGGCCCAACTACTATGGAACTGCAATGGTTTCTTTTCCTTACCTGTACATTGCAGATATCAATTGGCATCTCGATTGGATGAGTCCTTCCGGTTGCTTCTTTTTTTGTCAAAGAGTGTATTTATTTTTCCTTTCTTATTTAAAGGCGGTGTAGTATTTTTGTCTATAAAAGTTAAAATAATGCGAGGGCCTTTTGATTTTTTTTTATTCTATGATTATAATTATTAAGTATTCGGAACTGAAGTTGAATTGTCATTTCACTGAAAGTACAATTGCATTGTCTTCATTTTTTGGTTGCATGTATTGATGAAAATTATAAACTGTAAATTAATACACATAATATTTAATTTATTATTTTATGATTTTATGATTTTATTTTATCTGATATTATGTTTCGTTATTCTTAACTATTCGATAAAATAATATATAAAATGACTCGTTTAAGCGTAAGTAATCATATTTTTTTTTCTAATAAAATATGAATGTGTTTCTGAAAGCTCCAAGACAGTTGCCTGGAAAGTATCTCAGGAAAGGAATCGGTTCGTGTCACGAGTTACCAGTACAGTTTTCTACCAGTCTGCAGTGCCTACGTACATCTGTAGTTTTACTGGATCAGGCACATACTAAATCCGTAGGACACGTGACCTGTAAGTCCAATAACCCCAGTGGTTGCAAGACAGTGTTTACAGGAGCGTGTAATGAACCAAAATGGAATCTTCTGAAAATGAATAGTTTAAGCAAATGTGGTAAATTAACAGTTCTTCTAATTCTATATTAATACTTATCAAATATTTTTTTTCTTTTCATTAGTTGCTACTTTTCAAGCAGACAGCATTCGATTTTCGTCAAAATTTAATATTTTTGAATTATTTATTGTTTTATTTCTTTTATATCATCTGCCAGCTTCATATTCTGCGATAGTGAAAAAAATTAAAGAATCCCACTAGGCTTACTCGAGATCGTTAAAGTTTATATATTAGGAACCTTTTGGTCCTTTCGTACTAAAAACTTAAATGTTCCACCAAAGATAGAAACCGACCTGGCTTACACCGGTCTGAACTCATGTAATGTAGAATGGTAACGGTCGAACAGACCACCACTCTTAGATTCTGATCCAGAAGATATTCTAATCGAGGTCGCAACCCTATTGTTGATATGAACTCTCAAATAAGAATACGCTGTTATCCCTACAGTAATTCAATCAATCAAACAAAAATTTTGGATCTTAATTAGCTTTTAATTCACCGCCCCAGCAAAATTAACATTTATTTTAAACTTACCCTCATCTACGATAATTTATAATAAAACATGATAGGGTCTTCATGTCTTTTGGTTATATTTGAGCCTCTTCACCTAAAAGTGAAATTTAATATTTAAAAATAAAAATGTTGTTATTACGTCCAACCATTCATTCTAGTCTATAATTAAAAGACTAATGATTGAGCTACTTTCGCACGGTCAAAATACCGCGGCCATTTAATACTCATTGGGCTGGTCACTTTATAGCAAGCCACGTGCTTGATAAACAGGCAAATAACCTATTGCCGAATTCTTAAATTTTATTTTTACCTTTCTTACTCTAATTAATTTCTATCTATTTATATTAACATTATATTTAACCTTAATAATTACAGTCGTTACTTAATATAAAATAAATTAATAAAAAATCCTAATACAACTTTTATGTTATATAACTAACTCTAAAGAAAGGCCGCGCGGTTGGCGTTGTCGCTAGGACATCGGCCTCTCACCTCTGAGTACCGAGGTTCGGTTCTCATGTGGGTTTCGTGATGGTGGACGATCCGCGCTGGGCAGGTTTTCTCGGGGTTCTCCCGTTTCCCCTGCACTTCTCCCACCATACTTTCTCAGTCTTTCTCTCCATCTGTCCTTATTTCCTGTGGGATAGTACAATAGACCTTCGGTCGCAGTGCTTGGCTTCTCTGCCACCCACATACATACATACATACATACAACTCTAAAGAAATTGCTGATTATAAGCATCTAACCAATAAAAACTTAAAGTAATATTAAAATTTTTAAAGCTAATCCCTTAAAAAATTCTTATCCTTATAACACACATAATTGAATTACATTCTTAAGTAACCAGATAAGTAAACGCTTCTGGCGTTTCCTGACCAACGGGCGCTAAGTCGATTTATCAGCCCGACGCAGTCCGCCTTTAATCTTCGGGAAATAATCTCGGTACCGTTTTACAAAGATCTGGGTGGATCAGTAGGATCCATCTGGAAGAGAATTGACGTGAAAAAAGTAATAATGTGCTTGACCCGGTTCCTCCAGGCAGCTATCAAGTGCCCTACCATTTGGCTACAGGGCTCACTATTCTGCAATAGTGTTTTTTTTTTCATAATTAAGTTGTTTTTATAGTGTTATTGTAAAGTTATTGTTATTTAAGATTAAAATAATGTCCAAATCTTCATTCTATGATTGATAAACATTTTCCTTATATATTTTTCTAAATTCCAAAAGTACTTGGACAATCAGAACATAAGTACGCATTATTTCCAATTATGGCTCGAATGATTTCTTTTTCTTTTGCAAATTCCATAACTTTAAACGAAACCATATCGATTTAGCTGCATATTACATGGTCCTGAAATTGGCAATAACTAAAATACGATAATGTTTACTTAAATTTCATCCGCTCCAGATATTCTCATTTTTAGAATACTTATAATAATTCTAACTAAGATATGATCAGTTTTAATAAGACTGTTTTCTGAAGTTTTTTTTTTTTTTTTAAAGCAGACTCGTATAAGAGATTCTCTACAGTTACAGCAAGCAATATCACTAAAATCACGTGCAAAACTATTAAAAATTCTTAATGTGTTTTCCATTAAATTTTGCAAAAATAAGTTTCAATATAAAATAATAATAATTTATGAGAAAATCATTTAGAATCTTTTCAAATGATCTTCTTAACCTATGTAAAGTGTATTCTATTATTAGAAATTACCAGATAATTTGGAATTTTTAAAAGTACTTACAGACAATATTACTTAACACTTTAACTTGGATTTTCTTCTTCCAGATTCCTGTAGGACAAAACCATATCAATCTTCTACGCCTCTGGATAAAATTCCTCCAGGTAATAAGTTTATTCACTACAACTTAACCTTGCTCAATCGAATGTAACATACCTTATTTCTGCAGTAGTGTAGCTTCCAGAACTCTCTGGTAACAGAACTCTTCATACAAATCCGGACGTATTTGTTTTTGGTCTGTGGATTATTTTCAAAAGATTTTCTAGCGTTCTCGAGGCAAGTGAATTTACCACCGTTCCTAACGCCAACCTTTTATCACTTCAGCCTTTCAATCTAAAGCTACAGGATGTTAGGTTTTTTTATATGCGTTTGATAAAAACCCAACCTCACCCTCTGTCCCTCCCTTGTCTATGCCACAGTATTCCAGAATCAACACTTTTCCACTGAATGCTGTGACTTTAATTAAGTCCTTATCCCTTTTTGAAAGCATAGCTAGCGAAGCATGATATAGATTTAGTCAAACATTTCCATTATTATGCAGAAATGACAACATAAAAACTGAGAATACAAGTCCAAATAAGGGCATCCATCCGTCTTATTATGATAAATTAAGACCTATAAAACCATGGAAACAGAAACTTGTTTCTATACGTTTCTATGATTTTGGTAAATACAAGACCTACAAAAAAGAAACTAGATGCAAAAACAAACGTATATACGTACATTGCTGATAAACGCGCTTTAATAACTATATCTCAAAACTTTCTTATCTTGGAAGCGGAAACTTTGATAGTAGATGAACAATGTGAATTCTTTATAGATTTTGATAGAATAATTCATAGCTGAATATCTTGGATTCAGCAAACTACTGTTACCTGGCTTTCGTTACGTGATAATTAAATAATTAATTATTCAAAAACAGTTGAAAGTTCACTGACATATTTAGATCAGTGGCTTCCTTACTTTTCCTAATTGGCGATCCCATTCCATCATTATATTTTAATCATGAACTATTCTGCTGACAAGTAAAAAAGAACGCCCTTTACAGATTTTTCCCCCGGACCTCAGAAACACCTTAGGGATTCGAGAACCATCAAATGGGAAACACTGACTTACATTACTCTTATTCTTTTCAAGCATGTTTTGATCTTACTAGGTATAGTCGAAAATTGGCACGCCATCAATAATCATCTTTTTATTCTATCACAGATTTCATTTCTCGCAAATCGAGTTTAAGAGGATTTCTGTCTGGTAGAATATCATGTGATGAGAATCCACCTAATGAGATAAATTGCGCCAAAATAATAGATGACGATGATGACCCTGTCGAAGACTTGCTAGTGAATTACATGTGCAGAAAGAATGTTAACTGCGAAGTAGCTCTTACTATCCAGTGTCTAGGCGGAAAATGGAGAATCATTTTCAATCGAACAATGATAGAGAAAACCTGGAAATGTGGTAAGTGATATTCAGCTGCAATTGTTTACTAACTGTAATCCATTTTAATAAAATGTGTTGGTAAGTTATTAGCAAGGTCAGAAAGCCCTAAGTCGAGTTTCCACTACTCTCTAATATCGGCCGCGCGGTTGGCGTTGTCGCTGTGACATTGGCCTCTCACCTTTTAGTACCGGGTTTCGGTTCTCATGTAGGTTTCGTGATGGTGGACGATCCGCGCTGGGCAGGCTTTCTCGGGGTTTTCCCATTTCCCCTGCACTTCTCCCACCATTCTTTCTCAGTCTTTCTCTCCGTCTGTCCTTATTTCCGTGGGTTAGTACAATAGACCTCCGGTCGCAGTGCTTGGCTTCCCTGCCACCCTCATTCACAACAAACACAACTCTCTAATATCTCAGTCAAAAAGTGTATTAGTTCGAACTTCTTCAATAAGTATCAAATTATTTAATTTCATAATTTAAATTGTATTATGTAAGGAGAAATAATTATAATAATAATAATTTTATTATAATAATGTTAAAGAAATTTCTTTCAATAATTTAGTTGTAGCACAGCAATTAAACTTAAGTTCTGTAAGAACTTAAAACCTACCAGTCCAGTCAAAATATTGTGGTCACCATTGTAGGACCATCTCTTGCTGCCGGATCTGCCGTAAAGCAGTGTAGCCTGGACTATCTGGGCATGTATGCTATAGTACACGACAGGGGTGTCTCCCCATAAATCTGCGATTATCCTGCGGGTAAGGGTGTGAATTCAAATGCCAAATCTCTGGATTGATGTAATCCCAGGAATGAAAGAGATGAGGTAAGATAGTTTTATTCTCAGTCGACGGGAATTGAGAAAATGGAATGCAAATTAATATTTCAATTCTTCTCAAATTTTCAATTTCTCAACATTCAGAAAATGAGGGTTGCCAATATGTTAACAGCACCTTTTCACATGTTCTATTCAGATCAGTTATTTTTGATGGCCTTGGTAATGCCTATTAATCGTGCTTGCCATTTACCTTGAATAATACCGGCACTAAGGCATGGTGCTTTATCCTGATAGAATACATAAGTTACTTTATCCTCTGTGCCCCCACTCCCCCGAAGACAGTGCTTTGAAAGAATATATCTGATCTGTCGCAATCGATAGGTTCTTTGTAGTATTCAAACCTCTGTCTGTATATATCAGAGTTCAGACTTGTCTTTGTGTCTGCTGGTCCAGAATATCGGATTGATTTTTCTGCGGAAGTTTTCATAAAGTGAGACTGCCTACATTGGCGAGGATCGGTTCACCACCAATGACCCAGTAACTTCTATTCTCATCAAATGCTAATACAATACAATGCTGTTGATACTTTGGTGTTTTTGTTTAATATTGATACTGGTCTTTCATTCTTAAAATGTCCTAATTGTTGTACTTCTATTGACATATCCTATTGACTGATTTCTATTACAAATGTGCCTTCTCTTTCACAATCCGTTAGTCCACGTATCTTGCCTTTGTCAAAAAATTGGATAGCCCTTACGAGACCACCAGTATCCAGAAACACTAGTGTTATCTGGAAGGGTGGACCCGTTATGAAGTGAAGTCAGATTATAATATTTGATTGATTCTTGCCTGAAACCAAGAAGTTCGGGTAATAAGTGTCTTCTCATCTTCAATATCTGGCTGTACAATTTGTGGTATACAATTTCTGAACTCATTTTATTCATTACTAGAATGTTGTATAAACTGTTTTATGTTAATCCTTTTTCTTTTCTTTTTTTTTTACAGAATGTTGAAGACAATGTTTATAATCATCGTCCTGAAATCTTATTATTTCAATTGTAAATTGTGACGTGTAACATAAGTTAAGATTTTTCAGAAAAAAAGTGTAACAGAAATGTTAAATGTCAAAAACAAACCTTCATAAATATATTATTATGTAATATAAATATTTTTTCCTTCAGATAATAAAATAATAATATTAAGAATGTAGAATCTCAACAAAAAAATAGAGAAATTAAATTTGTTACTATTTACTTACATTTCATTTTTTAAATCTATTCAAAATAAATCTGCTATAATGACCATTTAAATCAATATTTCTCAACTGTTTCAAAATTTTTGAAACAGTCCAATTTTAGTTTCATGAGACCATTGTTAGGTGGCTAACAATGATGTTGAAGTGTAGCTTCTTTATGTGAGATCAAGGTAAAAACGAATTTTAGAATCACTATTCGTTGTTACAGTTATCTCATTGGAAAAAAATACATCAAAATTGGTGTAGTGAGAATGGACAGACAAATGTTATGTTCTTGAATTTTTTTTTTTTTTTTAAGTCGTGAAAAGGACAAAATCGAAAATCTATGCTTATGGTCAAATTAAAAAATCTCTACTGAATACAAATGTAATAAACTTTTACATTTTCTGAAGAAATGAATTAAATCCACATTACTTACTGAAATTGTCTAAATCAAATTAATTTTAATCCCGCTATGGATTAGCTAAAAGGCCTTACTATTGATTGATAAGACAATGAAATATTAACGGAAATAGGATAGACAGAAATAAATTAACAAAAATAAATCCATTATTTACATTCCAATGTTTTTCTATGGACATTTCTGTCGCTTTCTCGTGCTTATTTCTCGACAAGAACCCGTTTCAAAAAGATTTCAAATATAAAAGTTCGATCGTCCCTAGTCCTCAAATATACATACCAAGTTTCAAGAAGATCCATCCAGCGGTTCAAAAGGTATTTGTAGGAGAACACATACGCACACATAGGCTAAAAATGTCAAGGACACTGTTTGGAAAGAAAACGATGTAGATTAAAAGTGTAATTATAGGAAAACAAATTCAGTCCAGAAATTGCATGATTTCACCTGTTAAAAGCAAACAAATTAAATCCACGAAAAATATAAGAGCAAAAATAATTTTAATTTTTCTCTAATGGTTTACATATTTTGGGATGTTTTGTAGACATGAACCAAAATTTAATGACAAAGGTATTCCACTTATCTAGCTTCGGTTTTAAATCATCTTCGTCGCCCTGCTATTGACTCTTGCTAAATTATTTGCTAAGTCCACATATGAATATTACCAGGAGATAATTCTTCCCTAATTACACCAATTACGTCCTCTCTTTAATAACTCCAAATAGCGGGGGAAAGAAAGGAGAAATGTCCTTTCTCTCAATTTTCCACGTCAAATTTAAAACCGGGTTGAAGATTTGTTGTCCCTGTCAGCAAGGAAAAGTTGTCCAGAGCTTCCAATTACCGTTAGGTGGAGTTGTTGCAGGAGGGTGTGTGCCAAGTGTAAGTGTCGCCTGATTCGTCTCTTAATGGACCCAATTATATCGGGCGAAAAGCTAGGGAAGAAAATAATAGTACAAGAGGACCTTCCTTTTTTTAATTTTTTTTTTTTTATTTCAGTACTCCTAGCAATTTAAAAGTAGAGAACTTAGCTTTGTTTTCAAAAATTATAGAAGCAGAATTTAAAATTATATAATTTTAATTTGTATATATATGCGTACTGCATTGGTATTCTACAAGGTTCAAACTAGGAACGCAAAAATTCCCTATTTTATAGTATTAAAAAGTATAAGTTAACATTCATCTTCACTGTATTATAACAAGCGCTGCTACTAATCTTAATATACACCAGACTTAATAAATGAAAATAAAGATTTAATTAACATTTAACCTTAGATCCATGTAAATCATTGAACTATTAAAGAAAACGAAGTGAAATTATTTTGATTGAATTTAAAAACAAATACTATCCTAACAAATACTATCTATTCTTTAAAAACTATAGAGTGTAGGGGAGAACCGTGTATTGTGGACCATCGTGTAATACGGACTTTGTTGAAATTTATGTATTCACCACTAGTTGGCAGAACCATCCCATTGCCTCTAGTTAATATTATTGTTATCCAAAGCAGGAGATGACTTTTACATGTGTGCCTTCATTTGGACGAATATTAAATTGGGTTTTCCGTTTTATATGATCATGATGTAACAGGTATGTTAGAATGAATGTCTTACTTTCTGCTGTTAGGTAATTTTAATATAATTTTCACGTTAATAGTAGCAAATGTACTTATTTTCTTCACAATTCAGACATGTGTTTTATGCGCGCCATTTTGCATAGCGATATGTGATTGGAAACAACGTTGCTCCGTCCATGCGTGTAATATGAACCTTGCCCTATTATGTAATATGGACCACTGGTTGCTAAGCATATTACTATGAGCCTGAAGCTTGTTTTATTTAATATATTAAACGAAAAACACAAATTAAGGCTTGCTTAATGTAATTCATGTCGTACAATTTTTATGATTTAAATTTTTCAAAATTCGCTCCATAAGGGGGGTAAAGAGGACCAAATTTTAAAATCACCATATCTCCTAAACCAATCCCAATAAAATCGTGAAACTTCACATGCCTACAGTATGACTACTGTTTAGTGCATTATAAAGAAAACTTGTTTGTTAAAATTATTTTAATTAATTTCTTGTTATGTTTTGTTTTTGGTTTACTCGGTCCATATTAACGAACGTATGTGTAATATGGACCACCGACACGAAAATAAAAAAAAAAATATTTCCTGCAATTATTAATAGTTACCAGAGAACTTTATCACGTTTGAACCATGTAGCTATATAATTGTTATGAGCAGCCAACAAATTAAATCTTTTTATTTTAATAATTTAAGTTTTATGAGCATTCTTGCTTAGGGGGTCCATAATACACGGATCTCCCCTATATTTAATTAAAATTAATATAGTAAAAAGCAACAAAAGGTTTCCGGAGAGTTTCGGTCAAATCCATTGTGAACATTATTATCAAGGAAATATCAAATTAAGTTACAGACGTTGTTATTTTAATAACAAAAAATAAATAAAATATATTTCTGAATATCCTTATGTAAGTAACAATACCAATTAATGTAAACAGTCTGTAAGTGAAGCTAGTAAATAATTTTAAATATTTAATATTTTTTATCATATTTTTTAAAAATGCTTTTTAAAGTTTTTAAAACAAGTAATCTTTTAAACCTTTTGAAGAGAAATTACAATACTTTTGGCAATATTTTCACACAAGAAACATGTTAATATGCATTCAAATTCATTCAAATCTAAATTCCATTATACGAATTTAAAAAGAAATATGACTATTGTGCTCCCAGTGAATGATGGCCGCCCTGTTTTTGTGAGATCTGCGCATGTATCATCAATTACTCTGGTCAGGCACTTCCGTATGAGTTATCACTGGACATCGCCATTACGGTAAAGGCTTGTTACTTTGCAAAAGAGCATTGTATTTATAAGTAATATATATTTATTTATTTATATAAATACTTATTGTTAGCAACTGGTATTGAAATAACGGTAAATAGTCGAGAGAAGTTTTAATTTGGCGTTATCAACATGTCTTTCTCAGTGAAAACAGACGACGGGCGTCCATTGTGACAGGAAAACATAATTGATCAGCTACCGGAAGGGCTGCGCAGTTCAAACTTCCGCCGGTCATCTTTCATTTTGAGGACAATAACTTCGTATTTTAAGAAATCTTAAAAAACTTAAAATTACTTATAAAGTAAAACTTATCTTTTTCTATCCGTAATTACAGTAACAATGAAAGAAAAGAAAATATGGTATTTCATAAATTAATGCAAAAATTAACTAGTAATCTAAGGATACAAAATTAAAACACTGAAATATGTAGTAGCAATCGTAACCATTACGATTTGGGAATCGGAAATGAATTAGCTAACTTATCTTTTTATGCAATAAATCCTATTGATAGACTAACGATAAATAAATCAGTTAATTAAAATACATCACACACACACACACACACACACACACACACACAAAACCAAGATAAAAAATGTCTATATCCGTTTTAAGGTTTTTCTTGAGGTCGCAAAACAAAACGTCCAATCTATGTTATTTCGCTTTCCTTCTGCAAGTGAGATATTGAAATGACGTTACGTATCCTTCCGCTTTTTGATTTATAGCGGTTCTAAAAATTCCTGTCCTCTGATTAGTAGAAAACTAATTCAAAATATTATGACGTAATTAAAAATAAAAAAAAGGAAACTGGAAAAATGTAAATAAAACATTTCATAGCACTATAAATCCGCTGATAACAGTTCTGTTATAGGCTTTGAACTGGGATTATTTTGTTTGCGGCATTATATAAATGCAAAGCAGTAAACCCCTACAAGTGCTTTGCAAAACGAAATAGTAGTCAGATACTTTCATTTTCTCAGCAGAGAAATGTACTGGGTTTTATAAAATTCAGATAGAATGTTTAATGAGGGAATGTGTTTTCCGGAATTGAAAACTGTATTCTTCTAAGCCTTGAGACTTGGGAAATCTAAGGAAAATATAGGCGTCCATTATGGTTGGAGTGCACTCCTTTCAAATCTCAAACAACAGCGATAGTAGGCATGAAATACCCCAGAAGACCTAATAAAAGCTGATAAGAATTTGACAAAAAAAAAAAACAAAAAACAAAACAAATGAAAACACAGCAAGTAATAATAAAATAATAATTCGTAGTCTAAAGAAAAAAAATAAGAATGGAAAAAATAAAAGATAAACAGTTTTGAGATATACTGTACATGGGTATTGGAAGTGAATGCCAACATATTTTGGCGTTTTGTTTGACCTAACTTTATTCCTATTGGTCCGATACATGCTAAAATCAATAGGAGTCTTCCTTATAAGAAACTAAACTTGCTATTCAAGTTTCAGCTTTCTAGGACAAATAGTTTTTTGAGTTATCATGATCAGAGACGGACAGGACGGGTGAACAGGTATATCTACACTTAAAAACTGACTTTTTTAAAAACTGTTTTTGTCTCAGATTTATATTTAGCGACATTACAAATTGACCAAACCTTTGGTAGTTTAATGCCGGTATAGAAAAGAAAAACCTGGAAAACTGCCAACCTTGGACACATTGAATCGAAAAGACTCACATCTCCTCTGTCTGCTATTCTAACATCAAGTTGAAAGTTCAGTCTTTATTTACAAAATCTTTTTTCCTTGAAAAGCTCTGAATTCAATCAGTTCCTAGCACGTGATTTCATCGAGATGGCGCCACATGGTGAATATTTCAGAACGGAGAAATAAAGTATTTTTACGTTATAAAATCTATAATTGCCGTCAGTTTTAGCTCTGAAATTAAGGTGTATACCAGCCCCTAGACTTTAAATCTGAACATAGTTTTTATTCCTTTCTTCGTCTTTGTTAGTCCGTTTCACTGTTTCCTAGCGTATAAACTAATATTCGACACAATATTCTACATAGAATCACACTCTGTTAAGATTAAAGGCACTGGAAAACGATTTGTTACATTCTCAAAAACGCAAGAATTGTCTTTTCTATTCATTTCGCTATTTTCCTAGTAATTCATATCATTTTTAACTATTTAAAAAATTAATTTGCAAGAAAGTTAACAAAATAAATTACAATGTAGCTGAGCATCAAAACGGTAATGATAAGTTTCGTATTGTTAGCTTTGTAACAGATAACAGTCGTACTTGCATGCTTCGTATTAGGTCTTTTAATGTATTATTAAAAGTTCGTATTATTTAACTTCAGTTCAGAATTTAAGCCTTTTGGAATGTCTGGCGACCAAGTCAAAGTAAGATTTAGGATTTGTTTATAAGTTAAACTGATAAATTTACTATGGAATTTTTAATAAAAAAATCAGAGCCCTGTAGAATAAGTAAAATACAAGATGTATTTTCTTTGAGGTTTTATCCACTGTGAACGAAAAAAATTTCAAATTGGAGAAAAACGTTAAAAGCTTTTTTAAAGCTTAACCGGTTTGAAAATTATAATGTGATTTTGTTTTGATATTAATATTTTTGTGATCAGTTGTGTAGCTGTCCAGAAGCATTATGCCATTCGTAATATCTCACCAATCATAATATAGACATTATATTTGAATAAACAATCCTTATAGCGACCCCATACGGAGGGGAAGAGTATTAGGATTCCCGTCTCTGTGTGTGCTAAACACCTTCCACTGACCAAACTGCGAGTTGGAGTCACATAAGTCATAACTCATTGGACTCCCTGTAGTCTAGGGAAAATCGATTTCCGGTCCATGTCACTGATCAGGCCAGCAAAATAAGTAATTAACAAAAATAGGATCTATTTATGATGAATCGACTATGCTGATAACGAATATGATAACCTCGAGGATATGATACCCAGTGACCATTTCCGGTTCTGGTAATTTGGGAATGTTTGGGCGGCAACAACTCGGCCGTCCTAAGGTAAAAGGAAGCAACTAGCAATTTGAAAACTGATTATTTGCTGCCTTTGACCGTAGATATAAGCATATTGTGAGTCAGTTGCTACCTTTGATCATCGAAATAGGGGACATACTTAACAGCAGATCATTACCAAATTGCTTTGGAAGATGTGTAGATACTTCCTTACGTAGAAAATGCAGAAAACGAAAAATCAGAAAATTTGCAGTTACTTCCTTTTACCTTAGGACGGCCCAACTGTTCTCCAAGCCCATTTCTATGCCAAAGGTGTACGAGGAGACCGTACGAGGAAGTTATACTTAAGCTTTAGTATTACAATGGCTTAAACAAATGAGTTTTGCGCGCCAATCAAAACTAGTGTTACTTTTAGCAACGCACGCGTTTGATAAATTGCAAATTGTAGGGATAGCTTGATTCTTTGTTTACTGCAAAACTGTGAATAGAAGATGGCAGGAAGCACTGAAATTGAATCCTGAAACATCCAATTGGATGGAGCAACGAAGTCGCGAACTTTTTGCTGGGTTTCTATTTTGTCATGTTTACGTCTCTGAAGGTGGTATGCTGAGAAAATGTAGTTCAAATTTTCACTTGAAAAAGCTGTTGACTCTTTACAAAGAGACCATCTTGAAAGTCAGTCATATTTCACAGAAAAGCCCACTTTTTACGCCATGCTCATCCCTGATCTGCGAATCAATGTAAGGTCAATCTTCAAGTTACTTAAAAATGGGAAAAGATTTCTTATAGATACGTTAGCAAACTGTTTTCAGATCGTTTGATTGTAAAATACACAACTACCTTAACCACTATTTACAGTATTTAAATATTCCCGAAGTTAGAATAACTATCAATTTTATAAAACACAACTTTTAACTCAAACAGTTACCAAATTTCTTACCAAAAATTTTCAGTCTTGAATTTTCTCTATTCAAACCATAGATCAGTTCCAAATAAGCAGCACATGGTACTGAGGGAATGGATGATGTGGAAAGGACGTCAGTGAATCAACCTACGACGGGACTAGAGAGAACAGCACAAACAGTACTGCCTCAGTAAGTCAAATTATCTTAGGTTCTCTATAATAGTACTTTCTAGAAAAACTGAGGATCTTTAAACTCAGTCATTGTCAGTGGTGTGTGTGTGTGTGTGTGTGTGTGTGTGTGTGTGTGTGTGTGTGTGTTCCCTAACAACTTTTGAACTTTTGAATCTTCTTAAAACTTGGTACTCGTGTATACAGGCAAAGGACAACGTCACTTTTAAAGTGGGAAATTTTTTCGTGTGGGTCCTTGTAGAGAAATTAGAGCGTGAAGGTGATAAAAATTCTCAAGAAAAGTATTAGAACCGGAGATTTCACTTTACTACAACTTAAAATTACATTATAAAAGTTGTTTTTTTTTTAAATAAAAACCTTCAGATATACTCAATCTTAAGCAAATTACACTGTTTTTCTTTTTACTAATTATTTAAATAAATAATTCAGCATTGCTGTAAATTTAGAGGAATTCTCTAAAGTTTATCTTTTTTCTCTTATGTTTCAGGCATCTTACTGTTTTAGAGTATAGTTTACTGGGATGCCTCATTGTCATTGCATCTCTGTTGATAGTTACTGGAATCATAGGCCTAATTTATATCAGACGTAAGTAAAACTTTATAATAAAAGTTCTAAATACGAGGAAACGACGAACATTTGATTCGTGAAATAAAAACAGGAATATGATAACTTAGAGATTACTTGTTTATCAAGTTGTCTATGAATCATAAAGACTTAAAAGCTACTGTAAATAAACTAGCGTAGTCAATGCTAATATAAAGCCAGCATTTTCTTCTCATTAATGTTAATGTTGGTGTATCAATTTTCGGTATTGTTATTATAATATTTTTTTCAGTAACATTATTATCTATGCTGCTTATTTTAAACAAAATCATTACAGAATTCAAAATGATAGTGTAAATACACTTAAATTTCAGCTTTCTATGAACATAAGTTTTGAGCTATTATAATTTTAGGCCTTTGGACTAATATAATTAATATTAATTACATGTAATTTTATATTTTATTCTACAATAATTTTTATTATATATTTTTATATTTTTTCTTATTTTAATTTTAACTAGCTTCAAGCCAAAGTCGTGTCAAAGAGAGTCCACGTCCAGGTAGTCACATAAAATAATTTGTCTTATGTACTATTTCTTTCTCATAGTTTTATCATATCCACAGTAAATCTTATGCAATACAAAGAAATTAAAATTCAGAAATATTGAACAGGAAATTACATAAAAAAATTGCAGCTATTTTTAGAAATGCAGGAACTGCGGGGACAAGGGCAGACAAATTATCCCCAGGGCTAATTTGCATGGGACGGTATTTACGCCCCCCCCCCCTAATCTAAAGATAAAATTATTGAATACAAAAATGTGATTTTCATGGTTTTCATTTCTTCTACGTAACTCAGGAATACTCATGTACATGGCTTAATCATTAATTAGGGAAGTTATAAATAATAATAAGTTAATTAATTAATAAAATACTATAATGTATGATTACTAATAATATAATATAATTACTAATAATGTATGATTAACAATAATAATAATTATTTAATATTAATTTAATAATTAATGATTAATAATTATAATAAATAATTATTATTAATAAGTTAATGTTATTGACAATTAATTAATTCAATAATTTTAAGCGCTACACTCATGACACCCCTATGGACATTTAATATTCTTTAATCAATATCTCATCATTTTGAAACAACGTCATCCACAAATGTCTCCAATTCACTAAATTCAATAAACCAACATTCAAAAAGGAATTGAAGGAATGCTAAAACCTTGAAACTTTTACATTTCTTGTAAAGATTTAAGGATTAGGACTTAATTCTCTAGATAGATAAATAAAAAAAAAAGAAATTTATAACAAATGAAATTAACAAAATTCAAATGATATTTAAGCTTATTTAATGACAGGTCATAAAAAAGATTATAGCAGCTTCGACTGTTAAAAATTTGATTTAGATTCTTTAAAACAGCCACATCACAGTAACATTGCTGCTTTTTGTCAGAACAGATGGAAGATGATATTTCAGCCCATTATAGCGAATTCTACAAGATGAATCAAAACTCTGGAAACATAAGAGTATCTGCTCAATATGACTTTCAGTCATTTCATACTCGAGGTGTCATCTCACTCTACGTAGACTCGTCATAGGACTTCTGGCTAGATTTTAGCATAAGTTTTTAAGATGTTTTTATCCACAATTTTCATTGCATTGACTACGGCTTTAAATGATTTTAGTAAAAAAAAAATCAGGAGATCGGGCTGGTCTGTACAACGCTCTCTAGTATTAAAACATACCTGCCAAGTGAGAAAAGGACGTATGTTTCCAGATTTTTTATTTACCCTATTTTAACTTAAGATAATCTTTATAAGATCGGAACTTATTTTAACACTTTTCAACTTAACGCAGATATTTTCTTACATTGAAGAGTATTATATTATTTTAAGTAAACTGCACATGTTGTTATTGTATTGTAAATTTATATTGTGTTAATGTTCATTAAAATTAATTATTCTATTCTAGTAGTGGCGGAACAAGTCAACTTTTCGTTATGCCAGAATTTCCCTTTTAATTTAACTAATGCTGTGAAATCTATTCCATGTCTAAGTGCTTCGTGGCTGGTTTTGCAAACTGAAGAAACAATGTTCCATTTTACTTGTTCTGCAAAGACAGATAGTGGGTGTTTTAGTGTGTTATCAGCTACTTGCAAACAGAATTGGAATATTCATAGGTGGAATGACTTAAAACATTGTGGTAAGTAAATTATTTTAAAACAAAAATTCCTACAAGAATCGTTACCATTGTTTCTTTGTTCACGTTTGTTCTTATAATTTCAGTAAAACATGGCAACTGAACATTTGAATTGAACTTGATGTATTGGGTGAGTGCAAAAGTTCTACCCGTTTTATTACCCATAAAGAAGAGCAAATACACGCAAAATGAACAGTACCTATTATTGTGCATAATCTCTATTGCTATCTAGGACCTCTTGCCATCTTTCTGGTAGGAGATGAATCCCACGGCGGTAAAATTCCGGCGGTTTCGAGTTTTGGATGGCAGTTTTCCCAGCATTAAGATCGTCAAAGATTTTCTAACTGAAGGAATTGTTCAACGCACGAAATAGGTGATAGTCAGTTGGTGCCAAGTCAGGAGAATAGGGAGGGTGGGGTAAAACCTTCCAACCAAAGCCCAGTAACTTTCGGCGAGTGATGACAGCAGCATGTGGCCTGGCGTTATCTCGTGAAGGATAACACCGCGACGATTGATGAGACCTGGCCGCTTTGCTACCAAATTTGAATGCAGCCTGTCTAACTGTAGATAGTAGAAGGCAACATTGATGGTTTGGTTGAGTGGCAGGACCTCCCAGTGAATTATTCCCTGCACATCCCACCACACACACTCAATAACACCTTCTTGGGATGAAGTTCAGCTTTCGAAGTCGATGCAGGCAGATCAGAAGGGCGACACACAGTCCTACGACGCTTTACGTTACGGTTCATAACCCATTTCTCATCTCCTGTCACAATTCGTGTGAAGAATGGGTCATTTTTGTACCGGGAAAGCAAGGAAACACAGGTAGCGATTCGGTCATCCCGTTGCTTAGCTGTCAGATTATGTGGAACCCAACGATCCAACTTTCTCATAAAACCCAACTTAAACAGACGTCTCTCGACCGTTGTCCGGTCTACGTTGAAGGTCTCCGCTAATTCTTGCACGGTTGGGTTTGGGCTGTTCCTTATGGCTTGGTCAATATCGTCCTCTCCAACGTGTGATGGCCGTCCACTCCTAGCCTGGTCTTGGCAGCTTCTGTCTCCTTCCCTAAATTTACGAAACCATCGACGACATGTGCTTTCGTCTACTGCATCCTCCCCATAAACTTGACAAACATTGCGACATGCTGCGGCTGTCGTACTCTTTTTATCGAACTCCTATAACAAACAATGTCTTATATGCTCCTTCTCGCGTTCCATATTACACCCTCTGATATTTTTTTTGAGATGATTAACTTTGTGAGACACGATGCATTTATATGAGAGGCATCCATACGTTTGATTGGCAGACGATTTGCGTCATTACAATGTCATGTGTGAGGGCAATTCCATCAATATCAAATTTAATTGAGTTTCAGAGCGTAGACAAATTTTAGTTTATTAAAATAAATAGCAAATGAAAGAATAGCTTTGCTAATTTTATGCTAAAAATTCAAATTTGTAATGCTTTTAGAAAAATTAGATTTTCATGATCCTTATTTAAAAAAAAATTAAAATTAAAATATGTCGAATATTATTAAAAAACAAAACAAAAAACTATTAATGTGATTCTGTTGCTCTATATTATGAAAAACAGGAGGTTTTTCAAGTTTCTTTTAAGAAAATTAAGAGGATGGGATAGATTTTTTTTTCTTGAAGGAGCTCTGAATGTATTTCACTGAATCATCAAATTTAGGAGTTAGGCTCATTATGCTTACGAATTGATCCATCTTTGGTTTTATTTTGATGAGAAATAAAGAAAATATTGCATAAACATTCTTTAAAACTGGATTTAACATGTAAAATCCAGTTTAAATATTTTTTTCTGAATAATAATAGCTGCATTTCGGGCATAGACGATTGGTCAAGATGATAATCTACCTTAGGGCTGATTCACCTGAATCTGGTTCGAATCCCATCATGAAACTGGATATTTCTTACTCACTTCGGTGTACATTTCCCTTCCTTTAAAAATTAATAAAGTTTGTGTTATTGGCCCAAAGAGGCTGCAGTGCTAGTAGGGTGTACCCATAGTCTTTCAAAAATCTACAAAAATAAGTTGTAGCTTTTCTGAATTCCCTTCTAATATTCTAAAGATGTTGCGATTGGTGGTCAATTTCGATTGCTGTCAATTAAGGAAGAAAAGCTGTTATTGTTTTGTTTGGTTTTGTTTTTATTTATTTATAAAGCACAAAAATAATTTTAAGACGCTGCCAAAGGTTAGAAAAGGAATTTGGCAAAAGCTTATTCATCTAACAGTTAAGTATCAATAACACGATAGGCCTAACTGTAAAACACTACATCATTTCTCGTTCAACATATGGAGGGGATATTTAACATTAATCTAATAAAATGAATGTTTTTGAATTGTTTTGAATCCATATTTGCTGTTGGATTGAAAATTTGCACATTTTATTAATCTGTTCCCCATCACAATTTCTGAAATTTTGATTGTTGAATCACTAATGAAAAGTCTGTAAAGTCCAGTGAAAAACTGTTCATTTTTAAATGCATTTAATTTATAGAATTACAATATTCAATTTATTACTCTTCTAGATTGTTATAAAAAAGTAGTTGTTAAGGCAAGTACCGAAGAATCTGTGAAAATGACAGGTAATATTAATTTTTCTCATGACTAATTTAAAATCTAGTCAGTAAATTAGCGGTATTATATTTAATATTATTTAAATTATAATAAAATTTGTAATAATAAATAATTTACACTATTTCGCTTATTTATGCGGTAAATGTGTAGCAAAAATATTATTTACCAAAAGTCACAACCATGCCACCTGTGGTGCTATATATTAATTTTTCAGGTTTGCTTATATATATATGATTTCTTTAATAAAGGTCTAACATAATGTTAAAAGTTTCCTCAGTTTTTTTTTTATTCCTTAAGGTGAAACTAGAATCTGAATGCTATGGCCTTAGGATTAACGTGGGTATAGGAGATTATTTTCAGCTTACTCTCCGGTACTTCCTTAAAAGCAATACAAAGTTATATCTGCATGTATAATCACAGATTATTATAGATATACTCTAATGTTTGTAATACCTACAGAAGACATAAAAGGGTTAGAATAAAAAATTTTCAAATTAGAATTTTCAATCGAAACGCATTTCTCCGTCCGTCTGTGATCCATGACATAGAACCTGCATCCTGGGAAGCTGAAATTTTAAAAGTATATATTACAAAACAGATCCCTATTAATGTTGCTGCATATCAGGCTATTAAGTAATGATTTAGAGGCGAAAAACAGTCGATCACTTCTCCTTTTGTTTGTGTTCAAGAAAACATTTGGGTTCTCCAAATGAAAATAATGAAGATCTTTACTAATTTTGGTATAAATTGGACCAATAGATAAAGAGCTACGGGTCACAATAAACAAATTATGAATGAAGACTAGGGTTTTTTTTTTAACTTTTTTCTTTAACGACCTTACCGTCCAGGTATTCGAAAGTTGGCACACCAAATATATAATCTACCTTGTTTTGTTTTTTCGTAAATAGTAACGGAATGACTTGATTGTTATCAAGTTAGAGCCGGAATGGAAGAGAATGAGCACAGAGCTATTTTATGTACCAGTAGAAATATTGGATGAATACACAAAAAAAATATATATTCCTGTGATCATAATTAAAGTATCACTATTCAATACTGTCTAGAGCTATGCTAAATTTACGTGATCGTGCTTTGCTGGTCAAACTTTACTACAAAAAAAACAAAAAAAAAAACAACAACATTGCTTCTGTAGCATTTCAGGAATATCGGTGGTTGAAGAGGGTGATGTTTCAGGATATGCGGTCGACAATTCAGGAAAAAAAAAATAGTAGGAAAAGTCACAACCATGCTACTTGTGGCGATGAGAGCTACAAATATTTTATTTGTAAAAGACATTCATGCTATACAGAGATACTGCTCTTAGTGATGCAAGCGAAACTGCTCAATGTGGTCCACAATCTGAAGATGTAAAACATTAAAATGATGAACACTGTACAACGGCCCATCGTAACTGATCCGTAGTGATGCTTCTCAAATGCAGTGTGATACTAACTTTCAAGGCTGCCAAACTTGCAGCATGTCTCGATACACCATATACTTTAGTTGTTCCCACAACTAGAAATCACAAGGATTAAGATCGGGAGAAAGAGGTGGCCAGGTGGTTGGAACCGCACGATTAATCACTCTCCGTCAAAGGTTATCGTAGAAATTGCTATACACAGCGTCGAATATGCAGGGGCACTCCATCTTGCACGAAAGTGTTGACTCCAGGCATTATCGTTATTGCAATTGAGGTATAAGAAAGGTGTTGAGCATCTCTCAGTATCTCTGGGGCGTCACAAAGCACATCACAGAGCCATTGCATTCGAAGAAGAATGCTCCAAGCATAAATGTGGCTGAGAAGTCACACCAGACTGTAACTTTACAAGAGTGCAATGGAATCTGCTGGAAAACATGAGGGTTGCCCATGTATCGAATGCGACAGTTGCAGGTGTCCACTGATTCACTGAGGTGAAAATGTACCTCATCGCCCCACAAAATCTGCGATGACCACAACTCATCCACTTCCGTTCTGGCAAGGAAGGTTAATGCAACGTCAGTAGTGTTTTTCTGTTGACGGTAAGCAACTGCTGGTTGCGACTGATATTATACGGATAAGAATGCTCCACCTTTCTCAGTACCTTCCACACTGTGCCATAGAATACATCCAACTGCCGTGACACTGCATGTGCACTACTGAAGCCAATATTATTCATTGACTGTACAATAATTGTTGTGGCAATCACGATTTCTGAAGTGATAGGTAAGGTGATGGGATCGAAGTTGATACGAATATATCCAGCAGTTGTGGCCATTTTTACCAACACATGAACTTGGCTGCAACACGTGTGCTTATGCAAATGAAACTGCTCCACAAGTGACATAGTGGTACTTTTGGTACTGATTTTTATTCCATAAGTGCTGATATGTCACTCTACTAAATTTCGTTGCATTTGGACTGTTACATATCGCTCTAGATAGTGTTGAATACAGATCTCTTAATTAGGATCCCCGATAAATAAATAAATAAATAAATAAATAAATAAATAAATAAATAAATGTATATATTTCCCAAACGAGCCTCCGTTGGCCAATAGGAGCGCCTAAAGTATAGACTCCGAAGTTTCAGTCACTATCAGGACTAGTTGAGATTGAGTGGTCTACCTAATGCTCGCCCTCCTGTAACCAGAAAAAGAAACTCGGCTCCCATTATTACTGAGGGTTTGATGAATTTAGGACCAGTCCGGAAGAGAAACAACCCAAGCAAAATCCCCGACCTGCGCCTAATATTGAATGAGGCTCCTCCAGCCAGCAGCCCAATGCTACACTACTGGATCGCCAATCACAAATGTTTTCTCCGATTTTTAGGGCCTTTAATTTCTCCTGTTCACATGTTCATCCTATGGCTAGAATTCATAATACATTCCTCTTTATCCGATCTTACAAATATGCTTATTTTTTTAATAGCTTCTTTTCCACAAGGTCTGAATCAATCTTCCCAAAATAATGTACATGTGTTTGAAAACAAGAAAACGTACATGCAGAAGCTATTACAAGGAAATCTAGAATGCTCCAACCAACTACCCACTCACGTAGGTTGTCTTTCGAGAATTGAAAAAAACATCGAAGAAGATAACTGGAGTCAACTGCCAATTGTGAATTACATTTGTCCATTCGATATGAAATGTACAGTGAAATTCAGCTTTCAGTGTCGACAAGGAAAATGGATGCCCCTGTACAGTAAAGACGGTTTTGCTGAGTGTGGTACGTTTAGATGTTTTTTATACTATCAAATTCTCTTCACGGATATACTCAATTCAGAATTGGTTATAACTGTAAAAAAACAAACACGAACTAATATTGTGCGTTATAGAAGAAAATTATATAAAATAATTTAAATGAAATATAATAATTTAAATAGAACTTACCGTTTTTCTGCATATCTTATTTTTTTTTTTTTTTCATATTTTGAGCGATCCCGTACGGAGGAACTATTAAGGTTCCCGTGTCTGTGTGTTTGTAACGTTCAAATCAGGAGTCAGAGCCCATGAGTCATACCTCATTGGACTCCTCACGGCCTGGAGGTTAGGGGGAAACCATGCGACTGAACTTCCGGTCCAGCTCAGGTCCTTTTAGATTTTTTATAACCACTGATCAGATCAAGGTAATAAACATTAGTAATTGGACTAAATTGGAGTCTGTCTATACTGATTCGACTGTGCTGAAACGAATATGATAAATTTTACCCAAGTGCTCATTTCCTGTTCAAACTGACTATCTGCCACTTACTCAGAGTTGAAAAATGAGCGTCTATGCATAATAAATGAACTCATTGCGGGCATCGTTTAAAATTGTACTTAACCATTTAACGACTTGAATAAATGAGTTTTGTGCGCCAAAAAGTAATAGCGTCACTTTTAACAGCACAAACATTTGGTAGATTGAGATTGTAGTGGGTCGCATGGTTTTGTGTTTACTGTAAAACTGTTAATTGACTTGTTATATTTTGAAATATATGAAGACTTATATAAAACTGTAACAACCATCTATGCCGAGATATTTGTATAGCTTCTTTTATAGAAAAGAAATTACTTGAAATTAAATTTTCATTAAAATGCCTCTTACCATATTTGCAAATCCCTGGTCTAAGCGATTGTTTTGTGATATTTTACAGCAATGCTATATACCAGGTGATCCAAATTAAAGAGGAGGTGTTTAGACTTCTCTATAGGAAAAAACTATTGGGCGAATCGCAACCAAATTTCGTATACCTACTGTCCTGAGTATGCGGTTTCGATTTCTCAGCTCCGGACCATTCGGTATATCTGGAGCTATTCACAGAGCGTGTCACTGGCCCCGATGCTGTGTTTTCTTCAAAGAAGTAAGGACCAATGATGAAGGATGTCGTGAAGCCACACGAAACTGTTACCATTGGTGAATGTAATGGAGTTTTATGATGAACGTGTCGATTACTGTCATGCTGAAAACGGTTATGAGTGTGTACAGCACCATTCAAATGGAAATGATCCTCATCATTCCGCAGTATTCGCCAAGGCCATGCATCATCCATCATCATCCGAGCAACGAATGGCAAGGCAAATGCTTTCCACGAATCATAATCACCAGAAACCAATATTGTTGACTGTGAGATGTTAAACCTCAAGACATTTCGCAGAACTCTCCACACTATCATATACGGCATATCCAATTCCCGTGATATTGCATGTGCACTACTGCTACCAGTGGCGAATATAGCGTATATTTGCGGGGGGGGGGGCAAGATTAATGTAAGGTTAAGTTAAGTAATTTTAAGTAGACACCCCATGGAAACCTATCTGTTCAACCAAAAAAAAATCGTTGGGAGGACAAAGCTTCATTATTTCGGGGGATGCCCGGGCCAAAAAATCTATTCAACCAAAAAAAAAAAAAACCATAAAAACCTATCTCTTCAACCAAAAAAAAAAAAAAAACGATGGAAACCTATCTGTTCAACCAAAAAAAAAAACGTTGGGAGGACAAAGCTTCATTATTTCGGGGTGGGTGACCCGGGCCCCCTCCCCTCCCCCTTATATACACCCCTGACTGCTACCATGTGCGTTTGCGATTCTCTGCTCCACTACTGCAGTTGCAACTTCGTCTGTTCTCTGCAGTCCACTTGGCTTGCGACCTCGTCTGGGTTTTACAGGAAAAGTTCCTGCCTCTTCAAAACGAAAAATCATTTTCCGAAGATTAGTAATCGTCAGGGGACCTCTATGTAAACCTTTTAACTACCGAAATACCTTAAGTGCAGCAGAAGCATTGCTGTTTCATTGATAGAAGAGTTTAACAAGTAAAGCGCGATCCGGTAAGGTTCATGACTCTTCGTTAGTCGTAGATTTGTGAAAAATGCTTTGCGACTCCTTTTATTGGCAAAAGTTGTTCAGTTATGTCGCAATATGCAAATTATGGGGACAGCAGCGCCACAATTCACTCTTAGCGGCCGAAATTTGAACTATTTTCTTTTCTTCAGAAATCGAAACCGCATACTCAGGACAGTATGTGTACGAAATTAGGTGGCGGTTCGCCCAGTAGTTTTACGTTAAAGATGTCTAAACACCTCTTTAATTTGGATCACCCGGTACTTTATCATCTACTGTATTAATGATGTAAAACTTTTGACAATTTTGATGTACTTATTTTTATTTTTTACAGAATGCTGAAGAGAACAAGACTTAAAAATTTCTCCGGATCTTATTGTAATCTAAACGATGCATCATGATTCTAAGTCAATTATTAAAAAAAGAAATGTTGAATAAAGATATTTTAGATAACGTTTTGCATGTAAAATTTGATGTCACATGTATGTATCAAAATTTCAATAATAAAAGATAGTTCAGTAGTAAAAAAGGAAAAAAAAAGTAAGAATCTTATTTCTGTGGCACTGATTATCTGGCATATTAACAATAAGTTATTAAGGAAAGTACCTTATACACATATAGCTTCTTTTTTTTTTAAAGTCGTTAAAATAATACAAATGAAAATTGACTCCTTTTTTTAAAATTTTAATATCTGCTGAATACGATCAAAAGAAATTTTTAATTTTTCTGAAAAAAAGTTCTTATTACTTACTTAAATGTCTGATTCCAATTAAATTTCATCATCTTAGTTCTGCATTAAGAGAATCAATAAGCGGATTAATGTTAATTATTTAATTTTAATATTGTTTAAAAAAATCGATAGAAATCCAATGCTTTTCTTTGGCCATTTTTGTCATCTTCTGTTAATTTCTCTACAAGAACCCCCACGGTAAAAATTAAAAATATAAAAGTTAGATCATTTGTTGTCCTTAAATGTGCATGCAGAGTTTCAAGAAAATTCATTTAGCGGTTCAAAAATAATTAGGCAAAGATGTAACACACGGACACACATAGACGCAGACTGACTGGTTTGATAAGCCTCACTTTCAAAGGAACTTTTTGATAAAAAGTCCATTCCCTTTTCGATAGCGTAATTTAATGGCAATACATAGAGCAGGTATGGAATGTGATCTAATTGTAGTCTGGAATGCGAAAGATCCCAATGCTGGATGTCCACCTCTCCAATCAGTCTACGAAGTTCGATACATTAACTCTACATGCTTAGTTCCCACTACGCGATGGATTGATAAGCGTAAACTAGTATTAAATACACAAATACTGAAACCTTTTCGCTAACGTTGTGATGAGTTTTCTATTGCATTACAAATAACACAGGTATAAAGTGGGGAAAAAATTGTTCATTATTTATCAGGGACTTTTATAGATTTTTGGGCGCTTAATTCAAAAATGTAACTCGTTTTTCTTCATTACATAAGATCTATTTACAATAGATGATTTCTGATAAAGAAGTTTTCAAGTAAACATCAAGAAATGATAAAAACCAAGTGATAGTTAATGATAGTTAACCAAGTGAATAAATCCTGTTGTTTTCTGTTGATATCAAATACAATTTTAATCAAAAAAGTTTCCATGTTTAAAATCTTAGAAGTTATTATTAACATGTAAAATTACGCAATTTATGATTTTTTCCATAAAAAAATGTTGCTTTTACAAAGTAATGTGACGTGGTAGCAGCATTTGAAATATGTTTTTTAATTGTACTCATAAATAGTAATAAAAAAAAATTTTCAAAGTAAAAAGGTAATTTTTCATGAGTTTAATTTTTCAGAGCTGTGTAATGAAATTGTTTTTTTTTTTCTTTAGGAGAACGTTTTAAGTGTTTTAAATCCTATATGTATGCTTTAAATTACGTTGATATAACTATATACTATCGAGGTCTAAATATTAATAAAAAGGTATTTTCCTGCTATTTTTTTTTTGTCCAATTTCAAACTTGTTTCCCTCAGTCAGTCAAATTGTCCGATCCTTGTCAATTATCGCTAGGTGGAGCTGTAGTAGGGTGTGCGTGTAAGAAGCAAGAACAGGCCTGTGAGTGTCGTTTCAATCGCGGGTTAATGGATACAATTATACCTGGCTAGGGAGGACTCCGAGCAGCAAAATATTTCTAAAACTACCACTTAGGCCTGGCAGTCGTGATTCGGTCCTGTCGTGAACATGGGTTGGGTGAGACATCTTTGGGGCACTATCAATTGGATGATTCCTTAATAAATATTTTTGAATTTATGTCCACTAGAGATTAATTGTGTGAAGACAACAACCGAATGAAAAACTGTTGAGCAAGAGAATAACAAAGCAAATTCTCATTTCATATTCACTATTATCTTTACAGTATTTACATTCCTAAGGGAAGTGGTCCTTAGAAATGGCCTTTTTAAATTAGCTTTTCAGACTCCACATGGATTCCGTCGCTGAACTATAATAGTTTAAGATAAAGTAGCTGAACTTTCAAATGCAAAGTACGTTATTGCTTGAGTTACCGTGTGAAAAAGAATCTATTACAGAACCACATTCATACATAAAGTACCACATTTACAACACTCAAAAAATGGTCAAAATTTGTCCTGGAACTCAAAATAAGAGTTTCTGTGAAGTTTGAAGTAATGTAATAACAAGGTGTGCGCTCAATGGGAACTGGACTCAGTACTGGGATTGGGGGTGAATTTGGAGGACTGGTGAGGGGCCTGGGCGGAGATCAAAGTAACCGTGCTTATAAGTTGGATCATAAATAAGCGTCGCACAGTGGACTCGATTCCGAAATCATGGTGCAAAAAATCCTCTTGCCCCTATTATTGGGGGACTAGCCTGAAATTTGATTTTCAGGGGTTTTGGAGGTCGCTGATTTCGAATCTGACATCCTTTGTTCAAAATTCAAAATGGCGGATTCAATATGGCGGCCGACTTTTGCTAATTTTCTACCAATAACTTGAAATTTGAAATTTATAGATACTTTTGAAATTATTGTTGGATGTTTTCTTATTGGAATGTAATGATTTATGTAGAAAATTATAAAAGAGTGATAAAAGTGATATAAAAACCAATTACCCACAACCAGTTTTGCACTCCAAGATTAGAATTTATACTAAAAGTATTTCCCTGATATAAAGAGAGGTAAGGTGGGGATTGTGGAGGATTTTTTTTCATCTGTAGTTAGGTAATGCTGCTTTATACAATTAATGTTTTTAGTTATATCCTTCAGAAATACTGTTGCTTAGGGAACCAATTTCCATAGTATTGTA
>JAFIDM010009631.1:237941160-237953363 GCA_023159025.1 Thereuonema tuberculata
ATTACTGAAATTTGACTGTTAAACTTTTGACTGTACTTTTATTTTTTTAGTGTGCATTTAATAAAATGTATAAAATTTATAAAATTTTGTGTGTTCTTTAGTAAGTGTAGTTGTTCATATTATATAAGTGATATTTCAATTTAAGATCAAGAATTTCTTAAAATTAAATTAAGTAAGTAAATGGCATTTCTTACACACAAAATAATCAGGAGAAAATTTAAGTTCAATCAATTTTTAGTTTATCTTATTCTGCTATTTTTAATATCGCATATTACAGTATCTAATCTTAAGTTTTTTAACAGCCTTTAAAATATTGGAAAAAAAATATTGACAATTGTAAATTGACTACTGCTCCCTAGGTATCATATATAGGCGTATATAGAGGGAGAGCCGAGGGGCCCTGCCCCATCCCACTCTTGAAATCTCGAAACATGTAGAATATACCTATTTTGTTTTGTTTTTTAGTTGGATGACCGGTTGGGCCTATCTTGCCCTTCACCCCTCCTCGAAATATTTTGCCAATTTTTTTTGATTACTGGAGGTCGGTTTCCTAATTTGGCCCACCCCGAAATAAAATTCTACATAGTCCCTAGTATCATATAAGAACAGTTTCTGTAAATTAAATTTAATTTTTAATTATTTTCAGAGAAACCGTTGAATAAATCGCTCTTAAAACAATCAGGTACGAATTTTTTTTCTTGAAATTCTAAACAAAAAAATCATAAATATCTTTTAAACGAATGAATTTGTGGATTTGAGAACTAATTAATAAATATTTTTTTTTTTTTTGTAGATGGCTCGAATCTTAAAAGTAGTGCAGCTGTGACGGAAGGTAAGTTAAAATTTGTTTCAAAAAGAATATAAATCTAACAGTATGGATAGTCCCCGATTTACGAGCAGTCGCCTTATGAATATTCGTATTTACGACCGAAAGTTTCGAAATGATCAAAAAATCGAACAATTTCAAAAAAATTAAGTTTTTCTAATATTCTTCAAATACTTTTTTTATAGAGAAAATGGACGTATCTAGAATATGCGTAATATAATATGTACATATGTATTTATAGACCGTTGTCGTAGCGCCATTGTTCGCTTCTTCTCCACGTTTTCAGAACTGTTTTGTTTAGGCAACGTCTACTTGAACTATTATTTGGTTGTGGTTAATTTATTCCCGGCAGGGATTCTCCGCTCTCTGTTCTCTTGGCAACAGTCGTAACTGATGTACATAACATTTATCGTTCCTATTTATTCAAAATAAAATTAATATCTACTTGTTATTGACGCGAGTTACGTGAGTTTTATAAATACATATAAACTTTATAGGTTCCCTTTTTTTTTTTGGGGGGGGGGCATTTTAGTCTTACGACCAAGCCGCCGGAAAGGAATTCATTCGTAAGTCGGGGACTATCTTTAATCACATTTGAAAGGATTATGCGGTTTGTCCCACAGGCCGCTGAAGGTAAGGCTCCAACGTTTCTTTGACCAACGGGACAGCTGAGGTCGGCTAGTCAGCCAGCGCTCGCCCGCCTATACCCCCGGGAAAGAAATCCGGTACCTATTCTATAGAGGGCTGGGTAGACTATGAAGGGATTAGTTCCTAATTAAATAGGATTCGAGAACAGGAAAATAACCTTATGGCAGAAAAAAAGGGTTCGTTCATCGCGGTTATAAAATCCTCATGAAAACTATGAGATAATCCTTTTTAAGCACAGATGCTTATATTAAATATATTTTATCACTTTCTAAGTCAGTTTCCTAAATTAAAACTTTTTTGATTTTAAGATGCGCTAACAGTAGAACAAAAAAGATACCGATGGGGGGGGGGGGGGAAGAAAATGAGATCTAGTGAAAAAAAAGGAAATCATAAAAAAGGAATAAAGGTTTCCGAGAAATGCGGAAATACTGCAGTTACCGAAATTACTGAAATTTGACTGTTAAACTTTTGACTGTACTTTTATTTTTTAGTGTGCATTTAATAAAATGTATAAAGTTTATCTCCACCCTGCCCCATCCCACTCTTGAAATCTCGAAACATGTAGAATATACCTATTTTGTTTTGTTTTTTAGTTGGATGACCGGTTGGGCCTATCTTGCCCTTCACCCTGCCTCGAAATATTTCACGCTAATTTTTTTTGGTTACTGGAGGTCGGTTTCCTAATTTGGCCCACCTCGAAATAAAATTCTACATAGTCCTTAGTATCATATACTAATTTAATCGCCCCTTAAAATACATCAGATAGGGAAAAGATTTAGAACAAACGCTTAAGAAAATAATTTTAGGGAAGCTCTGGGGGCGATGTTGGGGCCCATAAAAGCATTGGCCCCAGGCGCAAAAGGCACCTAGCTGTGTGACGATTCTGACTGCATTTTGTGAAAGAATACTAACATATAATTTTGCTTACACTGTAACATTTCATTCCTGTAGACTTATGTTTAAAAAGCAATGAATCAAAGCTACTGCTTTCATTAATTTTTATAAGGTTGTCAAACCCACTCAGGCAAGGCTCTGGACTGTTTTGAACAGATATGGGATGGAAGTTCAGTAGAAGGATCAATTATCAATTATATCTGCAAAGGAAAAAGAAAGAAAATGACCTATTGTAATCCAATGGTGACTCTGCAGTGTAAAGGCAAAGAATGGGCGGTAGTCAAATACCGGGATTTGTTCAACTGTGGTAAGTAAATTTCTATATATTCGTTGATTTCCTTGCGCTCATCAGTAGCGATTCTAAAAGTAAACTTTCTCAACATAAATTGGCAGCAATGACTGAATATATATGACGTAACAGCATTGCCAGTGACATTGGCCTGCATTGATGTGTCATTGTGCGTCAGAAAATAGTCTTTATCTAAACACGTATTTTAAATAAATACTATTACTTTAATAATAACTTCATGTTATAAATTAAATATATAAGTGATATTTACAACATCCTTTTCTATTTGAATTAATAATGAAAATGTGTTAGAAAATGTCAAAAAAAACAAAAACAATGAGTGGCAAATTGATCATCTCAATCTTAACGAAATACATACGAAAGTGCGATAAACAGAATTAACACTAAAATAACGGTTTTTCGCCTAGGGTAACTTTTAACAAAACCTGTCTTTTAGTTCGAATTGAGGATTAATACAACACACACATATTACCTTGGATTTGCGCTCACATCAGATGATTTTCTCTGAAATGCCTACAAGTGACACTACTGCTCCAACATACTGATAGTTTGCAATCCCTAATAATGATGATAATAATATCTGAATATGATAACAGACTTTTAGTAGGCTCGTGAACTATAAAAAATTCAAACTCCTTTAAGAAGTTTATTAATTATTATTATTATTTTGTAAAAGCTTAAAACAATGGGTTTCCCCAGCAAAGACAACATGGCGGATCAAGGATCAAAGCACATATTGCCAAGTGTAAAAAAAAAGTGTGGAAGAATGGTTAGGGATGTGTGGTTGTGTCCATAAATTTCCTAACTATGCGTGTTATATTGAGTACCACATCCTTCTGGAGTTGTGCATAAGTGTTTTTGTGAAGTCCTAGTGTGCTGAGCTGTAGTGCAATGTATGAGGCACCAGAACAGTGGCGGACAGGACGATGGGTACAACACGTACTCAATCATGCCTCCACTGCATGACTACAGTATTGTGTGAGCCTGGCTATGTCTCCTCTAAGGTCACTGATGCGGCCCTCAAGGCGACGTTTCCAAATGGGATGTATTCTTGTGACCGTGCAGTGGGATGGATGTGGTGTTGTTTGATTCCAAGTGCCCTAATAGTTCCCTGTGCCGAGCAGTAGAGAGTTGTGTGTATGTCTTCTAAAGTTTGGATATTGTCAAAGTGTTGTGGGATAGTGTGTGTGTGTTAAGATGGTATATGACTGTGGAGAGTTGTTTTGATGTGTGTACTTTGGGGAGTGAAGGCCTGAGTGTGGGGTCTCTGCCTGTGTATTGTGCTACTTGTAATATGTCGTTAGTTGTATTGTTGGGGCAAGTGTACTGAGGTGTACAGATTGCTTCTGTGTTTGCCATCAATGTCTTCTAGTGGGGTGGGGTGTCCTGTGGTTTGATTCAGCGACCGCTCCCTAATTTATGTATGTATGCATAGAGGATAAGATTGTTAACTACTATGGAACTTCGCTGATCCGCTAAGCCCTAACGATGGATAACGTAGTGAATGCGTGGCGTAGTGGCTGTCTGTATCCTGTGAGATGAGTCCCTAACTGTAACGGTGTAAAGTCGCGCGTACGATCCTGGTTCATCTGCGAGGACCATCGGATGCGCTGGCGTGGTTTCCCAATCTTGGTGGTCGTCTGCTCTGACACAGACGAAACACTTCCGACCGTTCGGGCTGGATAGTGTTGCCCTGGCATTCTGGTAGCCATACTACAGAATGGGGTGCCACTTTCTCCACCACCACCTGCGGGAGACTGCAGTATATTTTTCGAACGGAGGCCTCTGCCTAACCCCCGAACGCGGGTGGCTTTATCCTGCGCCACACCCGATGCAGCATGATCTATATTAGAACGAGTTCTCATCATAGATGGTTGGAGCCTTTAGCCTACCCGAAAGCTAGTAGTTCCCGCCCTCACCGCGAGGAGGTAGGGCCCATGGGGGCTTATTATTATTACTATTATTGAGTAAAACTCCTAAATTCCCATAATTAAAAAAGAGAAAAGACTACTTATATATTCTTATATATAGAAACTTACTTTTGATTATTAACTAAATGATAACCTTATTTGAAGGAGATTGAAGTTTGATTCTGGGGGAACCAATTAAAGTAGGTGGGGAATATTCCTGAATTGTGGTATTGAGATCAGAATGGGATTAATTGCAGTTAAAAAAGACCGGATAATGACTGTGGCACTGAGCGAATAAGTCAATGCTAAAGATTGCGGGGGTTATGCAGCCTCAAAGAAATTATACTACCAGTAACAATTTTTAGTGAACAAGTGAAGCAGGAGGAGATAAGCACTATTTAAACTTATTTTCCAGATGTTGAAAATTGCAAAATGGAAACCAGATCATTTCTGAAAGGGAGGCGCTGAAGATTGAATGGTAACCTGGAGTCACAATAGAAAATTAACATCTTCAGATACGTTCTTTGTATGAACTTAATATTTTACCCAGTTCTTCATCAATGCCTTATACAATGTTAATTGCAACAACTCTATAATATTTTCTTTTACTTTCTGTGATTTTCTTATTCAAAAATAAATTAAATTTTTTCCCCTATTTTTTCTATTAGCGATCCCGTACACGAAAGTGTAAAAGGAGGGGGGGGGGAGACTCTTATGTTCATTCTGTGCATCCGTCCGTCTGTCACCACCTCTACAGCATAAATTACAAGTCGTACCTTATTTATAAATTATAAGTCGGGCCTTACAAACTTAGTGATTTGTAGAGGTAGGAAAAATACCAGTTCCGATTTGCGGTCATTGCTTGTCTCAGAGGAAGTGGCCAAAAATGAAACCTGTTGGGGATCGCTATGATTTCTTGCATACTATGAAACCAGATTTTTACCTTGTTTTTTTTGTTATGCTATGGCATTTTTCGGATATTGTAACTCTGAAATCTCGGGTTGGGCCCTAATTTTTTTCCAAACAGTCTTTTCATTATTAGATTTTGTTTTTGAGTGCAATTTCATCTTACACGAATGCTTTGGTCTAATTGTGAATCCTTAATTAAAGTTAAATCTAAATAATATGTTTGCTTTTGATATTCTTAAAAATTGATTGTGTGTATGTTTCTTTTAAAGTTATAAATTGTAATTTATATTAAAATTTTCTATGCTTTTTCAGAATGCATAGATGACATATCAACTCACAGGGAAGGTACGTTAACAATTAAGTTGCTATATTTTAATTATAGTTAAAAAAGAAACTTTTGATTTTGTATTATTTGCACGGAACGAAGTTATCATAAGAGTGAAACTGAATTATTAGTAGGGTACTGATAATACAGTTACAGTTGAAATATCCTCGTGATAATACTATTATCATTCGTCGTGAAATATCCTTCATTACATTGTTAAAATGAATGTAGAATTTCCTATTATTTAAAGTTCTGTCTGTATGCGATCTTAGAACACGTCAACCACAAGAACTTTCTTGATTTGGCTGATGGAATTAATGAAATTTACAATTTATACCAAATCTTTGGATATTTTTGAAACTTCTGTCAGCATTTGATGAACAACTTCCATAGGGTTTTTAGCACTTCCTTACCTTGTGCACTGCATTTATTGTTACTATTATAACTTAAATTCGGTATAACCGATAACGAAAAATTGCGGCTCGAAGTAGCAAAACACTAAAATAAAAACTACTCATCAATATTTAAAAAAATTCCAGTTAATTGCCAAGTTGGAAGAACCAGTGCTTCAGGAATTATATTAACAAATATTGGTAATTTTCTGAATTTTCAGCCAAACACTTATGTAGCCCGCACACGATGCATCTTTTGACCGAGTTGCATGTGCAACTTTTGGCCCAGAGCGGTTTTTTGAGCTGCATGGGCCAAGTTGCATGGAAGTTGCATGGAAAAAAAGCTTCACAGAACGGCGGTGCACCACGGAAAGTTGCCTGGAAGCTGCATGGAATTACCCAATCACAGTGCAGCGTTTTTATACGTCAGGCGTGACGTCATGCTCAAGGAAGAAACATGGCGTCGAAACAGATTTCCTTCGCTTCAGATGGGCGAATCGCGAATACAGAAAAAATATCAGATTATTTCGAGTTTCTTTCACACATAAATACAGTTTATATGTAAATGCAGTAATTTAATGCGGCAGAATGTATCAGAACGTTTTAAAAACCTAGATTTTTTGAATATTTCACATCGGAAGCGGATTGTCGCTCATTCACCATTTCCGGAAACTGCCACGTGACGTCATTGTTTCAGTGAGCAATGGATTATTAGTGGCTGTTGGTAGTTGTTATTCGTGAATCGCATTATTGCCATCAACTGCGATTACATTCCGGCTAATAATATTATAAAAATATTTCTCATATGTTTAAAATAAATCACAAATATTTAGTTTTGGAACGATATCACAGCAGGATCCTTGACGTCATGTCCAGTGACGTCATTCAAATTCATAGTGTGCTTCGTTTGTTGTCCGCACGGCGGCGCTAACAATGGTGCATCGTTTGCGCACTGCCTATAGTTTGCAGCTTTTTCTGTGCAACTCATTTGCATCGAGTTGTACAGCAAAAGCTGCATCGTGTGCGGGCTGCTTTAGAATCTCTTTCATTTTCAAAAGTATTACGATTTCTCCACCAAGCATTCGATATGCCATGAAATGGCATTTCATGGTTTTGTTTAGTTGCAGTTCTAAGTACTCCTACATCAACAATATAACAGTTTTTCTATTGTTTATTAAAATGAAATCTGGCTTATTAAATCATACTCTTTTATCAACAATAGTCCGTTTATTATTATTATGATTACTAAGTAAAAGATTCAAATCTTGGGTTTCCCCAGAAAAGACAACATGGCGGGTCAAGGACCAAACCACATATTGCCAAGTGTGAAGACGTGTGCAAGAATGATTAGGGATGTGTGGTTGTGTTCATAAATTTTCAAACTAGGCGTGTTGTGTTGAGTACCACAGCCATCTGGAGTTGTGCATAGATGAAGTCCTAGTTTTTTTGTGAAGTCCTAGTGTGCTGACGCTGTGGTGCAATGTGTGAGGCACCAGACCAGTGGCGGACAGGATGATGGATATAACACGTACTGGTCCTGCCTCCACTGCTTCTGTGCTAGATCGGTGTATTTACTGATCTTGTCTGAGTGAGTTTTCTGCATGTTCTTGCTGATAGGCACTGCAATATCGATGAGATAGGTCTGTTAGTTGACCTTATCAACATCTGTGATGCCAGGTCTGTTGTGATACATGGTTTTGTCTGTGTGAAAGGGGCGGTCTCTTATGTGAGGATGACACTAAAACGCTTTGTGATGTATACTTGTAGTACGGGACCGTGTTCTTAATAAGTGAGTGTTTGTGTGCTAGCTGTTGATGAAGTAAGATGTGCGTTGTTTGTGGCTTAGAATTTAATATCATCCATGTAGAGTATGTGTATGATTTTGTATGGGGGTTATAATATAATATCTCTCCTTATGGGAATGGGGACTGTAGTGATGGAGGTGCGTAGGCGTAATGTTGAGCTCCAACTCTTAATCGTGGCATCCAAGAATGCCGTGATCTTGGGGTGTATTTTGTAGAAATGAAGAGTGTGTAGAAGCCAGGAATGAGGAACCGAATCAAATACCTTCTTGTAGTCGATGTACGCGATGTGTAAGTTCCTATTCTTCGCCCGCGCCTGCCGCAGGATTTGCTTCTTACAACCTTGGGAATTTCTATGACAGCCCCTCTCCTTTTCGGAAAGAATGTTGCGTGTTTCATTGTGTGCGTAGATTTTCTCTGCAAGGCAGGAGGTGAGAAGTTTGTTAAGTGTAGGGAGGCAAGTGATTGAATAGTAGTTTGCAGGGTGAGCTGTTTCAGTGTATTTGATACCATGTGTGAGGAAAAGAGGCATTTGTTCTGGATTATGTCAGTGAGTGTAAGCGCTAGCTTCCCATGCAGGGACGTGAAACTCTTGATCCAGCAGTTCTGGACGCCGTCTGCACCAGGAGCATTCCAGTTGTGTGCATGTTTTAGTGCTTTCTCCTTGTCTGCTGGAGTAATCTCATGCAACGACATGTATGACAAGTGTTCAGTGAGTTGTTGTTCCTCTGTGATCCATGGTGCTTTGTCATTGTGGGGATGGAGTTTGACCACAGTAACGACCAGTATTGATGTAATGCCTCGTTGGTGGGAGTGTTTGTGTTGGGTGTGGTAGAGGGAGATGTAAAGGATCTGTAAAATTTTTTTCTTATTGTATTGGAAAGTGTTGTTCTATTGATTGTGCAGAGTGCACTGTTTGTATCTTTATAATGTTTTTGCAAGTGCACTGAGTTTTTGTTTGAGTGTGTTGAGATGTTCCTGAACCTGGTTATGATGGCTTGAATATCTTCCTAACCTGGGACATAAGTTTCTTTGTTTTGTTTCCTGAACAGTATTATGTGAGCCTGGATATGTATCTTCTGAGATCGCTGATGCGGCCCTCAAGGCGCTGTTTCCAACTGCATTCTTGTGACTGTGCGGTGGGATGTATGTATATATGTTTGATTCAAAGTGCCCGAATGGTTCCCCCTGCGCGCAGTACAATGTTGAATATTGTCAAGGTGTTGTGGGATAGTGTGTGTGTTGCAGTGGCGTACCTAGTGGGGTGCGGTGGGTGCGGTCCGCACCGGGTGGCACATATCTTGGGGCGGCATTTTTTATATTTAGTTTTAGTTGTAAAAAACAACTTGTTCACTTCGTAAGTTCACTATTCGAATTCTACGAATTATGAATTGCTATATGATTTCGAATATTTTTCCTTAAATTACGCTTATCCAATTGAAGAAATTTTTAAGTATATTATATTAATTTAGCGTGCTGAATACTCAATTTAAAAATCCAATGATCAACGCACAGAATTATAAAGATTAAAAAATTAAAACATAATAAAACGTACGTATTCGTATTTAAAATGTTTAAATAATTTAAATTCGTCTATTTTAATGAAAATTATTAAGATTTACGATAAGAATATGAAAATATTCAAATTTCTCCATTAACCCTTTATCTCCCAGCGTCATTAGCTTTAGAAATGAGTAGTGTAGTTAACATTTTACATTTTAAGCGCCTTGGAAAAATTGACATCTGAAGAAAATAGTAAAACGAGATCAAATGCTGGAATATTACTTAATTCAAAGCAATCTTTTTCTTTTCTATCTTATCTCAATTTATGGGTTGGAGATATCGACTGAACGTCGAGTTAGAAGGAGAAAAAAATATGAGTGGGGAAAATTCACGAGACGTGGGGCTATCCTTAGAACAAGAAGTACGAAGAGAAATGTTTTTATCTATGGATAGAATTATAAAGGAAATAAAGGGACGCTTTGAGCAGTTGCATGTCCTTGCAAGAAAATATTCGTGTATAAAACCATGTAACCTATTAAATTAAGAATTTGAATGTCAAATAAATGGCTTTATTGACATTGATCTAAAGAACAGTTCCATATTGAAAGAAAAAGGATCCAGGTTTTTATGACTGTACCTGCACTACAAGAAGAGGCAAAACGTTGGAAAAACGGGGGGGGGGAAGGTCCTCTTGATCTACTAAAATTTATTCAACAGTATAGATTGCAAAATTCTGTACCCAACATTGTAATTTTGCTAAGAAATTTTTTAACAATTGCTATTTTTCTACTATAAAAGTTAGAAGAGTAAATATATAAATATGTTTACATACACATGTGTGTACAATTCGTTTGTTTATCCAAAAGAAATGAAATTATTTATTTATAAATATAAAATAAAAAAATATTTAATGGTAATTTTTTTTTTGTAAATTAGGTATATGTTTTGTAATTTAAATCCAATGGTAAAAAAGTTCCCCACCTATAGTTTGTCTCAATTACAATTATTTATGGGTCAGTCCATATGAATGGTCCAGCACTGGTTGATTGACAATTTTGAAAAACAATTATTTTTTGTGTGCTTTTACCCCTATGTTTGGACAGTTCAAAACCAACATTATTAAATTTTTATACAAAGGGATTTCAACATGGCGGCCATTTTTGTACTGCGCCGCATGCCATTTTTATCCTTTTTAAGCGTTTACAGTAACTTTAATATCTCAGGTTTGGTACACCATACCATAAATAAAAACTGTGACCTTAAGCACATTACAGGCTACTATTTTGATCCTGTTCTTTTTTTCTCTTAAAATGATTTCTTCTTAATATATTTTGAGCTCAAAATTTGTTATTGCCATTGCAAAAAATCTCATTTTCAAGAATTTTTTTTGAAGGCAAGGCAGCCTATTTAAGGGTTCAATTTTTTTGGGTACATATGTACCAGTGGTATTTGTAAAAAATTTGGAGATTTGAGACTCAAGGACTTTTTTTTTCAGGAGGATCGTTAATAAGCATTTTTTGTAAATTTACCGAACTTAAGGCATGAATATTTCTGGTGGGTAGTTGTTTAAAATTCTGAAATTTCCACATATTAAGGTACTACATAAGAGCTAACTTCAATTAAAATTCTGACTTTGAGATTTAATTAGTACAGAAAATATGGCATTGTGAAAACCCATGAAAAATGCATGAAAATGCTATTTGTGAAGCGACATTAATTTTTATTTTTTTATGATTTTTGCATGACATAATACTATAGACTCTCATAAATATTAAAATGTATTACTACACACAAAATATAATCTTAAGTTGGTCTGGAAATTTTTTATGGTTTTAAAGTTAGCAGATTTGTGCATGTCTGAATAAGCTCTGATATGTCAGCTTTTTGCTAAACTTTATCAGTATGCTAGGTGTTCTCATGCATGAAGATTGCTTTACATTTCAATACTTGTGTAATGTAGTTTTTCTTTTTTAAAAATGGTCCAGTCACAAGTAAATTAAATGACACACAAGCCAATTGGATGACAAGTATCACGAGTTGCTTATTTCTAAAGCTTCTTCTGAAGTCAGATGCATTTCTAAGTACCATGAAATCAAGTATCTTGTGAAGTACAATCATACATTTATCGCTACAAGGTATGCTTGTTTGTAACTTGCAAAGTTACAATTGTATGATGAGAAAATGTGATCAATGTTCGGGATTGAAATGTTTCCACTGTTTGAAGAATGTGATGCCATGCCAGATAATGTAGCTTTCAAACAATGGACTGTGACTGACAGAGCTGAAATGATCACTGTCTAAAGACGAATTCTTTCAGTCTCTTCTTGAAAAGAACGAGACTCTTGAAAAAAAACATCACTGCATTTCTAAAGTACAAATTCAATTTCTAAGAGAGAAGAAAGATGAACTGTCCGAATCCATTATTCTAGTCGATTCTTCAGAAAATTACACTTTTGTAATCCAAGTTGAAATACAAAGCCATAACTGGGTGAACAATCAGGCAACTGTTCACTCTTTGGTTTACTGTTATAAATGTGACGGTGAACTTTGCAGCCGCAGTGTTTGTATTATTAGTGATTACCTAGAACATGATACGTTAGCAGTGCATACATTCCAATCCCAGTTGCTGATTCATATGAAAAAAACTCTTCCTGGCTTGGGAAAAGTTATATACTTGTATATAA
>JAFIDM010009631.1:237957415-237976435 GCA_023159025.1 Thereuonema tuberculata
ATTTCCTGACAAAACGTGGCTTTAAAATTGCAATTTTTGGCTTTTATGTTTCAATACAAAGTGCGCTTCTAAATTTAATAAATATAGAATTTATAGTTGGTAGGTGAACAGAAATAAAGTAGATTGATGGCAAATCCTGACATTATAAACGAAATTTTTGAAATACCGTGCACTCAAATTCTTTTATGAATTTTGCAAACAATTGCATACCATGTATAAAGACAGATCCTCTAAAGTTAAATGTAATTAAATCAATTTCAATAAGCAATTTCAAATTTATACTACATTACAAAAAAAAAAAAAAAAAAAAAAAGAAGCAAAATCACTACCAAACTGTACATTTCAAAGAATCAATCTATCTATATATCTACCTATCTATAAAGAAAAAAAAATTCTTAATAGATAGATAGAAAAAAAAAAGAATAAGGTTAAGAAAAACTCAAATTCACGTTGATCTCACTTCTATCTGAAAGTAAAGTATCAAACCATCTATCCGGGAATCATTCAGACAGTTTCGCGCTGTGTACTACAGAAAAAGAAAACATCCCTTTTCTCTCTCGTGAATTTTACCTTAATTCTACCCATTCCATTGGTTACTGGTACGTTAACCACATGGTCAATCCCGGAGATGAATATAAGTAACAACCCTTCCTCTTCCCCTTCAAGCTGAAGATAACGCACCATTTAGGGGGTTGAAACTGTCCTGTCAAGTATTTCTACCTTTTAATGTTTTTAACTTGTACATACTATTCGTTTTTTAAACATGTGTGCTCTTGTTTATTTTTAAACTATTTTTAAACAATAAGTTATATCTATAAAAGATTTTCAACCCGTACACGTTAAAAGGATCTTCTAACTGATCCCCTTTTCTCCAATTTACATCCCTATATAACTCAGATCAAATCGACCTGAAGATAAAAAAACAAGGTAGGAATAGTGATCAGTAAACCAATCACAGTGCTTCGCAACGGCTTCTGAGTCACCTTTACTTTAGAATAGACTGCGCCGGGGTGGTCTAGAAAATGCTCGCACGAGTCTGTTTGCGACTCATGCTATCTTACCCACCCCTATTTATATGGAATAATCGTCATTCTTAACTCAAACCTTGTTAATACACTGAATTCCTAATAATGATTTAAAAAAACAAAACAAACAAATACAAAACAACATAAGTTGAGAAACTGTGAAAAGATTTAAAACGGGGAGAAAAAAATGAAGAATAAGAATTGCCCATGAGAGGATCGAACCCACGACCTTCGCTTTATTAGCACGATGCTCTAACCAACTGAGCTAACAGGCCACCTACAACATTCAACATTTAGGCCATCTACAACTGAGCTAACAGAAGCCGTTGCGAAGCATAGCCTATGTGTCCACAGACAGACAAACCGGGGATATAAGGCTCTTTCAGAAGCCTAAAAAAGTATTTTATTATCAAACAGTTCAGTAGGATGTAAAAGTTTTATAGTCGTTTCCTTTCATAGTTTGAAGTATAGGTTGATATCAGAGGCGTACAGATATTTTATTTCGGTGAGGTGGGAGGGGGGGTGGTGCCAAGTTCACTCAACTGACCATTCAACCAAAAAAAAAGTCGAAGAAAGTAGAACCTACTGTATATACTTCAAGAGTTCAAGGGGGGTGTCCAATCCCTTCCCCCATCCATCCTCATATATGATATTGGGTTAAGTTGTAAAGTTATAAGCGAATCTCGTTATTTTGTACATTGTCATGAATCATTTTCAATAGGGGTTAATGCGAAATTATATATTTTCATTGGATGAAATGGTAGTTAATTCTCAGTATGTAACACATAAGTTTCATTATTAATTTGGTAATAAAAATTCATACTAAAATTACTACTAAACATGTTTTGATACATTAGATTACGGATCACACTTTTTTACCATTAAGTTTTGTTATTTTTTTTAAAAAAAAAAGAAGTTAATTAATAAACATTACAAAAGGTAAATGTAGGAAAATAAATTACTTGTAAATTTCCTACAAAATGTATTTTCCTTAATCTTTTTCTATGATCTCTTCTCCGCAAATGATGAACTGAGACTTTTTTTTTTTTAATTTTTATGACCTATTTGTTTTATTTTTACTTAATAAATACAATAACAACAATATATAATACTATGATTTTGGACTGGAGCATAATACATCTATTGAAAGTATGTTTGAAAGATCTTATTTTTATGTTAAATTTTGTTTTAATGTTCTTATTAATTCTATTAAAATGACAACTACAGTAAAACTTCGATTATCCGTTACTCCATAAACCGTCAGTTTCTGTTAACCACATTAAATTATAATAGGTTCGTATGTAGATAACTACACTATGATTTTTTTTAGATAACCCGATAAAAATAAATAATAATATAAAGGTTAAGTTTCATTAGTTTTTGTATTGACGTCAACTTAGTCCCGTTGGTCAAGGAACGCTGGGAGCCAAGGGTCACGTAGGCCTGCAGTGAGATACTTTAACGTTTTAGCTCCTATTATATCATGTAATAAAATAAAAAGGTACATGACCTGGTCTATTGTATATGTTTTTAATGTACATATTTTCGTAACAGTCATAGTCTCGGTCCCTAACGGATAACGAAGCTCCATTACAAATCAGGAAGAACTATCGAATAGCGACTTTGATAAATTTGGCAAATGAAATTTTGGCTATATTTTTTTTTAACAAACTTAACTTTTATGGAAATGATACAATAAAGAAAAACAAAACAGGGACAAGTTTTACGACAATCCAATGCTAATTTCTGACGACATTTCCAGATTTTCTGTGATCATCTAAATAAAGATATGCCACTGACGTCAAAAGGGAAGTTCAATCTAAAACCTGAAACAACTAAAACGAAATTCTACATGATTATGAAAAGATTACACGTTAAATAAGAAGCATGGGATTGAATTTAAATTCCTTTTTCAATACGTCAAAAATAAAAATTATTCTCTTTTTTTGGTTCTTTTTTTTTCCACATTTTAGATTTCACTTTTCTGCTGACGTCAAAGAAACGTACATACAGGCAGTGAATGATTGGATTGATAAGTTTTTAAAATGTAATATTTTTTTTGCCACGAAAAAAGTTGTTTCTAAGCTGATTTTTATTCATTTATATTATTTAAAAATTTACAAATAATACTGTTAAGTTAATAAATAAAAGAAGGTAAGAAATACTAATATAGGTGCGCCCGGACTTACGACCGAGTAAGTTTCCATCAGCTGGTTGTAAGTCGATCATTATATATAAAGGGGTCAAATTTACAGAATATATAATGGAGTATTGTCAGACATATGGAATTAAATCTATACTCATACGTAAAACGATAATTTAATAAATTTAATATAACAATAATAACATCATTAATATTAATCTTAATATATATAAAAGTCAAAGTTTGTATGTTTTTATATATGTTCTCTATGCAATTTTACATCCTTTAACTGATCTGAACCAAATTTTGCATAGTTACTCTTTACTACCCTGCGGAAAATATAGGCTACCTTGGAACCGCGTTAGACTACCCCCTCACCATGAAAAGGGGTGAAATCCCTGAAACAGCGCCCCATATGCACCTGGTAGCGACAATGGGAACTACACAAATATTGTTGCAACAATTAGAACGAAAATATTGTTGTGCATAATAGCACCACGTAGTAATCTGGTGGCAAACACTCGCATTAAAATATTTTTGTGCTTAAATCTCTTTAGCATTCTCTCCTTAGTGAATACGAAATTTGACAAGATTGTTCTTTGTCAAATGGAAATGATAGGTATTAGACGAATTTTCGATATTCCTAACAGGTGTAAAAGGTGGGAGGCGACCTTTTTAGAAGGGTCCGCCAAAACCGGTTGAGATGGAAACACGACAGTTGTCATGAATGTTCTTTCAAAATTGAAAAGATGCTTTTTCAATATCGAAACCTAAGGGATGTAAATGGGGGATGGGGTGAAGGGATGTGCGAATATTGTTGAATGATACTTATACGGGATCTTCGGGTTGCAGAATAAGAAAATAATATTAATTTGTTCTGATCGCGTGATCGCTTATCAACTGGAGAAGGTTTGATATGAGGGTGGAAAGTCTTATATTCTCCGATCTCGATAATATAATATTACTTTGTAAATATCACAAATATTGGGGACGGTTTGGTGTGGAAGGGTTGTGGAGAATAGGAGAACCAGGCCTCCCAACCCCCTCACCACCCTTCCCCCACTCCCACTCCCTCCGCGGGCAACGCCAGGTACTTTAAACTAATAATACTAATAAACTAGTAATACTAGTTTTATTAGTAATACTAATAAAAGAGAGAAATCACATGCAATATAGTAGAATATCTGTACTAGCATGGCTGGTGATATAGTCTCCTCGGTAGTAAGGGCAGCTGTTGTTTCAGCACAGCTGCTATACAGTACTGTAGTGTAGTGCAGTGCTTCTCAACCGTTTTTTGCATCACGACGCACTTTTATGTTTGTAAAAATCCCGCGGCATACTAAATTTTTCATTGCTTATATTGTTATAATAGAATCCTTTGGAAAAAAAAACCCATCTAAAATTACCAATGAATAGGACCGTCTTATTTTTAAACATTTCAAATACTCTGAAATACATTTTTAAACCGATTTGATTGTGATTTAATATTTTATTAATATTAATTGTTAGAACGAAACAGAATGTAGTTCATATTCAGTTTGCCCAAGTTATTGGATGACAAGAATTTCTTCTAGATATAAGCATTTGTCTAGTGTCAATTCAATGTTGATTACAGCTGCATTCAGAATTTCCTCACGTTCGAGAAGCTCTGACGTAGTGTGCATTACAGTCAAAACTCATAAATCAGTTTTTTTCTTTACTGTCTTAGCTATGTTTTTATATTCATTATGCAAAATTCAATTTAAAATTTAATTAATCTCTCACTTTTTTAATTTTAAACTTCTTTTTATTATTGGACCTGGATTTCAAGTACGAACTGCCGTAGGTCGAACGGTCTTTGTAAGTCTCACACATCTACATATAGAAATCACTGTAAATTTAGCAACTAATACAGTTTTAAAATAAATCCTTTTCATCAACTACAGTAATGTCAAAAAGGAAATTTTAAGTTTATACTTGATTTATTTATAATTAAAACTTAAATCTGTGCTAATGAATACGAATGGAAAGTAATTTGACATTCAGACAAATATTTGTGCAGTTGTAATATGTAAAATAGTTAAGTGCTTAAAATAACTTTGGAATTCAATATAAAAAGAAGTTTTCAAAGAACTTAAAGCTATTTAAAAAATAAAATAAAAATTAAACTCCTGAAAGTTAAACAAAGAAAAAGACGCCGACTCAGCTCCAATGTGACTGTCGGGTGTAACAGGTTGGTTTCGTTTTTCGTAATGAAGAAAAATTTGTAAGATATGTATTTCCTTTCATATTTAACTGATTTCTCATTCACAGAGTTGTTTTAAAATTAGCGGGTATCTATATACAAGGATAAGGATTACAAAACCGTAATTTTAGTTTTATTTTATTTTAGGGAATAGCATGATTTCAGTTCTGTTTCCAAATATGGCGAGGATTGTAATATGAGCCCCCTTGTGTGCTCATATCAAGAAGAACAAAAACGAAAAGAAATGAAAAAGAAAGAAAAGCAAGACTTAAAGAAGCAGAAATATGATCAAAAGAAGCAGAAAAAGGATAAAAATAGTCTTACAAAACGATCATGCACAAAAGGAAACTTAACCTAGATGACTTGGAACTAACTGACTGAGATCCAGACGATATGAAGTCTATTGATTCAGGGGAATCAGTGATGGAAATGGAAATCGACGTGGAAAACCCTGGAGAAGATGACGCTGTATGCCTGTTCTGCGAATCGCTGTTCTCTGAAGACAAACGAGACGAGCTTTGGGTGCAACGCCTTGTATGCGAAATGTGGGCTCATAATGACTGCGCACGATGTGAAAAAGACCAGTATGTCTGTGACTTTTGTAAATAGCTGCAATTCAAATTAACTACGCAATTTTTTGTATTCTAATAAAACTTCTTTTGTCATTTGCAATACGACAGTTTGTAATTATTTACAAGCCTTTTTATATATTATTACTATGGGGCTCATATTACCAACACAAATCAAATTTTATAGAAAGTGTATTGCCCTACAAATTTATTCTTAAAAGGACAACGCCTAATATAACTGTACAAAATATAGTACAATTAAACCAAGTAAGTAACTTATTAGACTATGTTATTCCGTAAAAAGAATGGGTAAATGTATAATTATTATTATAGACTTATTATACAAAAACAAAATGGGGGCTCATAATACCACCTTTACCTTTATACAATGGAAAATTGCTTTCATTATAAGTAGTGACATTTATAGATTTTTGGAGCTGAATTAAGAAATGTAAATCGTTTTCTCTATTCCGTAAGGTCTTTTTACAAACAAACGATTACTTCTTACAACAAAGTTATAAACAAAAAAAATACATTAAAATGTATTAAAAACATAATAAGCCTAAAATTGTATAAATAACAATGGTTGAGACCAAGTTACTTACAAGATGACATCTCAGAACGGCCGTTTATTGTTTTATTTTAGTTTTTGAAGATGCTATATTCTTGTTAAAGGATTAATTCTAAAGACCTCCGTATTGAGACATCGCTATTTACAGATGATTACTCTCAGCTGATGATCGTCAATAAAGCGTGAAACGGCCGTTCTGAGATGTCATCTTGTGAATAACTTGGTCTCAACCATTGTTACTTATACAATTTCAGGCTTATTATGTTTTTTTAATGCCTAGGAAATTAATTTGAGATTGGTGGAGGCTGGCACATGAATTTTCCTATTTTATTTTTAATGTGTATTCATTGTTTTATTTTAATCTTTGGAGGTGCCATATTCTTATTCACGATAACCTTTCGAAATTAAATAATTTTTAATGAGTTTAATTTTGCAGACGTTGGTTATCTCAGAATTTCTAATTGCTGAAAATTGAAATAAATCTGCAAATGCTTATCTAAGTTTTCTAATTCAGGTAATATTAAATATACTCAATTGCGCGCGAATGAGAGTGGATTATTAAATTGATTAATATGCATTAATAGACATAATTAGAAAGTCATTGTTTCGGTTTTACTGATTTTTCTGTGGGAATTTTGTTACATTCATGCGCAAAATTTCTGCAGACAATTCCACAAGGAGGAATTTTGAAATACAAAGATAGATAGTTTCTTGTATGTTCTGCAAGTTGAAAGAGGATTCGTTCGCTAATTCAAAAGTTGTGAGTTTAGTTAACCCTTAATATATGTCAGAGAGAATAATAATTTTTTGAAAAAAAAAAAAAAGCAAACTTAAAACACTATTTTAACTCCAAATATGCAAATACGACCGTCTGTGAGCACGATAACTCAAAAAGTGCACATTCTAGATAGCTGAAATTTAAAAGGTAGTTGAAGCTATTATAAGCAAGTACTACTCTGCTATTGATACACGAAGAACCAAGAAGTAAGAAGTTAGGAGCAAAAACAACTGCTAAAATACATCGTCGTTCAAACTCAATAATCGCGGTAACTTCAAAACTAAATATCCAAAAAAGCTGAAATTTTAAAGGTAGATGTAAGTTGTTATAAGAAAGGTCTCCTTTGATTTTGGTACATATCTGACCAGAGAAAAGAAGCTAAGGACCAAAAACCATCCGTTCACTGTTTGTCAAAATAACTCAAAAACTATTTGTGCTACAAAGCTGAAAGTTACGCAAAAGGGCCAAATGCTTATAAAAAAGATCCTTTTTTTAAAGGATTTTTTTAAAACTAGGATTTTGATTTTGTTAAAACTAGGGCTTACGGACGAAAAGCCATCAACTTAAGTAAAACAAAAGGGCACTTTTTTTAAAGAATGTTTAATGCATTCTTACCACTCTAGTATTCGAAAGTTGGAACGTCAACTATATCTTGTCTTAAACTAAATTTAGATATGTTATTCCTATGTTTTCCTTTAATATTATGAATAAAAATGACTGCGTCAATCCTCATTTGCAATTCAGTTATTAAAGAGACGCACAACTCTGCTTTTCACCAACTTTGACGCAGTCGGATAATATATCGGCTTGGAGAGTTTGAATATTCTATTTGACTAGTGACCGCTCGGAGTCTAAGCGCCCAACGATCAGAACCAAGATGGTGGTGCAAGCTGGTATTTTGATAAACTTCTCTCGTAAATACATTATAATTCCTCTTCATTTTTTTAAAACCCCTGCAGCAACCCCGACATCGTTTCCTATATAGTTTTCAAAGTGCATTTATAATAATCACAGTTTGCGTATTATTTATGAACGAGGCTTTTCCAGCGCGAAATTAGCATTTTCATAAAAAATTCAGACTGGCTTATCATTCTGTTGCACAATAACTGATGAACCTGTTTCGCCATTGGTCCGTCTAATAGGCCTCAATTGAATATTAACGAGGCCATCTTTACGACTTCGAAAAATTAACATATTCATATGATTCTGCCTCTCTTTCGTACGGCAAAGTTTACAAACTTTTTTTTTTCGTCTCTCTGAAGGAGATGTGATATGTGGGTTTGAATAATTGATAGCTGACAGGAATGGAATTCGTCGACTTCACGTCGCCCCCTTTGAAAGTCATCCCCCACCCCCACTTTCAAGACGACGTTACATAAGCCTAAGAACTGTCAATATGACGTTTGATACAAAGAAATAGAGAACACAATAAGAAATAAAGTTGAATTTATGAAAAGAATAGCACATGAATTTTACTTATGATTCTGTTATTTGTACTTGAACTTCATATTTTTCCAAACTAAGTCCATTTAAATTAACAAAAAGTAGAACTATGCAACCTAACTCGATTAGTTTTAGTACTATTACTGGATTCTACACTTTTGTTTCGAACTTATTATGTCACATCACCCCTGAAATTACCCAAAGCAGAAATTAAACAAATTATATCAATGGCAAGTACAATAGACCTATATCTATTTGTTACAAAACTAAATAAGAAGTTCTTAAGAATTCACAGTTTAATTTCCTTAAATTGTGTTTATACACTGTATATATATATATATTTTTCTCAAGTCATGCAAACAATATAAACGAAAATTTTCACTTATTTTTTAATTATTATTTTTAATTACTTTTGAGTTATAATTATTATAATCTCGATTACATATTATAATGTTTGATTATAAGATGTAATCCAGAATTCAGTAAATATATTAGGTGAGTGCGAAAGTTCTACCCGTTTTTGGATATGAAAATTTGCAATGGAATTGCCCTCACACATGACATTGTAATGACGCAAATCGTCTGCCAATCAAACGTGCGGATGCCTCACATATAAATGCATCGTGTCTAACAAAGTTAATCATCTCAAAAAAAATATCAGAGGGTGTAACATGGAACGCGAGAAGGAGCATTAAGACATTGTTTGTTATATGAGTTTGATAAAGAGTATGGCAGCTGCAGCATGTCGCAATGTTTGTCAAGTTTATGGGGAGGATGCAATAGACGAAAGTACATGTCGTCGATGGTTTCGTAAATTTAGGGAAGGAGACAGAAGCTGCCAAGACCAGGCTAGGAGTGGACGGCCATTACACGTTGGAGAGGACGATATTGACCAAGCCATAAGGAACAGCCCGAACCCAACTGTGCAAGAATTAGCGGAGATCTTCAACGTACACCGGACAATCGGTCGAGAGACGGCTGGTTAAGTTGGGTTTTACGAGAAAGTTGGATCGTTGGGTTCCACATAACCTGACAGCTAAGCAACGAATCGCCACCTGTGTTTCCTTGCTTTCCCGGTACAAAAATGACCCATTCTTGACACGAATTGTGACAGAAGATGAGAAGTGGTTATGTACCGTAACGTAAAGCGTCGTAGGACTGTGTGTCGACCTTCTGATCCGCCTGCATCGACTTCGAAAGCTGAACTTCATCCCAAGAAAGTGTTATTGAGTGTGTTGTGGGATGTGCAGGGAATAATTCACTGGGAGGTCCTGCCACTCAACCAAACCATCAATGTTGCCATACTGTCTACAGTTAGACAGGCTGTATTCAAATTTGGTAGCAAAGCGGCCAGGTCTCATCAATCGTCGCGGTGTTATCCTTCATCAAGATAACGCCAGGCCTCATGCTGCTGTCATCACTCGCCAAAAGTTACTGGGCTTTGGTTGGGAGGTTTTACCCCACCCTCCCTATTCTCCTGACTTGGCACCAACTGACTATCACCTATTTCGTGCGTTGAACAATTCCTTCAGTCAGAAAATCTTTGATGATCTTGATGCTGTGAAAACTGCCATCCAAGACTTTTTTGTCTCGAAACCGCCGGAATTTTACTGCCGTGGGATTCATCTCCTACCAGAAAGATGGCAAGGGTCCTAGGTAACAATGGGGATTATGCACAATAATAGGTACTGTTCATTTTGCGTTTATTTGCTCTTCTTTATGGGTAATAAAAACGGGTAGAACTTTTGCACTCACCCAATAGTATATAGTAAAACTATTTATTACTGTATACTATAAGTTGTTTTTTTTTTTTTTTCATTTTCTGAAAGAATTAATCAAATCTACAAAAACTTAACGTTGTCTAAATACAAAAAAAAAAAAAAATATATTAAGGCTCAGTGCACACGAGTGACACCGTTGCGATGCCGCCGCGGTGAAGAAAATGAAGCAGTTCACACGAGCGGCAGAATGTCGCCACGACGGTTCTGACCTAGTCAGTCATTAAAGTATACGAGAAGAATGGATTGTATTTATCTATTTGGTCTACAAAGAAATGATGAAGAAAAAACAAAGACATTGGGTGCATCCTTTCAATAGTTCACTACGTCTGACAGGTGCCTTTACTGCAATGTTCATGGATTTACGCAGTGATAGGGCCGCGCGGTTGGCGTTGACGCTATGACATCGGCCTCTCACCTCTGAGTACCGGGTTCGGTTCTCATGTGGGTTTCGTGATGGTGGACGATCCGCGCTGTGCAGGTTTTCTCGGGGTTCTCCCGTTTCCCCTGCATTTCTCCCACCATACTTTCTCAGTCTTTCTCTCCATCTGTCCATATTTCCGTGGGATAGTACAATAGACCTCCGGTCGCAGTGCTTGGCTTCGCTGCCACCCACATTCATTACATATCATAACATAACATAACATAACATACGCAGTGATAAAGGGAAATCCTGAAATTATTTCCGCATGAGCATCAACTCGTTCGATGAACTCTCAACCAAACTGAATGAAGCAAACAAAAGTAAAGATACTGTAAATGAAGTGAAGATCTTCGGCCTCCATTGCTGGCTGTCGCGGCGGCTGTTGTCGCTCATGTGAACTGGCCAACTGTTGACTTTGTACTGCTTCACTGCAGGCGGCAAGTGTCGCCTCTGCGGCGAAGTAGTTGTCGCGCGGCAAGAATTGGCCACTGAACTACCGCTGGTGATCGCGCGACAAGTGCCGCTCGTGTGCATTGCCTTAGATCTCTACATCCTGCTTCATCGCGCGGCAAAGTGTCGCCGGTGTCGCAGCGGTAAGTGTCGCTCGTGTGCACTAAGCCTAAAGCTTTAGCAGACATGCGAAGATTAATGAGTGTATTGATAGGCATTATTAAGACATTTCGGTTGCGAGAAATTTCGGTTCTGAAGCTTTTTCTGTGGGAATTTTTGTCACCTTCATGAGCAAATTTCTCCCCAAGAACTAACAAGGAAAATTTTTCCAATACATCCGTAAAGCATACTAAGTTACAACACCTCACATACTTCGATGGATAACACAGCTTTCGTTTATAAGCTTAACATGATCTAATTACAAGTTTGGGAATAAAAAAAAATCTTAGGGAAAACATTAGAACAGCAAGTTTCAACCACCATCATTTAACGACTTAAATTTCAAACACTTCAGATTCTAATAAGATACTTACTAACTGTCAGGAAATTTATGTATATGTATATATAAAAGTTAAGGAAGCTATACACTTGTGCTCTAGTGACTGATTGGATCGTAGGGAATGTGATCAAAATTCCGTATCTTAGAATGAGTCAATTCATAGTTTTGTAGCAATACAAAACAAGGATCGCCATACAATTTGAAATCTATCAAACGCTTGCTTTGTTAAAAGTGACACTACTATTAATTAGCGCGCAAACCTCCTTTTATCAAGCTGTCAAGTAGAATTCAAGTTTTATTTAAAGGGTAAACCTATAATTTCCATCTCTGTTTTTCCGTACAGCATTGGCGGACAAATGGGCTTGCAGGAGCGATATTGCCGCCTAAATATCCCAGTGAACCGGAACCGAAAATGGTCCTTTGGGTCGAAGACATCATAGTTGTTCTAGCATAGGGGATTTAGTATAGGTCTTGCCCAATTACTACTGTATTCCTGACCCTGTCAGTGTCCACCTAAAACGGGAAGTGGCATGGACCAGAAGTCGGATTTTTCCACAAACCTTCAGACCATGGAGAGTCCATGTACGGTTCATGGAACTCCGATTCCAGGTTTGGGCATGTCACTCATATACACACAAAGACATGGGAATCTTAACACCTTCCTCCATACGGGGTCGCTAAAGGACAGCATATATATTTATCAGAAAAGATAGAAAAATAATTATTAATCTCTTATATAGTTTTCCAGATACGCATAAATAGTTTGTCCAGAAACTCTTATATAGTTTGTTTGTGTCTAACGCACTTCCGTAACGCACTTTCTTTGTCGTATAAATAATCTTAATTTCCTGTGAAAATATAAATAACTTCTACAATGAAATATTCGCGACGGGAATCGAACCTGCAACCTTCCGATCCGAAGTCAGACATCTTATCTATTAGACCACGGGTAGGTTGGTTGGTTAAAAGATTTTAATGGCGCAAAAGCATCTGTGGCTAAGCTGCGCCAGGGCCACGGGACTACATTCAAACTACTATTAAATATCTCTTATCACTCCCTCTTTGTGTGTGAAGCAATGAGAGAAGAACCAGAGGAAAAAAACTCATTAATTTTAGCCTACTAGATTAAAATTTAAATTTCAATGTGCTTTTTTTAACCTACTACAAGTACAGGCCAGACGAGCATTATATACAGAAGCTCGTTTAATTAATTTATATTTAAATGAAACTGATTATTTTACTGAGACTTCTGCGGAACAAACTTGTTATTAAGATGAAGCGAGTTACATCTTTACGTGTAACCTAATGAGTTTCGCGAAGTACTGTACAGAAAAAAATGCTGGCTAATGTCGACTCCGAATATAATAGAATTTAATACGAGTCAATTTGAAACGTAAAATCGCCAAGCTGTTGATTATGTTAAGCACAACAGACAATCTTTCGAAAATGTTCATCTAAATTCAAGGAATTTGTTTAATTATTGATATTACCTATCGTTTTCAAATAATTTTTACTAAAACAAAAAAGGAGTTTTTTTTTTTTTATAGCTAGCTTTAAATATATTTCTCCTGTTTCAGTTGCTGTTGAATTGGATATCTTGGAGAGTATTCTTGTCTCTGTTGATGACTGAGGAACGCGTGACTGTCTGTGGCTAAGCGGACAGATGACTTGGCTTCGTCGCACGTGACAATTACCGTCCAATTGCACCGAGATCTCCATTGACCGCCTAGACGAGATGGCGTCCATGTGACCAGTGTCAATTTTCTTTTCCTGTTCACAGTCGCCTCTTTTAATCCCACCATCCTCTTCGTCTTCTCTCGAAGATCCCAAAGTGAAGGAGGGAGGAACCGCAGACTGGAAATACTCAAGAATATCTGTCCTTCCAGTCCCTGTTTCGAAGTGTCTTCCTTGTTTTTATTCTCATCTATAACCTCTACGGCACAAATGAAATATTCCATATGAAAATACAGCCAAAATTACAACATTAAGCATTATTTTAAATTTGACTTCTCGTGAAGAAAAATGCTATATAATTCATTTTTAACAAGTCAATTCACAGTAAACCAAACGACCCCGTACAATTTGTAAATCAATCAAAAGCTTGCAGTAAAAAAAAGCGACTCTACTATTGGTTCGCACTGAAAACTAATTTATTCAAGCCGTTGTTAATTCAAGGGTCAAGTAATCATTTCAAGAGATGCTCGCATTGATTTCATTTAGAATTTCAAGACCACCATTTTTGCACCATTCGAGCGAATAGATGAATTGGATTGAGGTTATTATATTCGTTCTCATTATTCTAATTAGTATAGATAGACCCCCGATTCGTCCAATTATCACTATTTTCCTCATCCGGAAGTGACCCCATAAAACCGTAAGTGGCCTGGAACGGAAGTCGATTTTTCCCCAAACTTCAATGTCAAGAGGTTTGACTTACGGGATTCCGACTCCCGGTTTGTGATGTGGATGGCTTTACACACACGCACCCACAGGAATCCTGACAGCTCCTCTCTACGGAGTGCTAAAAGTCATAGGCTGAAGGCAGTGGTTCCAAAATTGTTTTGCTTTCAGTTCCTTCGAAATTGTAGAAAACCTGATGCCCGCTTTCAATTGTATTAGACTGATTTGACATTTTAGTGGACCCTAAAAACTGCCGAGCCTAGCCAAGTAACTGAATTAGTTTATAATATTTCTAGAACCAGCGAATCTTATCTTCCAACCAAAAAAAAATAACAGTTACAAAGTCAGTTCGATCACAATTACAAAGGACGAAATGTTCCGTCCTGATACAGGGGTAAGATTTAATCGTAATACCAAATCGTACTATCATACATACGCGTTGCCTCTACATTCTCATAATGACGAAAATTCTAAATCTAACTCCTAGTTAGCTGAAATTTTATTGCTAATACTGTTACTTCCCAATTCAGTCTTATCCGTTAAAACAAAACGCTTTCAAATGTTGAGAAAAGTCAATGATAATTCCAAAATGTACATATATTGTGTGATTCACGATATATTAGCATCAATAAAAAATTTGGAATGAAATTTCGGACTTGTGAACATTACTCAGGATACTAAGCTGCTGAATACTAGGTAAGTGTAGCTGTTGTATATTACTAAACCAAAAATGCATTAGAATCCCTGATCTTATTTTTGGAATAAGCATCAATTTGACAATTATCCAAAAAGTTGGCTTCTCTGTCATGTACAAATGTATTACAGTCAAGTAGCCTCACAAGATTGAACAAAATTCAATTTCGCTAATTTAATAATTCTCAAAAAAAAAAAATCATCAAGTATTAATACTTAGAACGAATTATAATCGCTTTAAAAATCAAATATCAAAATTTATAATTCAATCATTTCCAGCATTGGATTTGGAAAGAAAAATAATATTAATTGAAACTTTTGAATTCTGTTTCAAGTGAACTCTGAATTCTTTTTCCCGTTTGAATTCTGTTTTAAGTGAACTCTGAAAAATATTAATATTTTTAAATTTATAGTAGTTCAATTTAAAACGAATTAGAAAAGTTAATGTTAATAATCAAACTACAGTACTAATTATAATAGGTTGTTTACTTATTTATTAAGTTAAATTATCCCACTACGGGCCTGTGTGGCTTATTTATCAATAAAAAATAAACTAAGCATGATAAAAATTAATTTAATTCTATGAATTAACTTATTCTTATAGTCTTATTTTAATACATTTATTTATTCTTTACCTACATAATTGATTTTCTTCTTACACTTCTATCACTTCATCCATTACGTTTTACATTACATCATAGGTGATCGACTGTACACTTCTTGTTTTGACAAGAATAACTTAATTACTAATTATTAATTTATCGATATTTATTAAATTTAACTATTTTCTATGCCTTCGGTTTATATATTACATTCATATAATTTATTAACGTCATAAAATGTTATTATTTTACATTTAATTAATTTAGATATATTCAGAAACAAGAAGTGGAAGATTTTATTTATTTATTTATTTATTTTTGCTGAATTGAGATCTGTTAGAGGCTTTTCTCCCACTCCTTCCAAGAGATCCCCTTCACGTCTTTCTGATAATAGACCTTTCCTTGGCAATTGGACCTTTTAACTCAATCAGATTGAGCTAAGATTTCAAGTTGGAACGGCGAGCAGGCAGCGTCCGGCAGCCGGGCGTTTACCGTCGCGCGCACTATGAGTGATTGTCCCCCGTCACTATTTCACTGATCACGGGTTATTGTACTAAATCGTGGCCCCAATCGACCCGGCGGCTCGGCCCATACTGCGGTCAATTCCCAGGCCTTTGGATAAGAAGGCCTGTCAACACCCACCCCCAACCATCAACTCTCCTCTTCCATAAAAACAAAGCAATCGTAAAAAAACGAAGGGAGGAAATAGGGTAAATACGGAGGGGGAACGTTTGCGCTATAAAACTGTGTCGGAGCCAATACGCTATTTCTCCTAAGTGCATATGGTTTGCGATTGAAGTAGTTAGACCCAAAGATTCCTACGATTGTTTGGAACCGTTCTACGCTATACCAACAAAAAAAAAAAAAGCGCCTTGAGATGTGTTTTCGCCTCTTGGAAATACAATGTAAAAAGGCTAAGACATATAAACTTAACTTTATTTTCTCAAGATATTAATAAGGTTTTTTTTTTCTTTTTTAAATTATTAATAAAAAAAATTGGCTAAAAAAATAATGAGCTAAAAAATTTCGAATACTAATATGAAAAGTATAGTAGAAAAAAAAGAAAAAAACCCCAACTTTTTTTGCTTCGTTTCAGCGGGAAATCATAGGGATTCTGATTGATAGCCTAAAGCCAAAATTAAAATTTCAGCTCTCAAAGATAAATAATTTTCTTTAGATGTTCTTATTACAGTTTCGTCGTCGATAAATGGTGATATTTCTCACTCTACGTTTCTTATCTTCACTGAAGTTTACACCAAAATCACTGGAAATTTACATTTGACAGCCTAAACGAACCATTAAAATTTCAGCTTCCTGGCACAATAAGTTTTCGGCATATCATTAATGCAAGCCTAAAGGAGATTGTATAAGAGTAAAAATCACATTTTACAACGATTATTTACTTATATATTTATCTGTTTACTTATTATTTACTATTTATTTTAAGGTTACGAAATAGTAGGTTACCGTAACTAATAAGTTCATAGGCTTTATTCTGGATGATTAATTGTACTAAAAAAGAACAAAAAAAATAGTGGAAATTTTTTCTTCTACTTACAGGAAATAACTGATATGGCCTCTTACATTAGTTTTATTACTCGTTCCATCTAAGTTTCATCTCCTAAAAGGTGGGGGATGAAACGATGCGTTTTCGGCACATTTTCCTGTAATTTCTTGCGCTTGGAAATGCATGATATCCTTCCCATCTCTCCTCAATGATTTTATTGAGGCGGAGGTCGTGTTTTGACTTTTTTTTTCCTGTGCTCGAAGAACGCACTGGACGATATTCATGAAAATTCGCAACATGCGCTATAGAAAAAAACAACAAATTCTGAATTTTATGGAGAACTGACAAACAGACAAACTTCCTAAAGCATACATTCGTGTATATACTTGGATATACTCTTGGATATGTTATGTTATGTAGTGAATGTGGGTGGCAGAAAGCCAAGCACTGCGACCAAAGGTCTATTGTATTATCCCGCGGAAATAAGGACAGATGGAGAGAAAGACTGAGAAAGTATGGTGGGAGAAGTGCAGGGGAAACGGGAGAACCCCGAGAAAACCTGCCCAGCGCGGATCGTACTCTTGGATATACTTCTACAAGTTGTAGAACAAAAATCTACAATAGATTTCGAAAGTCAAACTTAAATTCCAATGTTATGTAAGGAAAAAACAGTTCTAAAGAACTTAAAGCCTAATTTCCTTGAAATGTTACTTCTTTTACTTCTTTATTTTTTTTCTACTTCTTTATTTTAAAGTAGTAAAAAGATAAAGACGAAAAACCTACATTTAAATTCCAATTTTAATATCTATTGAATACTATTGAATACAAACAAAACAAATAGTCCATTTTTTATTTAAAAAAATAGAATTAAATCAGCTTTAAGCACTTAAAATGCCTAAATCGGATTCATTTTAGTCGGATCAAATCATGCGCAATGAATTAGCTAAGATTTAATATTCACTATTGAAGAGAATGAAATAGTAACAGAAATAGGATAGAAATCCATTGTTTAAATTCCAATGCTTTTCTGTGGCAATAAACTCAACAAGGAACTGTTTGGGAAAGATTTCAAATATAAAAGTTAGATCATCCCCTGTCCTCGAATATTCATACCAAGTTTCAAGAAGATCCTTCCAGGGGTTCAAGCGCTGTTAGGGAAGTACCTACATATGGACTTAGTTATTTGATGAACCACACTTACCTATTGGAAGATAAGCTAATAAAAGTAAATTATTCCTGTGTTATATTCACTAACTAAAATCATATTCATTCATTTCTCACGGGTCGCAGAACATTAGGGATCATAAGAAGAATTTATTCGTAGGAAAGCTCACGAGTAAAGATATTGTGTAATTCAAGCTTCAGCTTTCACTTTAAGAAGTTACAAACAATATATAAGTTCATTCTAAATTTGGTAATAAAAATTCATACTAAAATTAGTACTAAACATGTTTTGATACATTAGATTACGGATCACACTTTTTTACAAGTATATATATATATATATATATATACATAAATTAATAGTATGTATATATAATAAGTTTGTATGAATAGATAACTTCAATTGTTGCGGATGTAGGCACTCACACACACACACACACACACACGCACACACACACGCCGTTTTCTTAATAAAATACATATTTTTGTATGGTATGGATATCCAATATTTTATGCCTATAATGATGCCTATCATTATCAAAATTTTAAAACAAAATTATATTTAGGAACCCTCTAAAGACACGAATGTATACTAACACAGATGAGATCACAATGTACACATAGTACAAAGTATACCGTTAGGTAGTTTTTTATTGTTTGTTTGTTTTTGTTTTAGTAACAACAATAAAAAAAAATTTCACATTTGGCTGATTTAGAAGCATTCAAGCACGTATTTCACAAGCGAAATGA
>JAFIDM010009631.1:237996812-238041962 GCA_023159025.1 Thereuonema tuberculata
ATTATTATTATTATTATTATTATTATTATTATTATTATTATTATTATATTGTTTCTAATAAATATAACCCTAAAAAGAAATTTTGAAAATTTACTATAACGTTATTATTTACGTTTAAGATTATAACCATCAATATTAAATTTGTTGTAAGTTTTCAGGACTTTCTTAAAAAAAAAATAATAGCTCAATGAACTAATAATGTAATAATGGTTATTATTTTTAGCTATGGAGAAATTTGGTGTGACGAAATTTTACTTGCGTCTTCTGACGGGGGAGATCTCTGCAAATAGTACAGAACTGGATAAAACAGAACCATATTGCGAAGAAAAGCCTCTGAGGAATGTGAACTGTGCCTGGACCGACTGGTACTTAACTGTACCATTCACGTATAAGTCAGTTGGCAAAAGAGGCTTAGGGGACATTGCCACCTACTACTGTTCCAGTTTCGATTCCTGCTATGTTAGAAAGATTGTCGTCTGTGGGGACGATCGGAAATGGAATACAATTTACAACAACGAAGGGGTGTGTGGTAAGAATAGATCTATTACTAATTTGTTACAAAGGGCCACCAAAGGTTAGGGGCATATAGGCTTTTATTTAGGATCTAATGTTTGACGATATCAAAGCTGTATTGTTTGTAACCTACTTTCCAATAGGTAAGTAAGGCTCATCAAGTCAGTTAGCTTATGTTTCATCTCACCTCCCTCCCTCAATAACTGTTGAACCACTTCTTGAAATCATAGTATAAATATTCGAAGATTATGGACGATCTAATGTAATGTAATAATTGCTATATTTGAAATCTTTTCCAAATGGGTCCTCTACGAGAAATAAGCACAAGAAGCGACTAAAATTCCCAAAGAAAAACATTGGAATCTTAAGTAATGGATTTCTATCCTATTATTGTTAATATCTCATTGAATTAAACAGTGACATTGCACGATACTATTAAAATTACTCAGATTTAGACAATTTAAGAAATAATGGAGGTTAATTCTTTTTTATTTCAGAAAATTGAAAATTTGTACCGTTTATATTCAATAGATATAATAGCATTTGAATGTAGTTGTAGGCTTCTCGTTTTTGTCATTTCACGATGTAAAAAAAAAAAAGAAAGAAAGAAATTTTAAGAAATTACATTTTACCGAAAGTAAGCTTTAAGTTCTTCCAAACTTCTTGTATGTTGTTGCCAGAATGTTCTATAATACGAATAGAACATCCATTTTTTTTTTATATACTTATTTTTTACATATGATATATTCTTATATTAATTCATCATTTTGAATTTAAATTTAAGCCTTTTTTGTTATTTTCGGAGTTTGATCAATTAAATATTATTTATTTCATTTTGAATTTAGATTGTGGCCAGAAAGAAAACAGTGCTGATTCATTTCAGTCAATCTTCCGTTTCAGAGTAAAACGGAGAGCTTCAAGAAAAGTAAGATTTCTTTATTATTGCTTCTTTCTTACCACTCTTGCAGATCTTGTTTGCACGAAACATTGCCCTAAAAAAACTTTCTAGTTTAGAAGTAAGCTTACTTGATAAGTTTTGTGTCTTATCTGTTGCTAGTTCCCTGATAAAACAGTGTTTAGCTACATATCCTAGTCGATAATTGACATTTTGAATTTTCTAAGTCACTAATTAGCTTAGTGTTTTGCTACATAGAGTTCTGTTTCTTTTATGCTACTCAAATTTCAAGCTTTGCCAAACTGCACTTTTACGACTCTTACTACACAGAGTAGGAATATATTTAAGACTACAGGTCCTAAACGGAAGGACATTTGAGGGTTTTACTTTCCTTTCGGTAAAAAAGTGCAGCCTTTGTGTCCCCATCTCAGTTGTGGCCCTATGTGGCCACTTACTCTATCCAGACATAAGCCAGTCAGTCATCTGATGGAAAAATTATTCAGGTTATAACTAGTCTTTGGGGCTTGTCTATCCTCTAAATCCAATTTCTGCTGATGCAGCAATGAATGGTGCATGTTTTACAGTAAAGCGTCGATTATCCGAACTGAATGGGAAAGTTGATCGGTGAATCAAATAGTTCGGATAATCAAAGATATACGATGCAAAGTATGATTAGGCATAGACTATAATTAAATCCTTGCATGCAAGTTTATTATCACTATATTTGGAAATAAGAAGTATTATAAAAAATAATTGATTGAAGAAATGATTATAATTTATTTAAGAATTCATTTTAAATGCTGTAATGGCAATTTATTTTTAATTTATTGTCAATAATATGTTGTAATATACAGGGTGGTTATAATTAAAAAGAAGGTGTTTAGAGCTCTATGTATAAGGGGCATTCAAAAAGAAGCGAGCTGGAGGCCTAGGAACAGAAACCACTACCGGTATGTCAGAAGTATTGGCCCTGGCTGTTAAGGCACTTGTCCCCTGCAACACAAGGCGGTGAATGGCTGTCTCGTAAAATTTCCGGGGCTGCATTGTGAATCAGTTCCGCAAGTACTGCATGACATCGCCGTCCGAAATGAATCGTTTGCCCCACGGGTGAGCTTGCCTGTGGAGCAGAATGACCTCACAGGTGAGCTTGCCTGTGAGGTCATTCTGCTCCACGAAAATGCAAGGCCCCATATCACGGCACTCTTGCAGAAATTCAAGTGGGAGGTTCTCAGTCACCCTCCATACAGTCCAGACCTCTCTCCCTGCGATTATGCCATTTTTTTGGTCCCTACAAAAGGCTCTGAGGGGCAAACCTTCACCTCGGACGACGATGTCATGCAGCTCCGGGAATTTTACGAGACAGCCATTCACCGCCTTGTGTTGCAGGGGGACAAGTGCCTCAACAGCCAGGGCCAATACTTCTGACATACCGGTACTGGTTTCTGTTCCTAGGCCTCCAGCTCGTTTCTTTTTGAATGCCCCTTATAGAAAGAACTATTGGACAAAAAGCAACCAAATTTGATGTGCATACTTTCCTGACCATGGGATTTCGATTTCTCATAAAACTGAGTTTAGGAATTTCCTGCTAATGTAAAATTTGACACTAATGTCGCTTTAATTTGCATATTAAATAAGTTGTCAAATAAATTCGGCAGTTGTTGAGAAACAAAGTTCAGTAATTTTATTCCAATTTAGTGTGACGATTACAGATGCCGTTAGTTTTAACTGTCCTTAGGTCAGATCCTTAGATCCTAATGTCACAGATTGGGATTTTACAAATTGCACAAATTGAAATGTGCAAGTAACCAATAAACCAATATCAGTTAAAACTTTGATGACCAGTTGACTTAAAAAAGAAATAAGAAGATGAGATGCTGTCACCCGTCTAGGCAATTTACAAATTATGATATTCAGTGTGATCCAGTTAAGAGTTATTCCCCCCCCCCCTTAGGTTTTTCGGAATGACAGATTCTAAAGGAAATCATGTGTTTCCCTCCCTACAATTTTTGTCTCTGTTTACTTAAATTATGAAAAGTAGAAGTATGCAAATCAGGCTAAACCACTTCCCAGTAGGAAACGTCTGGAAGATTCGCAGCTTATTCTATGTACTTCCTATTAATGGATGATAAAAAGATAGCATCTAAGTTGGTCAACAGCAACTATTGAATGCCAGGATGGCTTCATATTCAGCAAATGAAATGTAGACATGGTCCTATATTATGGTGTTAGCCAACCTAACATGCATTTTGCAGTCAGTATGTATATCCAGACATATCCTGACAAAAGGCATCCTATTATTAAGACAATGATGAGATTTATCCAAAGATTCTGGAAGTGTTATCCTAACGTCACAAGCAAGTAGGCCATCACTTATTACAGATAAGGAGACTGTTACTTTGATCTTGGCATCATGTGCTGCAAATCCACATACAAGTAGCAGCGCAACAAGACATCGTTTAGGAATATCTCATCAAGCCAGTCCTCGGTATTTTCAGGGCTCGCCAATTTCAATGTATCACAGGCTTTACCATCAAGGGTTGGAAGGTTGGATTATCCAGCCCATGTAGATTTGCAATTGGATATTACCGACTTATGAACATCCAGAAATAATATCGCATATTCTATGAACTGATGAAGCCAAATTGGTGATGAGATGGTGAGGGGAATTACTAAAATGAGGAAAAAATCACAGTGACTTGGAGCGACAAATCATCAGAGTGGGGCTTCAATGTGTGGTTTGAGATTATTGGAACCAAGATTGTCGGACCTCTGCTCTACGATGATAAGCTGAATGACCCTCTGCTGAAGAATCCACGTATGTGGACCTAATCCTAGGTTCAAATAGATCTGTATATAGTCAGGGAAACTTTAGCAACATACAAAAAATCTGGTTCCAACACGATGGATAGCATGCTATCATGTAGTCGAAGATTTCTAGACGATAACTTTTACAACCGCTGGATAGGTCACCAAAGACCCACACAGTGGTCGGCGTGATCATCGGATCTAACACTTGGAATTTACATGTCACTTCATCAAGTAAAGGAATTCACGGTTTATATATTATGGACGCTAGAGGTAAAAGAATGGACTCGATAACAAAGTGATAATAAGCTTGTAAGATCTAGAGCAGGAGTTCTCAACCGGGGTCCACATGGACCTTGGGGGTCCATGTAATATTCTTCGGGGGTCCACAGGATCTCATTGAATCACGCTTATTTTAAAATGGTTTATTATGAATTATTTACCAGTGTGTAGAATATGTATTATTTACCACTGCAGAATAATTTATTTGCATTAAATTAGTTTTCATTCAGAATAAAGCATAATCATTTACTATTTCGTTGATTATTAATATAATCCCTTTATTTTTAGCTATGAGGGGGTCCACCAAAAAAAAAAGAATGGAAAAGGGGTCCATGGGTAAAAAAAGGTTGAGAAACCCTGATCTAGAGGAATCAGGTTCAATCCACTAGACGGGTCCAAGAGTCTGCGCAATCCTGTGCTGAATGTGTACTGGATTTCTTTTGCGGAGGTTAAAGACGGGCGGCGACATCGGGCAAAACCACCTGACCTCAACTTAGTGCCCTTGGTCAGGTAACTCCGGGACCTGTAGTGGGATATTTTAATTTAATTAGAGGTAAAAAGAATAAGAGGAAAGAAGGATTATTAGGATTTCTATACTAAGCTGTATATATTTTCGAATAAATAATCAGAAACGAATGCATTAAGAGGCAAGAATAATATTTTAAGAAACACCCTTGGCAACAAAACTAAATATTGTAGATTTTTGGAGGGCAGTGATGGTTCGAAAGTCGAATATTCGGATAATCGGCGTTTGACAATGGACGTTTGACAATGGACGTTCTGCAGAAATCTTCAGCATCGAAGAGAAGAGAATTGCATTTTTAAAATGCAATTTTAATTTATTTATCCGTCGTGTTCGTCTCTTGTCATTCATCAATAATCAAAACTATGCAAACTTAGGAAACTAAAATTTTCGAGTTAGGTCTTAAGATTGTTGCAAAGAAAATTACTGCTGATTTTCATACACTTTCAAAAACCGATAAGAATCTAGGGGAAAGAATTTGACAAATCAGCTTGTTGTTTACAAGCAAAAATCACGATAACTCAAAGAATCTTTATCTTTAACTCAAAGAAACTTTGTAGAAACTGTTTTGTAGAAACTGTAACGTTAGATAACGCATTGAATTTCCCCATAGTCTGGAGGTTTAGGAAAAAATTCCACTTCCGGTTTTAGCTAGCTATTGACAGGGACAGTAAAATAGTGGTTATTGGACTACATTGGAGTCTATCTATACTGAGTCAACTATGCTAAGAATGAATATGGTATCCTCGACCCAATGTGGCCACTTCAGTTTCAAGGTAGTCACCCGGATGGTGCAAAATGAGGATCTAGACATCGTAAACGGGCATTGCTTTCAATTGTACTTGAACCTTAAATAACAACGGCCTGAATAAATGAGGTTTGCGCGCCAATCAATGGTACTGTCACTTTTTACAACGCAAGGATTTGATAGGTTGCAAATTGTACGGGGATCGCTTGATTCTGTGTTTCTTATTTGTTTAAATCTCTAAGTCCATTTTTTCTCTCTTTTCTAGATAAACCCATGACGATTTTGTACTACAATGAAAAAAATCTTGGTAATTTGTGAAACAGATTTGGATGTTATCACCGTAGATGTATCGTTCATATTCTTCTATATCTAAAAAAAAATGCCACAAATCCTAAAGGAAAAAAATACACAAGAGTTATCAACGGAATGAATAAAATTACCAGTATCTATGGAATATATATTTAAAATTTTAATAAAGTTTCTTTGCATTCATGTAATGATGTAAAAGCGTAACGCAATTATTAATGTTCGTAAAAATGCTCTATAACACCTTGTTTTAGTTATGTAAAATTCGTAATTTTTTAAAATAAAATGTGTTTAATACAAAGCTTCAGTGTTATTTTATTGTTATAAATAACTGTTTTGTGTCATTTTTTTCTTTTGATAAAATATTTCTCATAAAAGGAAATTATTCCTTACTATTGAATCACTCGGTCAAAGTTAGTTTTTATCATTGCTTTCGTCTCCGAAATAGTCATAGTTTTTGATGATGTGCTTTTGTCATTTTGATTTTGCTGTTCCCAAATCACATGTTCATAGAAACGTGAAAAAATGCTTCCTATGATTGGTCTGCCTTTTAAAGCCAAAAACTAATCAGCGACGAGATCTAAAACTACTTTCTGCTTTCGTTACGGACTGAAGCCGCCTTTACGGAACGGAATTTCCGTAAGGCTGTTAAAAATTTCTCAACCTGTTCCAAACTAATAGCCATTCAAGCGACCACTGGGAGGTCATGGCGCTGCAGTTGTTTCCCATGATTCAGTGCGACTTTTAGGGATTGCTTTGGTAAATGAACGTGAGTTGAAGTGTTACTATTTATTAATCATGGTCCATAATAATTATTGCATAAAATATCTGCGTGTCACAATACAATAAAAATAATAATTCTCTGTTCTCGTAGTTTCTTATAAGAAAATATTGCATTAACATTGGAAACATATATTAAAAATTAGAAAACTCATATCCGAAGGCAAGTCTAGATTTTCAGAATAAAAACATAAATTGCTTTTATTTTATAATTTTTACTACCATCATTTTTAAGTCAAATAATTTTGTCAGTTTAGATTTGTATATCTAAGCTAATAAATGATTTAACAGTTACTGATTCTGTGTGTATTTCTTAATCCATTATTTAGAAAATTATTCTTTAGTTCATTTTTTTAAAAAGCTTTATAATTAAAAATTAGACCAAACAATCTTTAATTTAAATTTATTTCAAAATCAATCTTTTACTAAATTATTGTGATTGGATTTATTTTCATTATTCTTTATTACCTTATTGATCAGTATTTTTCACAACGATTGTTTATTTCTACAGTGCCGTTTAATTCTACTATTTACTGTTGATTAATTTATTTATTTTTTTAAATTTAAGTTTTTCTGGGATTTAATTTTCTTATTTTGTTTTGCTGTATTAATCTTATTAATATTAAGTAGTAAATCACAAAATACAGCGTTTAAAATTATTTTAGCGGAAGTGGAGTGCATGGGAATTAAGTTGTGGATTTTGTGAAGAGCGACAAATACTCTCACAGTCGTTTAGGAACCGGTGTTGCTTCAACAAGAAATGAAAATATCTAAGATATATCATGTACATATTCCGATGAATGGATTGAATTAATTTTAATAAAAATTTTGTTTATTTTTGAAAGATAATCTCTTGACTGAGACACTTAATTCATAATAACCTTGGATTCAGTAGAAACGGTGGCAAAAACGGCATCGGCTGCTCCTGAATGTGGGGGTTCTATTTTCTTAATAATACAGCACAGCTTTGCGGCCTCGATGTTCAGTAATAAATCTTTCACTGAAGTTCATTGAATATTAGAGTACATTCTAACGACTGTTCAATGATAAAACTAGTGATAAAAATGATGACAGAAGCGAATCTTACGATCAAAGAGCTTCAACGATTGTTTCAATTATCAAAACAATGATGAAAACTTTTTATCATATGATTTTACTATAAGAATAAAACCAGAAATGAAGAAAGATCTTTATGAAGGATTTTATACACTAACGTACCAGACGAACTGAAAATCCTGTCTAATAATGCGTAGGTCTTCCATTCGATCGGATCAGCGCAGCTTCACGACAGGACAGGGACTCCACGAGCTCTCTAAAATATTTTATAGATAGTGAACATCTCAATAGTGATCCACAATTCTCTCATATTCACAGGTGGAGGAACTCGGACATTGACGGCAAGTTGAACTGCATCCCATATGTGTTCTAAATCCAGGGAATGACTGGGCCAATTCATGATGCCACACTCAGAGGATTGTTCCTCCAGCCTTAATTTAGTAACTGCGGACATGTGGGGTGGCGCATTGTTCTGCTGAAAGTGAATGCATGACAAGAACGAGTGCAAATGATTTGCAAGGATAGTTATGTAGCTTCGTAATAATGTGTGTAGATGTATCAGGGGTAATAGTGTGTGTCAACTGAAAACACCCCATTCCATAACAGTGCCACTGCCGCCCTGGATTGTCCCTTGTTGGCAAGTAGGATCCATTGCCTCGTGGAAGTTTTCTCAACATGCGTAATCGTCCATCTGCCCGTAATTGTAATTGCAAGTTGTAATTGCGACTCGTCGGACCAGTTACACGTTTCGTCTTGCGTCGTGTGGCGGTGTTCATTAATCCAACTCGAGGCGCAGAGCACTATGCTACCAAATCAGCAATAGAACCTAATTGACTGTATCTCATAGAAGAAACGGACTGTTGTATTTTCCGAAATATTATGTTACGTATTGTCCCAGCATACAGTAGTTCTGTTATCTGCAGCAATGTCCTATACCGGCCGGATGTTACAATGAATGCCTGATGACGCTATCTATAGTAGTCCAAAGTTTTTCGTTGGCTGCAGCGGTGTCGAACGCTGGATGTCTTCCTTGATATTGTGTAGTCGCGGTACACCCTTGAAATTGTTGCAATGAAAATCCAAATTTCGTGTTGATTTCGGAGTGACATGTCTCTCTAGCACCTATTATCATGCCTCGTTAAAGGTCACCGTGATACGTTGCACATCGTCACTTCGAATTATACGACCACGGATGCTGAGATATCCTCCTTTATAAGAACTTAAATTGCAGAAGATAACAGTTTAATGTGTTACGGACTATATTTATAGTTTAATTATTAGTCCTAACAAATAAATTTTTATATTTTATTTTAGGAAACTTTTTTTTTCTTTTGTATAAGTTCTAATATTTCTTTGTTTTGTGGGAAGGTTTATATGTTGCAAGTTTTTCTAATTATGGGATTTGGTTTGGCTTATCTGAGAGTGTGGAAAGATTTACGTTTTGCAAGGCAAGAATTTGCAAATATGTTTTTCTAATTATGGGATATTGGTTAGGCTAATCAGCTGATTTTGCAAATCTGAGATTATCAGATTTTCGCAGTTCTGAGAATTTGTGTTGAGAAATTTTGGTTTGGAAATTTATCAGATTTTTGCAAATCTGAAAATTTATATGGAATAATTGTTTGACCAATTATCAGATTTTGTAAATCTGAAAATTGATGGGGTCATTTACCTAGACCGGGATATATATAGTGGGGCAGTTCATCAGAGGGAGAGCGCTGGGTGGAAAGCAGAGGTGCTTTCCGAGTTTTGGTGGGGGACTCGCAAAAAAAGGACTCCCGGGTGAAAAGCAAGGTGCTTTTCGGATGGTTTTGGTGTGGAACACGCCAAAAGGGAGTTGATAACAGCGGCAGTAATTCCAGAGTTTACGGACATCTAGCCAGAGAGAGACGTATAGCTAAAAGGAGAAAATAACCCAAACAACCCGTACGACAGCAGTATTAATTCCCGAGGTTGCTGACGCCTAGCCAGAGAGAGACGGTGACGAATTTCGACCCTTGTGGAGAGCTGATAATACATCGCCGAAAAATCCTTGCGGTAGCAGCGGTTCCAGCTCTACGGACCTCTATATTGTAATTTCGGCAACGAGTGAGAATCAGCGGAGGTTTTCAAGAAGTTCTTGGTGTGGGACGCCAGAAATCTCACGACGACCCATCCCCGGAGCGGGCAGCGAAGTTTCCCCGGCGCCTTAAGGACCCTATGGTGTAGGACGCCGAGATCTCACAACGACCAACCCCCGGAGCGAGTAGCAACATTTCCCCGGTGCTTATGGACCCCAGGCAAGACATATAGATAGCGCTGTCAGATCTGAATTTTTTTTTTTTCTCATATACCTAGTTTGCCAAACCTTTATCCCGATTTTTTTTTAATTTACAATAACTATATTTTTTTCCGTTTATTTAGTTAAGAAATAAATTTGGGAGGGAGTAATTCTTAAAGTTTCTAGTTTTACAATATTTTTATAGTTATCCTTTGTTTACCTTGTTGAAATGTTTTGTTACTGAATAAATGTTTTACTTTACTCAAGATTTTGTCAGAGTATATCATTTCTTTAAAGGTGTTTTCCTCTGGTAAGCTACCTGAGAAACGATCCTAAATTTATTTTTTTTTTCTCTTAAAATTTTTTTTTAAAACCCTTTTTCATTTAATCAGGAAAAAGGGAGGAAGTAACAAATGGTATGTGGTGGCATGTGAGCAAATGGGAGCGACTATCTCAGTTTTTCAGTGTATAGAATAAATATTCAAAATCTCAAAATGGGATATAAAAAATAACCCTGTATTATAATGAAATAATGTAAATAAACCCATTAATATTAAATATTGAACTTCATAAGATAATAGGGTTAATAAAAATTTTTTAATATTATATACAACATATTCCCAGCAACTTTTACTGCATTTTCAAGTGAAATAGAAGTAAATAATATAAAAATAATATAAGAACGTACTGCATCAAATTTCAAAAATAATTAACAACAATTCTTAAGAAACAATATAACAAGATATATAAAAGCGTTATTCTGTCTGTCATTGTCATAAGACTTTACGTTTTTCCAATTTTGTGACCAAACTATAAGAGATAGATTGTTCATGTAAATAGATAAAATGTAGAGCTTTTTAAGACAAACAAAATGCTACAAAAATCTTTCGAAAAAATTTCTTGGTTTCTAAGATGGCGCCTTTTAAAGGGTCAAATTTTGACTTTTTCTCAATTAAACGAAAAGTATAAAAGTTGGAAGAGAACATTATATTGAAAAAATGTTGATATTTGAAAGTTCTATCGAACGGTATATCAGTCATTAACAAACGTTTCTGCGTTTGGAAGATACATGCAAAAATGAAGTGTTTTTCTGGCAATCCCCTGTGTGAGTGCCAACGCGCAATACACCTGAGTTAAGCGGAGAAGCCCACAACGAGCTGGGAAGTCATGTATTCTCCGATCTCCATATTAATTGTTAAATAAATAAAGGTTTTTTTTTTAATGCTTTACAAATAGCGAAGCGACGGTACCCGTCTAGTAACAAGATAAAACTGTAAACTGAATGTTAACAAAAAGCTTTCTTTAACCCTATTACCTGTATTATAATGTTTCGGAGTATGGATTTTTTGTTTCTATATATAAGATACTAACAAAAATACCCGTGCTTTCCTCGGGTTACAAAAAAGAGTTGTTGTGATGTGGATGACGAAGAAATTGTAATTGTGAGATGACTTTGAAACTTTTCCTGTTGGTAAAAAAGTCCCATGGTAGTTAAAGTTAATTTTATATTCCTATTTTGTAATCGATAAGCCCTAGATATGAAATTAATATCGAAATCGGAGAATATAAGCTTCCCACACCTTTCTGCCCTTCTCCACAACCTATCACTTTAACCCTTCCCCAGTTGGTAAAAAAAGCACATGATGATTATAAAGTAATGTTACATTCTGATTTTGTAACTGAAAGCCCCATAAAGTATCCTACAGTAAAGATTGTCGTCCCCCCTCTCGTCTACACCTCTTACGATGCGAATATAAAAAAAAATTCGTTGATACGTATGTGTTAGATTTTGACAAAGAACATCCATGTGAAATTTATATACACAGACTAGCATTCTTTTCATTATCACGAAAAAGACTGTTTAACTTAAATGTAAAAATTCAAATTGCGAAGTCATAATCTCAGTTCTGTCCCTGGACCAGCTTCTCTCTATTTTATTGAGTGTATTTAATTAATGAGAATATAAAGTGTAAATTAAATGATACAAAAAAATTCAAATGTCTATTATATTATACCAGCTAACTTAAATGAGGAAAGCTGAGTTTGAGTTAAACCTGAATTTTAGTAACATAGCGATTTACAATTTAAGAGTTAAGTTCTATATGTGAACAGCTGAAGATGAATTATGAGTCTTAAGGAGACTTACTGGATGATTGACTACGAAAACTTACAATTACAAGCAGTATACAAGGACTGCTCTCAAGTTTGTTAGATTACCATCATGTCCATTTGTTAACATCATGTAGTGAATCCTACATCATGTCGACAGGAAAAACAATCCAGAAAAGTTTTGATTCCGGATGGAAATCAGATATGAATGTCCAGCCTGATTAACGTTCGGATTCCTCCAAAAATTCCAAAGTTGCATCTAGATGTTTTTAGGTTCTAGAATTACAGCAGTAATATACTGTACCCAACTCCATGGATAGGACCTTTGGTGTTCCATGGAGCTATTCGGGGTGGGACCCTGCAAACCGGTTCATACAAATCCTCGGGAGAAGCTCGAAAACATAAACTTGAATAATAGGAATATTGATATAAAATGAAATGATGTAAAATAAATGACAAAAACTATTTAACATATGAATGTGAAACTAAATGATGTAAATTAATGATTTTTATTCAGTATGTGTATTTTTTTTTTACTATTATTACAGTAAAACCTCGTTAAGTCGTCACTCCGTTTAAGTCGTCGTTTTCCTTTGATCCCGACAAAGTCTCATACACACTAATGTAAAATAACCCTCCTTTATCCGTCACCAAATTAATTCTACTCCGGATAACTCGTCACCCTCAAAAATGGCCAAAAGCATCTTTCTTCTCCATTTTGCATACCATCGTGTTGTCTTTTCAGCCCCGCCCCTTCACTTTAGGAAAGTTAAGCCTTTACGCGGAATTTTCGACCACGCCTGTCACTTCATTCCTATCCCTTCGGGTTCTTGGAAGCTCGCTGCTAATCAATCAAAGCACACTTCTTGCTGCGACTCTGTCGAGTGTGGAGGTTTTTCTTGACCGCACCTGAGTGTGACTTCAGTTCATAGCGAGTAAGCCCCGCTACTGCGTCTGTCCTTCTTTCCGTAGGATAGCACAAAAGATCTTTCAGGTCGACATTGTCGGCTGTCAAGCCACCCCAATTCACAAGTAAAGTAAGCCCCCCTATAAGGGCTATTTTTTATCTTGCAATTTCGTGGTTCGATTACGTTTTTAACATGCCAGGGAAACGAAAACTTACCTCGTTATCTTTTAAAGAAAAAAAAAAGACCTAATTGCACTTTTTGAAAAATCAAATGTTTCGAAAATAGCTTTTGAACATCATATTCCCAGGACTACATCAAACGACATTTCGAAACAAGTAATTGAAGAAGCTGACTGCAAAGACAAAAGAAAGAGAATGAGGAAATCGAAGTTTGACGAGATCGAGGAGGTTTTAGTTCGATGGCTAAGACATGCCAGATCGCAAATTGTGCCTATTTCCGCCGTGATTCTCAAAGAAAAAGCCATGGAAATTGCTAAGGAGTTGAACATTGAAGATTTCGGCGGCAGCAATGGTTGGCTGGCACGTTTCAAAGACAGACATTGCCTTTCTTTAAAACGATTACAATATCGTAACTAAAGAAAGTGTTTTTTTTTTCCACTCATTCATTTGCATGAATTGATTTCTGAATATCTTGTTTTTATCACCGAATCCTACAACAATTCATGAAAATACTGTATTTCAGTATTTTTTTGTTGTTGTTTTTTCAAAAATTCCAACTCCGCCTAAGTCGTCACTCCGCTTAAGTCATCAAAAATATTTGGTCCCTTAAGTGACGACTTAACGAGGTTTTACTGTATATGTTTTGTCCTTTGTGAGTAGTGATTGTTTTGTTTCTTGGGACCCGAAACCTGCTTTGTAGGTAGTGGTCCTTTTCGCTTCCTATGTTTCTTGACTGCAGCAGTAATATATAGAGACATGCTTAGAAGAGATATATTTCCAGGGTACATTTTATTTATAGGGTTTCTTACGTAAGGTCACAAATTCTACTTTTCTTAAGCAAGAATATCCAAGATTGCATGAAATCTTTGAAGCAAATATAAAATTCTAAATTTCTACATTTTTAAGTTTTCATATAAAATAATTGTTATTTTTTTGGGGAAAATAAATAACTAATAATGCAGTATTAATTGAAATTAAGACTAGGAATAAATATTATAAATTAATTCATTTATTACGCTCGTTTAACAAAGGTGTAGTTGCAATATGATAAAGTAACAATAACAAATAATTATTCAACTGAAATGATGTGGTTAAGGTACATTGAACGAGGAGCATTGAACTGCATTGAACGAGGTGATAAGCAGATATTATTTAAATAAAAGCTTACATTTTCCATAACAAAATTTTAAAATGTATGCCTAAATTGCCTAACGTTTCTTCTTTTGGTTTTTCCCCAAAAAAAAATTGACAAGTTCAATGTCTGTCTTTTTTTTTGGAAAAGGAGAATTTCGATTTGCTACAATGTCAGTAATAAATCCCCAGTGAAAGCAGTAGCTATGGACAGACTGGATACTTTGGCTGCAAAGGCTGTTTCCGATCATCAGTTGAAAGATTTATCCAACGAAACATCACCTAAGGCAGTGACATCAGAGGAAGGTCCTAACATTAAAAGCTCCACCAATGATATCCCCATTGATAAGTTTGCCTCGGAAGGTGGTACCATAAGAGGACCCACTGAACTGGCCCATTCTAAGATAAGTACTATAACTTGGGACCCAGAAACTGAAACTACCATGACAGCAGACCTCTTCAAACAAAATCAGTCTTTCATATCGACTAAGCATCGCCCTTATTCGGAGACTTTTTTGCCTTGGATGGAATCTGCATCTTTGCCAACTGAACATACGTAAGCATCAGTCTATGGTAAATAATTACATAGACCAAAATAAAGTAAGATAAAGAATTACATACCGTATATAAAAAATTAAAGTCAGGGTAAATAATTACCAAGTTCTTCTAATATCTTAAATTATTCTTTATTTTTTACATATTCATATATTTACATACCATATATTATCATATATTTATCATACATTTTACATATTCATATATTTCATATCTTTTGAATATAAGGAGTAGATTGGTTTTTTTTTATTACTTTCTGAAAAAAAAAAATAATTAAATCTGCATATTACAACTTATAATGACTTTGTAAAATTACCAAGAGTATTAATTAATATCGTTTGTTGCAATGATTTCGGTTCTAATGCTTTTGTATGGGGTTTAATGATTTTCTATGATTCGTCATCTCGCGCTAACTGCTTAACGAAGACCCTCGCGGAAAAAAAATAAAAAAAAAAATAAAGGCTAGTTCGTCTCTGTCCTTAAATGTATATGCCAAATTTCAAGAAGATTTGTCCAACGATTTGAATTATTAGGGAAACTTATTAGGGATTATTAAGGAGAACACACAGACTAACTGATTTGATGACACACTCTTTTCTAAGTAAGCAGGTAAACAAAATGAAGTATGGAACAAGTTTGAAATTTGGTGACCCATGTTTTTTCCGATGTATTTTTCGTTGGATCACGTCATTTGATAGGTGTTCAAATCGTGTGACATAAGTATCTTTTTACACTGAATAGTTAAAAAGAAAATATTTAGGGTGAGGTGGAGGACGCTATTTATCTTATATAAGATCTTAATTTAATAGGTGATGATAATTTATTAAGTGTAATACAATATAATTAGGCAGCACATTTTAGTAAAATTAATAGGTTTCTAACAGTTGAATGTTCTTCATCGGACTGATAACGCTTAGATATATTTTGAAATATAAAAATACAAAAGGATAAGGATAGGGAAAGGGCCAATATAAAATAGGTAAGGACAAAGAGAGTTTAAGCTGTTCAAAACTGTTCCTGTAGTTTATTAAATGTTTAACTTTATTAATAATGTGATCTATTTACTAACATTTTAATTTCTAGTGTTAGTTTTCTTAATTAGTTAACAGTAATTATTTTATTACTTACTTAGGACAATAAAAAAGGTTTTATCACTGCTTTCAAGCGTCATTGGACTAACTCAGATCTCTTTTTTTTATTATCCCTTAGTTGGTATAATTCGGGCGTAGTTATCAGCACCATCGTTCTCATTTGCACTATTTGTGCAATTGGCTTGGCGATGGTTTTATCATCTGTTTCTGATTTGGCGGGAGGTAATTATAAGATTATTTATAGTACTTCTAATTTCTTAATTCAATGAGCATGTAAAGTCTTACTTTTCCATTTTTCTTCCCTGTTTGTACATTTATCTGTTTATACTCCTCTCACGTTAAAACTATTCAAAGATTTCCATAAAATTTGGCAAGATGCTTGACATTTTGAATGAAACTTTGTAGGAGCCATTTGGATGAAGAGAATTGGTATTGATTCAAATTTCACAGTGAAAAAACAAATTTTCATTGACAAATAGCAGCATCGTTGTTATACAACTTCATTGCATAGTTTGAATCAATTCTAATTTTCTTCATTTAAATTGCACCTACAAAGTTTCATTCAAATTGGGCATTTCCTTCATGGTGCTTCAAGTTTTGGCAAAGAGTGTATTTGTCTTTATGTACAAATTAATAATTTTCAATTCATGTTCATATTATTTATCAATTCTTTTATCCTTTTTTTTCTCTCAATCAGATGTGTCTCCTTTTTCCCCGGATTCTCCAGAATATAAACGTTTGAAGCCTGTTTCGTCTATCACAGAAGGGATATCCTGTAAAACACAACCCCCACTACCACCCCACTTGTTATCCACTTTCCCAAACTCTCAAAATTACTGGAAAAAAGTCTGGGTGGAGATGTCATCTTTCGAACAACCCTGTGTGGATTCTGACTGGGATGGAAAGACGAAAACGGTTGGTACTATCGTATCTTACCAGTGTATCCAGAGAAGGGATCAGTTACCTATTCTTACTGTCATCTGCAATCTTAAACAAGAATGGGAAGTTATAGTAGACAGACAGAATTCCGTGACATGTGGTAAGTACACAGCCGTAATAGTACTTTTGAGGCAATTCTCTTATCTTACAGGCGTCAGTCCTATACGGATTATGAGGCGGGCTATGGATTATTTACAAGTTCCGACGTTGGTTGCCAATGAGAACAAAGTTTGGATCTACTAAACATAATAGTGTTGTCAGAGTCACAGGGACATATGACGTCAGAAAATAATTCTTAGCACATCTTTTTTAAATAAATATTATCCTATAGATTTTACTTTTATATTTAACTCACAGTATAAAATTAGTATTCATATGATAGTATTTATTTAAAATATAGTTTAGTTTAGGACTACTTTCTGATGAGCAATGGCAAAGTTTTTAACCGATCTGCTTTGAAAGTAAACAAAATGTAATTAGTTTATATAAAACTAAGCTTTTATAGTTATCATGTTCTAAATTATGTGCTTACAGTTATAGTATATAAAAATTTCTATTCTGTCCCCATTTTTTTTTCTTTTAATTTACAGGTTTTAAAATCCAAAAATCTGTTACTTTTAAAGTAGTAACAGTCCTTCAATATATAACGGAAAATAAAAAAAGGAACGTATAATATTTGGTTTTCTATTGATTTGATATAAATTAGGCTCCTTCACAGAAGTGAGAAACTAAATCCCGTTTTATAGCTTTAACTGCTTTGTAATGATAATTATTTTGAGCGACCTTTTATATAATTTTCGTGGAAAGTCATATATTCCGAATTCACTCTGTTAAGTGAGAATTGAATAAATAAAGTATAAAATAAATGCCGAAATTTATATAAAAAGGGAAAAATTTAAAAATTGGCATTTGCAATTTTTTATTTTTTTGAAGGTGTCTGGGAGCTTCTCGTTCACCTACGTCCGGCTGAAGCGCTCTCTGTAAAGATAACTGTTTAAAAATCTGATTTATCTGATATCTGTGTCTGTAGGCCTAACGACTAAAATATGCACTCTCTTTGCCAAAAAAGAAGCGCAACCAAAAATGGAATGACACTTGGCATAGGCAATGAGAATGATGATGCAAATAATTGATTACAATATCACAGCAAATGGGCCGTTTATTCAGAAAAACACTACAGATCAATAGTCCTTATGAAGCGGAAAGTTTGACGCTCAAAGATATTTTGTTCCATTATTATTGTTGTTTTTTGTTTTGTTTTCTGTATTTTCTTTTTCTTTTTTTATGGAGAAATTCTTTTTGAGGCGGAGAGCCGGACGTCCAAGGATATTTGCTTTCATTACTTATGTTCTTTTTCATTTTGTTTCTTAATTATTGAGGGTGCATTTTGTTTTTCCATCTTCAAGTCGTTTAGTATTGAGTCGTACCCCCCAAGCGTGGATCATGTTGCAATACGGCTTGGTATGGAATCACAGAGACGGCTAACGCTATCCTGCAAAAGATCTTCTAATAGGTGTTGCAACTGCAACTCCAGATCGCTTATACCCGTTGATGGTCGAAGCTGCCGTCCCAGCTGATACCATACACGTCCAATGGGCGACAAGTACGGATAGCTGGCAGGCCAAGAAGGTATCGACAGGACGGAGGCATTCCAGGGAAACCCGTTCTGTATGGGGGCAGGCATCATCTTGTTGGAAAATAGACCACTGAAGCCGCTCCCTGAAGGGAAGAACATGAGGCCGCAGAATCTCCTGCACATGCGCCGATCCTACCTATGGGATGCGCACATCCTACCTATGCGCCGTCAATGTTCCCTGATCACTATCATCGGAGACTGAGAATCGTAGGAGATGGCTCTCCACACCATGACAAGATGCGGATTTAAGGCTTTGCAAAGGGGGGAAGGAGCGGTGGTTAAAATTTTGAAAATTTTAATCTTAAAACACTTGTTTTGGATGTAAAAAACAATCGTTTTTAACTGAAAATCCGTTATTAAACAACGGCCTATTGGTTTGTTTCAGAATTAATAATAATTGACACTATTCTTTTAAGAAATGGTTAAATCTGAATTTAAGTCTTAATTCTTTTAAGTCTTGATCAAATCTGCATTAATATTAGGAGAATTAATATTATGGGCAACAGCACTTTGAGGAAGAAACACGTTCAGCTTATGTACACCCAGTATATCTTCAGAAAATCTTGATGATAATCTTCCAGGATCCAATCGCGGAGGGGAGCATACAGCTTTCTTCTAAAGCCGTGATGCCCAACGTTTCATAATATGGGGGCCAAACTTGACTTTGCTGTGAATTTCGCGGGCCACAATGTATGCGATGGATGCCCCCCCCCCCATCCCGAAAATCTACAACCAAAAAAAAAACGGAATCTCCTATTCAACAACCAAAAAAAAATATGCATGTGAATATAGGAATGAAAGAGCGGGCCACATGTAACACCTTCACGGGCCAGATATGGCCCGCGGGCCGTAGGTTGGGCATAACTGTTCTAAAGTATTGCTCAGGGAAAGTGAAAGGTGCATTGACTGTATTCACCTGACGCTGTACGATTTTGGCAGCCTTATTTCCATCCCTAAACCGTTTGCGATGTTATTTGATTTTTTGGAATACAGAGCTGAAATCATCCTCAATGTTTGTTTATTTCTTGTTATGATGGACTTTACATTGAGCTGTGCATCCGATGCTGTTTGGATATCTAGATTCTCTGTCTGGAAAAATTTACTCAAGTTATAAGTTAAAATTAAAATGTCATTTAAGCTCTAGAGAGCTACAATGAATGCTTGATTACAAGCGATGCTTGATAACAAGCTTTAAGCCTGATGTGGTGATGTATCTCCTTCTTCATCTGTCTAATTGGCGATTATTTTAAGGGCCATAGCAATTTTCTCGATGCTGATCAAAAACTGTAGAACAGAATCATGACTTTCAACCCAACATGTGTCACAAAGTTGCGTCAGCTTGTCATGAACTGCATTGCATTTTTGCATTTTATAACCTCTCCCATTATTCCAAACGCATTGTGCACAGATTGGACTTTCGCTGTTCTGAAAATTGTGAGGTTAAGTTGGTGGTTGTATCAAAGATATCTCACAGCATTAATGACAAGTTTTTGTACCTCTTCAATGGTCCCAACTGAAGCCGAAGTATTTACAGAACAGTCATCAGTTCCAATGTCTGCACAGTTCTTTGGGTCCAACGCTAGGCGGTTGATTTCTTGAACCACTATCTGGCCAAGTTTCATAATATAGTTTTATATTTATAGTTTTATATTGGTCACTGCAGGTTCAAAATGATGGTGTATTAATGATGATAGATTCTCAAGTTCCAAGACATCCTTTCTTAGGTCAAGGAACCCTACAAAGATCTTACCGGATCTTTCTTCTTTCAGATGTCACGTACCGAAGTATGAGTGACAACTGAGAAATGTGTGCCACATCCACAGTCTCATCAAAAGCACAACTAAAATACTTGACTTTCCTGACACGACAAACTATTGGCTGTAATATTTCTTAACCACTGCATTCTATGAGAGAATTCTGAGTAGTTTTGCTAATAAAGAGACTTCTCTAGCCACCTGTATCTATTGAGTTGTTTCATAATTATTGGCCGATTCTAATACAAATAAAAAAATCAGCAGTAACAGACAAAGAAGTACATTTTATTAAGAAAAATACCTGGCTTTGGCAGCAATACACTATGCCCAACGTGTTTTCAATGCAAAAATGCCACGGTGACGGAAGCTAGCATTAGAGTGGTCTAAGAAATCGCTAATGGCATGAATCACAGCATCCTGGTTAGTGAACCGTTTCCCCTCAAAAAGTTGTCAAAAGGGCGAAACAAGTGAAAGTCTGAGGCAGCTAAGTCTGGTGATTATGGTGGGTGAAGGAGGACCTCGTACCCCAAGGCGTTGATTTTCTTTTCATGCTTCCAAGAGACACATGTGGTGGTGCTCCATCACACAGGGATATTGGACCCAAAGGATTAACGAGAGATGATTGTTTTTTGCATAATTTCTGGTGACATACTTCCATCTGACGCAGTATACGGTAGTTGCGATTGTTTGGTCACGCGGCAAAATCTCATAATGCACCATAGTCTTGGCAGTCCACCACACAGAGATCAGAACCTTCTGTGGGTGCGAATCGGATTTGGATATTTGTTTCGGTGGTTCCCCTTTACTGAGCCACTGCGCTGTTCCTATTCTCTTGACATAAAGCACCCATTTTTCATCAATCGTAAGGATCCGATACAGAAAGGGGGTTCTAGCCTCACGTGTTTGAAGGGCACAGCATGTTTCCACACGCCGTCTGCTGCTGTTCGGTGAGTTCGTGTGGAACCGAGGTATCCAGTTATTTTACCTTGTGCATAGCTGCCAGGTGTCTGAAACTGTCGCTGGTGATTAGTTCGGCACTGACTTCACATACGGTGGATGTTGAACTTTGAAAACACTCTACAGACAGTTCTGTTACTCGTTGTGCCAAAGCCCCACACTTTATTGACATAGCAACCATTTGGGACACATTACGTCCAAGCTTGAATACGTGTAAAATTACTAATCTCACATCGCGTTGCTCCATGACGTCACAAACTGCTTTGATTTGACTAAGCTTTCTCAACATGTGGACTGAACCCATTCACTTTGCAAGAGCGATTGATAAGTTCCTACAACGATGCGTCATTTTTAACTGGCTCTGCTAGTTACTCTTGCTGCAATCGGCCAATAATTATGAAACAACCCAATAGATGTTCTGCAAGCGCAGTGTCACCGACATCACAACGAAAGCGAAATAATGCACGGAAGTTTCGTTATTGTTTGAGGGTTCTTCAAGAGTCACTCGTCCATCGCCTCTATGTCCCCTAAAGAATATATTTTGACGTCTAAGAAATAATATATTTTTAAGGATGAGGTCCAGTTTTGACCTGTTTTCCTGTACCTGCTGAAGTCTGTAACTATCTACTTTGTTTGATAGTTCTGTTTCACGGTTCTTGTAGCTTTCAGCAAAATCTGAAGCACACTATACAGCTTCTTGATGATAAGATGTGTTTTGATGGGTTTTCTAGATTTCTCTGTTTACCAGAAAGTTTCGTAAACTTCATTAGTTCATTACAAGCGACCTTAATTGAATTGTTTTTCTATGACAACTTGTAAACTTAGCAAAAAAAGGCCAGTATATATAAAAAATTATATTCATGGATGGCGAAATCACTAGCCATAGGTTCTGCTGTAAATGTTCTCTGCTAACATACTTCGTTCTTCATTGTTCCCTTTTTTTTTATGCTTAGAGTATTGAAACGAATCTAGTAGATTCATTTGCTAGTTCAAGTTCTGTTTGTTGATCTCTTATTATTGAATTCATTATTACTAAGTTTTCCATAACAGCATGGTAGTATTAGATGAAATTCACTTATATTGAACTATAATATTGCTCGTTAATTGATGGTTTGTTGCACGCGTGGATTCTAACTCGTGCTAAGAGAAGTCCATAAAAATGGTTGGTCTGAGAAATACAGAGTTCTTAAAAAAATAAGTTTGCATTCTCCTCATGTGCACTGACTTCACGTATTCATGATCAATGCAATATCAATGCAACCTTTCAGCATGATACGACCCAATTGTTTTCTCTGCTTGCTTTTCATATGAAGGTCTGCTTCATCAAGTAATATTTACATATTCATATGGTTCAACCCATTAACTTAATATTTAGGTATCTGCAAAACCGATCAAGGATTCAAATGTGGTTATATTTGAATCCTTGATCGGTTTTGTAGATACCTAAATATTAAGTTAATGGGTTGAACCATAACTTTCTGGATTTTATAAGACACCTTATAAGACGTGTTGAAATATCAGCTACCATCTTCAAACGGGAATGTTCGACCCTCCGATGGATATCAGTGATATCGTCGTGGATCAGCCATCTTCAAATGGGAACGTTTTAACCAGTCCTTAGCTGACAGCAGCGATCATTAATCCAAGCCGTAAGTTCCGTAAGCCACGTCCATCCACATTTCTCAAATGTTCAACGGTATGTAGATTAAACCTTTTCTCTTAAAGCCAGAGACGTCGAGTGATTAATGAACAATTCTAAAGAACTCTTAATGTAACTTTTAACCTCAAGATGCCTTTGCTTAGCAAAAGTTAAAAATTCTATCATTATTACTGTTATTATTAATACCTCCTGTGAAGTTGAACTTGAGTTCAGTTTGAAGATAAGGTTTAAGCTTAATTCATTAAAGTATAGTGATATAAAAGGTATAATTTATCTTATATTCTAATTTTGTTTTAAAAGAAACAAAAACTATAAAATTGTGACTTCCATTCTGGAAAGTAATGTTTTTTTTTTTTTATTGTTTTTTCTTAGTGTCCTAGGATACCTAATGTGTTTTTTTAATTTTATATTCAGTATAAAATGTTCTAGTATATAAGGAAATTTTCTAGTCGTATAGGATTTATAATTTTATTTTAAATTTGAAGATTTTTATGTTTTGATTTTAGGATCGTTAAAATTTTAAAATTTATTATTAATCTGTAATTAATAATTGAATTTTAGATTTTCCCTTTATATTTAATTAAGGGATTTGGTTCGGGTGTCAAATATTAGGTTTAATAAATTGTTGTTTGATTTTAAAGAGGGTTGTTTATAGAGGGTTGATTTTAAAGAGTCTTCCACTGCGTTTGTAATTACTTCTGAGATTATAACTAATTCCACTGCGTATTTCTTCCCCCACCTGTTTAATTATTTCACCCCTAGGCGCCTCATAGATTATCGATCCACTGCGCCCTATTAATTTTTGTTTTCGAGTAGGCGCTTCAGTATGGAAAGCTGTATCCTGCAGTAGGGCTCCAATCGACTTTCAGAAGATCAATTATTACTTTGTCGTCAGGTCTAGGCTTCCAACGATCCACATATAATCCAATGTCCTTTACTAAAGATTCTTCTTCAACAGTGCTATGTTGTGGTAAACACACTGAGATCTTATCATCCGCTTTTTCAGAAACGTCCACTGTTTCACATACGGCATGATTAGAGGTAGAAGGGATCCTTACCGATGTTGTAACGTCTGACGTAGCTTTAGATTCTGTCAGAGCTTGCTTCTTTGGAAGAGGAGAAAAGAAACTTCGCAGGTCACCAGTCTCTCTCCCACATCCAGATTTCCACTTTCCAACGCCGTACGAAGATGATGACGCCTGTAAATAAAATTTAAAAAAAATTGTATATAGACACAAATCAATCAGCAAATAGAACTGTCAGTGTCAGTCAGCTGATGAGAAAGAGCGGGAAGTCAGAGTAAACGTTAGCATAGGACGCTACCGCAGCGCGGCACAGCCGATAACTTGTCTACTATTCCCGCTTCGTCGCCGATCGGTGATCACTGAAAGTTACGAATAGGCCTATTTTCCCTCGCCGGTCGCTTGAAGTCGCCGACCACTAAAAATCACGACTAACAACTCTCCGTCACTGATCACTGAAAATCACGGGTCACTGAATACAACCACGCAACAAAATGGCAGTCGCCACTATTAAAGATGCGTCCCACATCCAATCTACTTCATTCAGTCTATTTCACACTAAAAAAAAAAATAACATAATAAAAAAGAAAATAAAGGATGAAGGAAAAAAAGGAAGATGAAAGCAAAAGAAGAAAAAATAAAAAGATATTTGATCATTTATATAAATAAGAGTCATAAAAATTAAATAGCATTTTACTTCTAATTAAAGGGTTTAAAATTTAGACTCATTACTAAAGTAAGCCAGAAAGAAAAAAAATCTTGGCATTGCTTTTCGTTTTCCTTATATTAATATATATTATTTATTAAGAAAGAAAAAGAAAAAATTAAAAATAAACGATAAAGAAAGAAAGAAAGAAAAAAACAAAAAACAAAGCGGACTCGAAGTTAGTAACTTCTTCAAATAACTATGTTATCTGTTACGCTTGAAACGAATCTGGTAGATTCATTTCGTGATTGTTTTTGTTTTGTTGACTTTCATTATCAAGTCCATTCTTGAGGAGTTTCTTATAGCACCATAACAATGTTTAAGTTAACATCATCAAGACGTAGCTTTAGTATTGTTAATACCTCGAGAGGTTTTGTTGCACGTTTGGCGTGATGTTTTTCTCGAATCGGAAAAACCTATAAACTATGGTTGGTTTAGCAGTCGGTGTCTTTTATTTCCTCACTGAAATTTTACCTCATGGAGGGTAATTTTTTTATCCAAAACCTTGGGAAAACGAAGATTGAAATATGCCTCCGTAATTTTGCCACGAGTTTTGTTTTGTTTGTTTTTTTTAAATCCTTCCCACGTCCTATCCGATTGAGTTTTTATTTCCTTAAATTTCGAATGAAGCAGAAAAGATTTCCAATGTATAAGCTTCAAGTTTAGTAATCCCTAACACTGGTCCCACTAAAGATTAGTAATGATCCCTTCAGCCATGAAACCCATATTGAATCTACTACCCCAGGAAGCAAATAATCACTATCAAGAATGCGTCCAGACTCATCTGCAGACGTAAACATCCAGGCCTAAACCAAGGGTGTCGTTGACATCGACGGGCCAACCATCAACATCATCCAAATGGGAGCGTTCTATTCGTCTACCGGCGTTTCAACAACATATGGTATGTAGACTTGAACATTATTTTAAGACCGGATAGATTGGTGAAAAGGAGGACTATTCAAAAATACTTTTTAGTTAATTTATCTTCAAGATGTTTGTGCTACAAATGTTAAAAACTTTATAGTCCGATTGTGACCAGGATGAATTTAAGAAGTGGAACTTTGTGTTTTCTTTAAAAAATTAACTCAATTTCACTAAAGTCTAGTGATATTAATGTATGATTTCTTGTACTTTACAATTTAACTGCAAAGGGAGCTAAACTGTATGATGTTTAATGTGATTATAGCTCTTTCCTTTCAGGAAAGCTATAGATGTATTTAAATTGTTTTTCTTATTTAGATTTTTCTTTTTTAATTTAGGATCCTAGGATACGTGTTGTTTTTTTACCTTAAAGTGTGATTTTTAAGTGTAATTTTAAGAAATCTGTCTCATCGGATAGGAGGGTTTTTTTTTTAATTTATTTTCATGAATTGATTTGAAGATCAGTGAGATTTCTGAATTTGTTATCTTGTAATTTACAACAAATCTTGAAGTCATCTTTTGACTAAAGCTTGAGTTTGTTATCATACTATAAATTTAATAAATTGTTTAAGATTTAGAAAGAGTTGGTTTATTTTAATTCTTCCACTGCGCGAATAAACATAACTCTTCGTACTTGCTCTCCACCCCCACTCCCATTTATTTTTATTTTCTCCCCTAGTCGACTAAATGATCCACGTTTAATATCGAGGTTTTACCAGTTATTGGGCGCCACGCTATTAATAAAATTTCTGTAATATATTCATAATCGGTCTCAAGTATGGTGATACTAAAGGTAACAGAACCCATAAGCTTTTCAATTTGCCGGTCAAAATAAATTTGCAAGCCTAATATAGACTATTATTTGACCTTCGTCCATTTTTTACTTTCATCTGTGCTCTGTTCTAACCAGACGAAAGTGCAATGTATTGCTGAACTATTATTAACTATACTAATAATATATTGAAATAAAATTCAAGAATTTTGGTTTAAAACATGTAACTTATTAAAAAAGTTCACATACAATATGATGGGTACTGGTTTTCTTACACAGACTCTTGAAAACCGGTTCCAGTCATGTAAAACTTTTTTAAATACATTTTTTTAAATCAAAATGTGGGTTTCTTGAATTTTATTTCATATATTATTAATTATCATTGACACACATATAATCTCTTGTTATATTAATTTACTGTAAACGACTTGCGACGCGCACATCGATTCGTAAGACCGTCGTAAGTCGAGTACGATCTAATTTCATTAAATATATAATATTTTCCCATCATTTATTCCCGCAGGTTGTCTATTTCAGAGGTCGTTCGCCGAAGTGGAGGTTACCCCTAACCCTAAGAAAACGGATTAGAATTCGTCCATTTTACTTTTCCATATTCGAACCTTCAGTTCTTCATCATGCAATTACTGCAAGCATGTTAAGGAAAACAAATGTAGAATTAGTTATAAAATAGCTAATTGTGTCTTTGTGCTGATTTTTTTTTTGTCAAAATCGTAGAGTTGTAATCTTAAAACTAGAGCTTTTTGACGCAACCACTATAATTTACGGTAGGTGTCAAGAAACTTTTGGCAAGATAATGTAATTAACAGGTATAATTTACTTCTTTGTTTTTTTAGCGTTTCCTTTTTTATTCAGAAATCTTTTAATTTTATTTTTAATAAAATATGTTTAATTCATTAATTAAATCTAATTAAATATTTATGATCAACTGAATTTATTTTTTATTCTTATTTTTTGAGTCTCATATTTTCTCTGCAATCCTATTTGACATTTACATTTTAAATAAATTAGTTTAAAAATATCTGGAAATTAAAATGTTAGTGAAAAAAAATGAATTCGATAGATCAGTTGCATGTATTTGTGATTCGAGTGATTCTAATTCACCTTTTACGACATTTAGTAAGTGATTTGCGACCTGACTTCAATCGTCGGTGCCATCATTCTGCACTTTTGGAGTAGGAACAGCGTATTCACATTGGGTGATTTTAAACGGTTACCGAAACATCATAGGGTAGTCTTTCGTATTCCAAAAAAGATTTGACTATTCGTGTTTGTATATCTTCATACTTCTATATAAAAAAATTATGCAATAATTTCTTTATAAATTTCAATTCAAATACGGGTTATTCCAAGTGAAATATTTTATTCAGAGCCATCTGCAGAGAATCAGTGAGAGAAACGCAGTTATACTAGTACAAACACTTTCCAGAACATGAAAAAGATATTTTAGAAAAAAAAAAAAAAAAGTTAAAAAATTTGTGCTACAATAATACAGTAATAATATGTCATTCTGCAAAGAATCCAAAAAAAACTCTAATCATGCCTAAATACGATTAAATTTTATAAAGATGAAATCTGACTAATATATGTATCATTGTTTGAATTATCGTGCGCCTACGACTCGATCCAGGCCAATACATTGACTGATCGCCAAATATCACTAGGAAAAATATTTAAAAATATATAGAGATAATATTAAAACTTGTTATTCATTTTTTATGTAGATATATTGCATTATTACTTTTTTTTTCCCTCGTGCTGATGTGTGGAGAATTAAAAAGAAGTGCTCACAAGAGCTTTCAGCCTACTTTTCTTATGCAGTTATGTCAGTTTTAATATCTATTTTTTTTTATTTATTTACCTACTTATAAAACTTATAGAGCTCAAGAAATATTAAATTGTCTTTTAAATATTTTTTAAATTTATGAGTTCACAAATGGGCACTCACGAGGTATTTTTTACCGTAGCCAATCAGATATTCTACGACTAAACTAATCCCATTATTTACATTGCCATTATAGGTTTGTCGTTAGCAAGTTATAAATATTAAATCAATTACGTAATTTCAGGGTATTTTTTTTTCAAATATAAATGAGAAGAAATACATGCCCTGGCGGCATGTTGGGAGGGGGGGGGGGCTGCAAATAGCCTCACAAAAAAATAGCTTCGTTCAAATTACGAGATTATATTGATATACAGTAAAGCGTATTTATAAAATTGATGAGATTTAATATTTAAATTCGTTTTTGTTCGAATTTGTATTGCCTACTCAACATTGACCCTCAGCTTTGAAAAATAGACAGACAGCCGATATTCGGTTTCCGAGAAATGATAGGGGGGTGGCCGGCCAACAGAAGCAACAGAGGAGAATGATGATTCTAACCCTAAAACACGTTTTTGGCAGCAAAAATTGAGATCCTCTCCCCCTACAAAATTATGTACATCCAGCCCTGTGTGTGCTTGTGTATCTTTGATATTTTTGAAGTTTTTCCGCGTGGATATCTGTAGAGAAATTTGTGCGTGAAGTTGCAAAACAATTTTTTTTAGAAAAACCATTAAAAGCGAAATATTAGTTTTCTTTCAGGAGCGTATATAGGATTTTGTAGCCAAGGTTCCCTCAACTGACCCAACCAACCAAACAAAAAAAAAAGAAAGATTATATCACCTATTCTATATATTTCCAGATTTCGACGGTTCCTTCGCCTTCCCTATTTACTTATTTCTTTTTTTACTTCTAAAAATCATAAAAATATTGCTTTCAATACATCGTAAGCGCAGTAATGCCTCAAAGGAAAAAATACACAATGAAAAACTCACCAATGAAAAAAAACCAGTGAAATAATCCATGTGCCAGCGAGAGCTGCCTCAATGATTTTTTTTTTAAAGCATAAGACGTCAAACTGCGCATTTGAAATGTTAAAAAAAACAACAATGGTGAGACCAAATTATTCACAAGTGACATCCTGAAACAGCTGTTTCACGGTCGTTGGCGATCATCAGCCAGGAGAAGTCACAGTAAAACTGGCGCTTTGTTGTAATTATAATTAATCGGATTTACGATTTGCAGATTTAATTAATTTTTTAGGAGATGGCGGGTGTGATAACTTTCAAATATGGAGGGATTTATTTTCTTTATATAATTTTCAGAACTTAACAAAAAAAGATATAACAGTAGAATATGTAACATTTTAAAGGCATTAGGCATCCAGTTCTATCAGGAACTTCTTGTTAATATTGTATTGAATTGGTAAAACTAAAACATTAATTTTTTTTTCAAAATAAATCAAGATTTTATCATCTTATTTTTAGTTGTGAAAAGTTCTTCTTTACAACAGGAAATAAACTGTTAATTTATGGATTAAAAAAAAAAAAAAAAAAAAAAGAAGAAAAAAATTTCCCATGGTTTGGGACTTAAGTATGCATGTAGGCTTTTCTTTTCTTTCTTTTTTTTTTCCTTGTGTATCTTCCTCTCCGTGTTACAGGTGAAAGAGAGGTAGGAAACGTGGATGCGGTGTACGTCACGAATTCCCAGCTCTGCACATGCTCCGTGACCTTTCAACTGATCTCCCGCCAAGGGTCTCGACCTATGGCCATTCTGTGTTGAAGGAGGCAGTATTGGCAATGCATGCAACCAGCTATGTTTATAAACTCGGTTTGAAATCAATTATCTAAAATTCTATTTACTTTCTTTTTACCTCGTAAAAGTGCACTTTGCTTTTTTTTTTACAGCTGCACATTCATTCCAACTGAAAATTGCGTAGAACCTTAAAAAGGCACAAGGTTCAAATGTCAGCTTTCTTAATTATAAGTTAAGCCCCTGTCTTTCTTTAGTTTTTATTCTTATAATGAAGTTAAAGTGGAATTGCTTATTAAATAAGCAGAAAGAACTGTAGGCCTACTTTCCTTAAAATCTTGAATTTTCTTTTTATGTTTTTTAAAGTCGTGAAAATAATACAGACGGAAATTCAAACTTTGCAAAACAATGCAAATAATAAAAACTATTTTATTTTATTTTAATGATAATATCTGTTGAATACAAACTGAACAGCTTTTTCTATTTTCTAGGAAAAAATAATTAAATCCGAATTATTTTGTCTGAACCCGATTAAATTTTAATCATAGTACAAGATCGCAGAGACATTATAGGATTCATATCTTTGTTTAACACATCATGAAAACCTAATGTTTAATTTTTAATATCTTCTATGGGGAGCTTTTGTCATCTTTTAGAGCTAATTTCTCGGCAAGGACTCAGTGCCCAAAACATTTTAAAATATAAAAGTTAAATCGTCTTTTGTCCTTAAATTTGCATGCCAAGTTTCAAGAAGATTCATCCAGTGGTTTGGTTTTTTTTTCAGCAAGAAACCCAGTAATATGCTTACCCAACCAATTAAGACATATTGAGGAGGTGAGGCCACACGAAGGTAGCATAATCATTAGTCTTTACTGGGAATGATGCATACACAGACTAATTGATTTGAGATCTTACTTTGCGAGGCTAAAAATTGTGAGTTTAATTAAAATATGGAATATGAATTAATATGAATTCTCTTCATCTCTGAATATTTTGTTATTAATTTGTTTTTGCTTTCGAAAATTACTGATACTTACGTTGAGAAGAGAAATAAAATAAAATCGACTAGAAATATATTTGTAAAAAACTTGCTTACCACAGTTTTAGGAAAAAGGAATATTTTTTAAGCAAACTTTATTTTCGCAAAACAACATTCAATAGTACGATCTCCGAACAAACGTTCTAATTGCAAAACAAAGTAGACTCCGTGATTATGGAGCTAGATCACAAAGGTTGTACGACTTCTGTCCACACGATTTTATTTAATGGTGGTATAGAAATCCATGTACCGCAAATTTCAAATCTGTAGCCATTCGTAAATTGAAAATGGCGCAGTACGGACAAATACACATTATAAGTAATAGAATGCTAGAGTTCCTTGCATCTTGAAACATGAAAAGGTTTTGAGATTCTCTCGACGAGGTCTTATCAACCCACTTAATTTCGTATTTTTAGATCCTACAGTTTCTAAGTTATGCAAATGAAGATAGAATGTCCCCTTCCATTCGGCATCCTATTCCATTTATAAATAAGCTTACAGATAAGCAAATGATCTCAACGGATTTGGGTTCACTCAAAGAGGTCTACCTGCCCACCACATTCTATATTTCTAGAAACTGAATTCGAAATGTCAATGAGTGGACAGAAACACACAGAAAATCGTGGAAAATAATACAATAATACTACCGAATATCAAAAATTATCTTAAGAGTTTTTTTTGTTTTTTTTTTCTGAAAATTAATTAATCCGAATTATTTAAATTGCTAAACCCAATTAATTTTAATCATTTTATTTAGTCATTTATTTTTAGCTAAATTTTTAATTTAATTTTCATCAGTATTGAATGTAAAAGACATTTCATACGAAATACGCATTATTCAACTTACATAGAAATTCATTGTTTTGCTTTTAGTGCTTTCTATGGATTATTATTTATTTATTTTTTCAAATATAAAACTTAGATCTTCGCTTGTCCGGAAATGTAAATACTAACTTTCAAGAAAATCTAATCATTAGTTCAAAACACAAACACAAACAGACTGATAGATTTCTTAAGCCTCCCTTTCCAAGGATATTAAGCTAATATTTGAAATGGTCAGACAGTATATTTTTACAGGATCCGAAATATTACATATTTTAAATAAAAAAAATATCGAATATTCCTTGAAAAACTCCGTATTACTTCTATTTATCAAACATAACATTTCCAGTCTTGAGAAACAAATGTAGTAACCTCCGACAACTGAATAAATAAAAAGAATTCACTTAAATGTGTTATACATAATTCATATGTTCCGTTTTCGTACCATTTTAAATGAATTTAATAACCACATTAAAAAAGAAATAAAGCTTTAACATCTATAATTTCATAAATTCGACCAAAATGTTAACTACTACGACATTTTGACTATTTGTTTAACTTTAGCTTGTTTTATGTGATTTTCAACAGGAAACATTTTCATTGCACATTACAGGCAGTGTGTGCGGAAAATGATTCTCTCGAAAATAATTTAGTAGAAGATAAAAATAAGGAAGTGCAATATTAGGAACCTGTCAAATTAAGTGAGAAATGTAATTTAAAATAATAATCACTGGAGTTTCTTCTTTGCTGTAAAAAAAAAGTGTGTTCATTCTCTATATTCGGCTTGTCTCGTCAAATTGAGGAAGAGGGTGAAATAATTTAATTCAATTTCCAAAGTTCTTATAGTTTATTTCCATTCTTTTATGCTCTGATTTATAGTCGAAGTGGCTGACCTGACCCTTCTTAATGACGTCACTGGTAGTCTAATCATTAAGATGGTGTTGCACGTTCTGCATCGCCCAATAAAAAAAAATGCCAAACGCTATCGAAGGCTTTTATTATTTTCTCTTATTTCAAAGAAGGTGTTTTTTTTTTCTTTCTTTCTTTAATTAATTAGGCAAAGTAACAATGAATTTGCCAGATTGAAAAAAAAAAAATAGGTTTAATAGAAATCAATAAAAAAATGAAAGTAAACTTAAAATATATCTCATGAATCATTATGAAAAGTAATAAAATCCTTTATGGCTAGTTTAAGTTAATAAGACATTTACTAAAGTAATTTGATGTTAGTACAAGGTATCTACGATAGAGGGCAGCAGAAAATAAGCTTCAGAAAATCATGATCTTAAAAAAAAAAAAAAAAAACAAAGAAGAGGATTTAATATTTTTATAGTCGATAATACTTTTTGTGATAAGCGATTACAAATGGGTTTAATAAAATTTTTAAAAATGTATTAAATAAGTTTTTATGTTTGAAGTCTTTATTTTATAAGATAAATAAGAAATGCATTTAAAAGGCAATAACTAAAATGATCTTCACAATATAGCTGCAATATCCAGACGGAAAGAGATTATAAATTACCTGGAAAAAATTTGATAAAATCTAATTGAATCTAAATATTATTGAAAACTAAATTCTTAACATATTTTTTCATTTTATACTGAATAACGACATGAGGAACTTACAGGAACTTCTTATTCAATTTCAAAATCTCCAAGCACTATTTTATTTGTAGAATCCTCCGTTTTCGAGTTCGAAATGCTTGTTTAAATTGCAAACATGTTTTCATTATCACTGACCTCAGAAGATAATTTTAAATTCTGTAAACATCGAAATTTCATCAAAACTCGACAAATTTTTACAAAAAAATATTCAGCCTACTTTCGTTAAAATGCGATTTCTTAAAATGTGTCTATTTTTCTTTCTTTTTCTAAATAAAAAGGTCGTGGAAATAATAAAAACGAAAAGCCTACATATATTACAATTCTAATATCTACTGAACACAAACACTACAAATTTCTCATTTCTTAAAAATAATAATAATAATTAAATCTGAATTACTTACTTAATCTATGTAAATCGAAATGGATTAAGGATTTAATATGAGATATTAAAATAGAATAAAAATTCATTGTTGAGATTTATATGGTAATTTTTGTCTCCTCCTCTTGGTAATTTCTCGACAAGGATCCATTTGGAAAAAAATTTGAGATGTTGCATCGTCCAAGTCCTCGAATATGCATACCAAGATTCAAGAAGATTCTTCCTGCGGTTCAAACGTTATTAGAGGACACACACATGTAAATTGATAGATTTGATAAGCCTTACTTTCCTGGAAAGTAAGTTAAAAATAAAGAAATGGATTTTAAATTGAAATACCATGACCTTGAAACGTAGACAGACTCATTCATTGGATTATAGAGAACTATATTTAAGTCATACCTCTTTTGTCAATGTACTAATTTTGTTATTTCGACATCTATTATTTGAAACCATCCTTTACAACACAAACACAATCCTTAACTCAGCTTAACTACCACCACGTCTTGTAGGACTGACCACTACTTTTTTAAGATTAAGGACCATTTTAAGATTATAATAATTATTCCGTAATTCACCTTTAATAGTTAAATAACAGTAATTAGTGAAGTTAACTTTTGAGGTTTTAGAAGAGATATGAGAAAAAGAAATTCTAAGTTGGTAAAATATCATATATTAAAATGTTTCTTTTAATTTCGGATCTAGGTGGAAACTGCAGCCCTGATTGTCCAAAGGCTGGAGATTCCAGTTTCGAACCCCGGCGGGGATAGACACATTTTTTCACGGCTACAAGTCGGGGTTCTTCAAGCCTCTGTGAAAATTGGAACCGAGTTTCTTTACTTCAGATTAGGGTCGAGCATTTGACTGACCAACCAATCTCGTTTGATTATTGATCGCCGGAGTGTCTACCCCATCCTTTTCAGGGAAGGGACACACAGACAGACTGACTGATTTGATAAGCCCCACTTTCCAAGGAAAGCTCCTAAAAATCACTACGAAAGTGAACCAACTTACTTGCCAGCCGATAAGCCTAACACCAATGAATTATATACAATGTCTGAACATTTCTTCACTTAGTAAATTTTTTTCATGTACAAAGGTGACTGATGCTGACTGATGAGCGCCAATCTCTGTCTCAAGCAGTTACTTGGTTTCATTTTCTAATTTTTTCTTTTTTTACTGAGCATTTATTTTTTCACTGCCATAACTTAGGACTGCACAACCTCAATAATTTTGGGGTTTCAAATAAAAGGATCCTCTAGGAAAGAAAAAATAAACTAGTAAACAATACTTCAAATATAGGGAACCATTTAAAAAAATAATACAAAAGAGGAAAAAAAAAAGGCTATAGGTCAAAAACGTAACAATTCCTAATTCTGTTTTTTATTTATATTGTACAAACGGCAGAAAAATAAAATAAAAAAGAGATAGAAAACATATAAATAGGGCGAAAGGGATAAATTCCTTTGGCTGATTTAACCCACCTGTTGTATTGAAGTAATCATTACTGCAGTGTCATCTTGCAATCACCGCAGGGGGTAGGGGTGTCTTTTCACCGTTATATCGGTACAGCGTGTCATTAGGAAGCATTTAAGTTCCTGTAGGTTTATAAAACTCCTCTATAAAAAGGGGGTGCGTCAAGTCTTTTCCGTCCAGCCGTTTAAAACGATTATTCCAATTCTCAAGATTTTTTTTTTTTTTTTAAAGAAACGGACAAACAGAATTGAATTACATAGAAGGGCTTTTTTTTTTTCAAAATATTCGACCAATAGAAGAAAACTACACTTTTGATATATTTCAAGCATAGATAGTTAGATGGAAAAAAAATAATGTTAAAGATGCTAGATTTCTTATTAGCTTTAGTTGACTATGATTTATTATAGATAGATAGATAGATAGATAGATAGATAGATAGATAGATAGAATTGGAATTATCGTTAAATTTATTTTGATATATTAGTTATTTAGATTGATTATTTCGTATTAAGCAAAAATAGAAATAAGTGCATCTGTAATAAGCCTTTTATCCATTTATTTATTTCCAAAGCAGCTGGCAATTACAAGTGAATAATTGAAAATCGCACGCAAATATGTAACCGATTATCTTTGCTGATTGCATGGGAAAAAAAAAACAACATTAAGTCACACTAAGTGAAAATAAGATACACCTGTTTGCTTGTAGGATACACAATTAAACAATTGGAAATATTTCTACGAATCTAGAACCGAAAGCAAGTATTAAATTAATTTTCGTTAATTGGATTTTCTTTTCTTTTTTTAACATGCAATAAAAAAAAAGAAAATTGAGAAATGTTAGCGTGTGATTGTTACCGATTCTTTAGAATCTGTTGAAGCATTTCATTAAATTACAAAGTGAGTTCAAATAATCAAAGATCTGAAGATTCCAAAGATCTGAGAAGAAAGATTGGAATGTAGTTGTACCAAAGTGTTGTTAAGTTTCAGCATTTCTATATAATTCGTATTCATATGATCGTTGTAGAGGAGCTTCACGAAGAAAAACTTGTTTGTTTCCGGCTCTCATGGGTCCAAATTTTACCAAAATCAACAGTATGTTACAGCATTGATCTACCATAAAAATTTCAGCCTTGTAAGATAAATAACGTTTTAAGTTATTGAAATTTATTGCTCTTTAACGGGAACCTATTTTTGCAGTTTATTTTGTTTTTATTTTATTTTCAGTTTGTTTTTATTTTTCTCTAGATTCTTACTTATAAATATTTATTTTAAAAGATATCTTAATAGACAAAAATACTTAATGAAGATGAATCCTACTTTGATTTATTTATCTTATTACGCAATTCTTTCATTATAATATGAATTAATCATTAAAGGCATATTAATCATGGTTCAATTGCCTTTTTGCCAAGTTAAATTGTTAAATTTTGGCAGCTGATATCTCGGGCTATGTTGCATATTTTTGAGTGAAATCTTTCAAACTAATTCAAAACATAATAATCTACACGTGTATCAAAAATAATTAAAATAGGACTAACCAAAACGAAAATCTGGATCTTACACATTTTGCCAATGTTCACATCTTATTGTTACCTTATATAGTCAATCGGACCTAGAGCCAAAACTGTAGCACCTACAATTATGGTTGATACGTCATTAGATTCGTCTCGTTGTCACTAAGTGCCCTCGTCATGCGCATTTTTTTGATATCTCTCCTGGTTTCCGAGATATTCCCAAAAACGTGGTACCAGGATAGCCTACAAGTATAGGACATACACAGTACTGATTTTTAGTTTTTATTTCTAACAATAATTGTGATTTGATTAAAACATATGAAAAAGAAAATTTCCTAACAAAATAGCCCAAAAATGACTTGGATAGTAATATTACGAGATTTGAACCCGGGATATCTCAGTAGCAGTCGGGGAATCTAACCACTAAATAAGAGGTTTCCTAAGTTATATATATTTTAGATCAGTTATAAAATTTAAAAAAAAAATCATACCATATCGAATGTGCTATAAATTAATATTTGCAAGGCTATAGTCTAGAATGACTACTGCTTCATACTGATACTGTACCTTAGCTAGGCTGTACTGTGGTACATTCAAAAAATAAGTACTTTGAAAACATTGACAGACATTGAAAATAAAAATAATACTGACTAGATTAAAACATAGTTTCTCAAAGCAAAAAAGTTTCAACAAATTGGTATTTACAAAAACATCACAGTTGGTATGATACAAAAAAGGAGAGTTATGATTCAAGTTTATTAAGAGTTTGAACCCTGAAATGCCCACTGAGAAAGTTCTAATTTAGGAGTGTAGGCTAAACAAAATTAGGAAAAATAAGGAACTTGAATCATATAGTGCGCATGTTTGGAAAAGAAGGGTCAGAGAAATGACGTACTCGCGCGTATTAGCTTGTTTTGTTGAATCAAATGACGTGATTACTTGATAACTGAATATTCCTGTGTGGAAGTCCACACAGAATCTTCCTAAAAATTGCCAAATACTTTTATTATAAACATAAAAATTAAAATCTTTTCAATAATCTTTAACTATATATATATATTTTATTTAAATTAAAAATACTTCACTTACACCAAGATTATGGTAATAAAGAACCTAATTTTTGAAAATAAAACAGGACCTACCCCTAAAATGTACAAACTAAACGGAAATTCGATAGTTTAATTCTATTTTCGCTAGACTGTGCTAGCCCACAAATCTCCAATTATGAGTTACCTTTTTCCAGGTCCAAATTGGAAAGGTAGCCAATTGCATTTAGACACCTCTGTACCCAATAATACGAGGTATTTATTCTGTTGATTCATAATGTTTAAATGCGCTCTATATGATTCAAGTTTCTTGTTTATCCTAATTTTGTTTAGCCTACACCCCTAAATTAAAACTTTATCAGTGGGCATGTCAGGGTTTAACTCGTAATAAACTTGAATCACAATTCTTCTTTTTGTACGTCACACCAACTGTGACGTTTTTGTAAATACTAATTTATTTAATAATTTCTTTTTTAAGACCCGTATGGTGCCAGCTACCGCAGGATCTTGAGTTTCAGCGGCGCTTCTCCCTGTATATACAACTATTATAGGTTTGGGCCAAAGGTTTTTAAAATGCGTAGACGAGAAAAAAATGATTAGAACAAATAAAAAAAAAAATAAAAGCTTTTAATTTACAAGTCTGATCGTCAATCTGTGAACATCCTAACTTAAAAACTTACATCCGAAAACGCTGAAATTTAGTGGTAGGTTTAGATATAGGCTTAACAAAGAAAATCCTATTGATTTTGATATATCTTGGACCAATAACTACGAACTTCTAAAAAGTCAACATAAATGAATAAAATAACTTTTTTTAAAAAAATTCTTTAATTTTTATGCAGTCTTACCATTCTGGTAGGCCTATTCGAAAATTGTTACGCCAAATATCTACTTTTAGTTAAAAACTTATATTTCAAGTTTTTATAACGTTAAACTTGCAGAACCGAAAGAGAGATACATATACTAGTCGGATTTAACAGTAAATTATTTAAAACCATAAAAATTTTAAAAAAAAACAAAAGCCAAATTCAAAATTCCATCACAACCATAAAAGCATAGCATTTTTTTCATCAAATAACTATAAATACACGAATCACTGACCTTTTAAAGGCAAACGTAATTTAATGATGACATTAAATTGTATTTCTCATACAAAAATGTGTTATTCACTCATCATAACTCTAATAGGCCTAAAACCTTAAACATGGGATAATAATAATTCCTTTTTAATCTGAATCTAATATTAATGATGTTATGCAATAAGAGATTACAGACGTAATTGCGTTGAAAAATTAAAATCCATTTTTCTGTCATCTCCGAATAAACAACACATTCATCTGCAGGAAGATGAGAAGTACTCTCTATAGCGTGAGTTGTCCAATTATCAACTTCTGTATATTTTTTTCCCGTACATAGTAATTAAAGGACCTCCATTCTTCTAGAGACATCGAGAACTTTTTCGTGGGAGGTGCAGATGTCTTTTTGCGAATATTTTTCTTTGTTGTTGTTTAGGTTTTTTGGTAATGTTCTAATGAGTGGAAATGAATGGTTACAGACAAACTTTCCACGGAGGTGCTCAAGCGTTCAAACTCTGTCTGCTGTCAGTCTAGATGGACTTTTTCCCTTTAAAAAAAAAAAGAAATGTTTTTTATTTGAAGGAAAGCAGAAGTAAATGTAATTACTACTGGCAAATTGTTGAGGAATTTTCGCATGAATTCAGAATAATAATAATAAAAATAATAATAAAAGTTCTCTTAAATTCACTGATAAATTGTTATTCTGTTTTCGTTCCATCAAATTTTGGAAAATCAAAAGTTTAGACCCCGGAAGAATAAGAAAACTTGGGACCTAATTTACACCACAAAGTGATGCATTCTTGGCTATATATTTAATACCGTTAAATACTTGATTGTGTAATTTAAAAATGCCTTATGATGCCTTTAAAAATGTTCTTGTATCCTGTAACGAAAATCGTGAAAGTGCATGGGTGTGATAGACATATGTATATCTGATATGTATTTTACAATATATGTATGCTTTGTATTATAACATGTGTATTTTATAACATATGTATATTTATGTATTTTATAACATAATTATATGCATAAACATATATGTATGCATAATATACCTACGTAAATTATAACATACATATATTTAATATATAAATTACGACATATTTTATCAATATGTACAAAAAGAGACACAAAGCATTGTGCAGTGGTTTTAATCTCACTCAACCTATACGTGAAAATTACAATAATTAAAAAATGCTTTTTGAAATTATACATACAACAATTATTTTAACCGTTAAAAAAAATGTACAAATTAAATAATAACTTTCATTAAACTAAGTATTTGTTTTTTTCTTCATAATTTTTGTATTTTGAATATTTGTGGTGTTTTTTGTCTTTCGACTTTCCAAAATTATCAGATAATAAAACAGCTATAATTAGTGATGTCAACTGTAGAGCATTAAGGGGAAAAAAAGGATAAATACTGAGAATTCAGATTTTATCCCCATTCAACTGCATACGACACATGAAGACATTCACTTATAATGTTAACACAGTTTTGAATTATATATATATATATATATATATATATATATATATATATATACATACACTGAAGCTCGGTTATAACGTGATCTTTCGGATCCAAGATTTCGAAGATCGCGATATAACCGAACTTTTATTACTTCGCGACGTCAAATGTCGTATATCGCACCCTATTATCGCCCACACGATTCCAAATCGATTTAAAATGGTCATTTCGCGATTACCAGATCATTCAGAGCTATGTGAGAGAATTTTATATTTATAAATACATAAATCATTACCTTTTCAACGCTTTGATGGGTTATATTAGCCAAAATCGATTTGGCGCCACCATCTTGGCATCTTACACAACCGACGAGTCACGTGGATCGAAACTAGGTATTCATACGCCTATTAGATTACATGGGCCTCTTTACTGGTTGTCATTGGCAGAAAAATAGATCTCGATATTCATTTTGGTTAAACGAAAAAGTCCGCGATTCTGGTATTTTTTTAAAAATATATTGTATTTGACGCATTTTCGTGATATTAGGATGGGTATAGTCTCAATTACTGTAAATAATAAGGAAACAAGCATATTAATTTACACCTTTGATTTGATTTTAGGCGAAAAAACGGTAAATTTTGCAATTTTACAATTATACACCTTTTCGAAAATAGACGGGGTCCAAGACCAAATCGCGTTATATCCGAATTCGCGATATAAACGAGCGCATTATAACCGAGCTTCAGTATATATATATGAATATTCATTATATGCTGTCTATATATCATTACTATTCATTATATGAATATAATACTTTATAAATGCATAGTGTGTCGTAAAGGATCTTACTCAATACATATTAACAATAAACCATTTGTCAATTCAGTAATTCTAGGTTTTATATAAAATTCTAAATTTTAACAAAATACGATACACCAAGTTTGAAATATGCTTTCTTTGTTGTAGATCATTGTTTTAATAAATTTTATGTACATGTTGCACTTCAATATTGAAATTGGCCATTTCATGAATTGAGTAAATGTCTTCCCATTTCGTGACCTGACTTCTTTGCTTGTTCATTTCACTGACAAGGCATAAACCCGTCCAATTCAGAATTGGATAGGGCTTCGAGCTTCATCAAGTGGCTAGTTGCTAGAAGAATGATATGCCTGAGTTAAACATGTTTTTGAACGTTTAAAGTTAGTAGCAAAATATTGATGTTGAAACTATCTTGGATCCGGTAGCCAAGTGGTGAAGTGACGTATTTGTGTGGAACGGAAGAGGCCAGTTCATGGAATGAACAGAAATGAACTCAATTCATTGGTTGTATCTTATACATATCACTAACAACTAAGAAAGATTAGGATGCTTAGTTGCATTTTTTTTTTAATAGCTGAAAAAATAGAATAATTATTGGGTTATTATTTAAGTTAAGGATACTCCCACTTTTCATCAAACTTCTCGATTTTCTATCAAATTCTATTCATTTGAACACTGACATAATTATGTCAAATACATTATACAACTATTCATCAAAGTTTTAAAGAGTTGTAATTTTTTTTTTTCATAGAAGCGATCATTCTTTTTCTTGTTTCCGCTTACATTGTATTCATTAGAAGATGAATACTTTCAGTTCTAGCTGTCAGTTCTCCTTTTCCCATTCCATTCTCTCTTTTTTATCTCTTTCCCTATTTTCCCCTCCCTTCTTCTTTCCATCAAAGTGTTTCCTTTTTCCTTTATTCTAATCAGAACCCTAAGTTTTCCAAAACTTCCTTTTCGAAGTGTAGAACACCCCAGAGGTTTGATAGTCTGTTATCAGATGGATAAATGACTGCTTTTCTTTCTGGCCAGATATGGGGCAAGCCTTCAAAATTACTGTTCCCAATCACACAGGCGGGCGTTCGACGGAGACCCTTATCAAGCGCAGAGGGGAAGCGAGAATACGAGACATCCTAATGATACACTCTGTGATAAACCAATTGAAGCTACACACTTTTTTTTTCTATCTGAAATCGAAGTACTTAGAAATATTTTCACTTTCTCACCGTTATTAGTTTTTGCCAATATAGCTTATCAATAACAAAAATCACCTGGAATACGTAAGTAATAAAGATTAAATAGAATTACCTGGAATACTTAATTAATAAATAAATTAAATAAAAATAATCCAGAAAATATAGGTAATGAAGTAGTAAACAAAGTCGCCTTGAGTATCTAAGTAATAAATATTAACAAAGTAACCTGAAATAAAATGTGAAAAAATATTATTTTATATAAAATTAATTAGATTAAATAAATAATAAAATTAAATAATGTTACCTGGAATATATTTCTTGATATTTCACAAATTAACCTAGAAGTAGAAGTTACAAAACATTATATAACAAAATCAAATGAAATGTATAAGTAATAAATATTAACACAAGCAGCTGAAATACATAAATAAAATTAAACAAAAGTTTTTTAAGTTACGTAGTTAATAAATATTTAAAGGAAAATATATACTGGACTTTTCTTCACTATTCATAATAATTTTAAAACCTTTTTGTTATAATTTCAATGTTTCTTATAAATTTTCAAATTATGTATTGATATTAGAGAAATAAAAGATTCGAAATTAATTCATTTATTTTTCAAGATTTCGTTATAATAGTTTGTCTTTCCATTGTCTGCTTTTTGTTTGTTTTCTTTTTTACTTCTTTTTTTTCTTTCATGTGTGTAATGCTAGTTATGTTATGCATTTTATTATTATTCTATTATTATTTTATATTACGCTTTAGAATCACTATTATTTATATTAACGAATCGTTATCTAAGAGCAGTTCAATGTGTTTTATTATTAATACTTTGTAATACAAGTAAGTAATTTTTGTTATTATTAATGAATAATAAAAGCCATTTTCATCTAACAATACAGACTGGCATATAACTATATGTTGGAAAGCTTATAAATATATATTGAACTCTCGCTTCAATTAACTGTTCTAAGCTTAATCTTAGTATTTTAAGCCATTAAGTTAAGGGCTTAAAGTACTAAGTTAATACTTCTTCGTCCTTTAACTAAGTTAACTGAAAAACTTAACTAACAAACAGTTTTCAAAGACTTAAAAAATATTTTGAATTTATTGTAGTTATTATTTTTCATAGATTAGTAAATTAAGAAGAACGTTATTTAAAATAAAATAAAATAAAATAAAATTATGAAATTAGAGTTAAGTTAAATTTCATTTAATAAAATATAAATTACATGTTAACTACACGGTACGATAAATTACTGTATTTCCTTAAAAAAAAAATATTCTTTCATTTTCTAGCTTATCGTTGCTTTCCTTTTTTGTATTTGTTGTAAGCTATTTAGTCAAATTTCATATTAGCTTTAGAATTTTCTTTTAAATATAACAGCATATCTTTTAAATATAAAACCGTATATTAAATTTGTAGCATAAACATTTGTTGATAGAAGCTTATAACTCCTGATGGGACTTCAACTGCAAATAAAAATAAAAAGAATAATAATAATAATAATAATAATAATAAATATTATTATTATTAGGTTACATTTTTAGTCCTTTTTAGGAGCAATTTGTTCATAGTAACAGGTGCGATATTTTATTATCATTAAATAACCTATTTTAATTCTAAACTGTTTAGAAGTTTTTCTTAACCTTTTATACTATTCGTGATTTTTTTTTTCTTCTGAATATTCATAAAACTCGATTTGTTATAATATTCAATATAAAAGGTTGACGACATAGATGAATAAATATGAACCTCCAAAACTAAAATAAGCAATAATAAATGACAGAATTTAGCCGTTCCTGCATGGCCGAGCGGTCTAGACGGCGGTCTGCCGTGTGGCTGTTGTGTTGGAACCTGGGTTCGAATCCCGGCGTGGGCATGGCTGTTTCTTTCTTCTTCTGTTTTTCGTCCGTTTCTCCCCTGGGACTTACTATCTCAGGATTATTTCTGGACGAGATGTGAATCTCATCCCCCTTCTGGAGTTTCCTAGCCTCACCCTGACGCTGTCAGGTAGGGCTAGTCCGTGGTCCATAGTTGGCCAAAGTCGATGAAAGGAAGGAAATGACAGAATTTAAAGCTGAACATCAGTATTTTGTAAACAGAAGTTAAGTAATACAGCGATCATAATGATTAAAATATAGAACATTACACATATTTGTATGTAAATAAGAATTCGTAAATATTCATACAGGTTAAAGTGAAATTAATTAATTACCTTAGTTAAATGGATTGTAGTCGATATATTATATACTAGACGAATGTCCAAAATAACATGATACAAGATATACAGTATATGCTCAGAGAGGAAAACATATCCTGTTGAATTTAAGAGCATATTCCTCCAGTTATATCTTCTTCTTACATTTCAATTAGTGTCAAGATATCAATTTAGAATACGGCGGGGAACGATACACTTGAAACAAGAAAAGTGATTTTCTAAATAATTATTACTTTAGTATCCAATTCACAACATTAAAATCATTGTTAATATGTATGTCTTGGAAACGACTATTAATTAAGAACTATTTCCTGATGAGAAAAATACAAAAACCTATTACTTCTGGCAGTGATATTACATTGATTTCTAAAAAAAATTATGGCCAATG
>JAFIDM010009631.1:238046962-238062031 GCA_023159025.1 Thereuonema tuberculata
TCAAAATAAAGGATCTATCAAATTTTAAAAAAAATTAAATTCGGAGCCAAAATTAGAACGCCTGTTCTATGATTTCACGTTATATCGAGTCTATAGTTATACAGAAAGAGTAAATTGTTAATTTTATTAAATGTCAGTGAATTAGTCTTAAAAAAGTCGATGTTATTTTAGTGAATATATATGGTCTTCCATATTGTAATTCCCCTTAATACGCGTCGGAGACAGAATAAAATAAAAAGGGAGGGGGGGGAGGTGTTAGAAAGAAACAGTTTAATGCAATTTTAAGTGGAAGTACTTGTGTCCGTCCGGTCATCTGTGCGGAACTACTTCAAAACTATTGGTCTTCAAAGCTTGAACTTGTTTTCCTCTTCCAAGGAAGCTCTCTACGGATTTTCGTAAATATCGACCAATAGATAAGAAGTTATATTAGAATGACACCTAATTCTAATATCATCAAATCTGAAAAAAGAAAAAAAAAAAGATTTCGAATTTCGTTTGCATTTTTTACATTGTTTTCTTCTCCTCTATTCATGTGTGAACTGTTTATTTTTTTTTTATCGAGTGTTTTTTGGGTATTCGAAAGTTAAAAGTACTAAAATCTAATTTTAAGAGGAATTTATTTACATTTAAAATGAATATATAAACATCATAATTCATTTTCTTTTGGAGAACACTGAGTTATTTTACAATTGTAATATCACTAAGTAAAGTATTATTAATAAATAAAGTATTACTAATAAAATAATGATAATGAAAACATTTTCATTAGTTAGACAACATAATTATTGTAACAATTAATAATTACTGATTAAGAATGTAATTATTCTAAATTAATATTAACTAATATGAATTAATATTAATAATTGCAATAAATTAATATTGAGTAATGCTAATTGTTGGTTAGCAATGAATTACTAATAAGTGTATATTAATTCATTTGTTAGATAATAAACAATAAGTTATTGTGTTAATCATTAATGAGTTATAAAATAATAAATTAATTTTTAATTATAATACTTTATCAATTAATGATTAATATATATACACGTTAAAGACCTCTAAACTACTGCACGAAAACTACGAAAAGTAATTATATGTTCAATAATTTTATCCCCAATTTTAGTGTCTGGGGGGGGGATAAACATATATTTTACCCTCCGCTCCCCTTTCCCCAATGGAATTAGCGCGGAAGCCCTGCGCTAAGTTTGGAAGGCCCTGCTAAAATGATGAATATTCACTGATTACGGTGAGTCTACTACGATGGGACAGAGTGAGTTCCAGTCACAGATCTGGTCTTTTACATATCAATTATTAGTCTCCTTTCATTATTATTGTATGTAATATTGCCAATATGCAAATACTTTTTTGAATGGTTGCTTTTGCAAATATGCAGTTCTCTTTCGATGAAGTACTGAGATTTCACAATTAATCATAGACTTATTATTGATTCTTTCGAATAGATGGGAATTCGCAGTCAAAAATAGTGAACGTCAAATTCAGAATGCAAAATATTTGAAGCGTGCCTTTGGAAAAATTCTCTTTAAATCTAAACAAATAAGATCACTCAAGATAGCGAAATATAGCGTGACTAGATAGCACTGAGTGTGAAGGAAGCAGAGTCTTAGATCCGCAAGATAGATTACTTATGTCAGAAATTGTCGCAGCATTTTCCAGTTTTGCTTCAAATGTTAATTTATTCATATATGTACGGAAGTCTAATTGATGCCAATTATAAAAAAGCTTCTAATTGTGAATTTGTTACAGAATTCTGAAGAACAAACTCTTTGGGGACAGGAACTACGAGTGAAGCGCATTCCTTCGAATGCTTGCTTTACTGAACGGGTGAAGTGACCTCACGGTATGTCACAGACCCTTTTATAGTGAAACAGGAAGTAGAAACGATGCAAACCACACGACATTCTGAAAAGAGGCATTCCAAAATTTACTAGAAATCTTTCAATACATTTCCGCGATGATATATATTTAGATTCGCATTTTCAAATGTTCATTTTTTAAAAATTGTCCAATCCATCAAATCGGTCTGGGTAGATCTTCTTGAAACTTGGTATTCCTATTCGGGCATTAAAGACCATCTAACTTTTTATATTTGAAATCTTTTCCAAATGGGTTCTTGTCGAGAAATTAATACGAGAAGATGACAAAAATTCCCATAGAAAAGCACTGGAATCTAAACAATGGATTTCAATCTTCTGTTAATACCTCATTGTATTATATAATGGATGTTAATCCTTTTAGCTAATCCATTAGCTCGGTTTCATACCATTATTACAATTTAGACAACTTAAGTAAACAATGTATTTAATTTATTTATTTTTTTTACAGAAAATGAAAAATTTGAACTGTCATCTACAGATATTAGAATTTAAATAAAAATGTAGGAGGTTTTCATTATTATCGTTTTCACGACTTTAAAAAAAAAAAAAAAAACAGTTAAAGGAAGGTAGACTTATAAGTTCTTTCGAACTTTTGTTGTTTGAATTATTAAGATTTGGACACACACTTATCATTTACTAAGTCATAATATATGCATATAATTTTTAAATCACAATTTAAAAAATTTTAAATCACAAAACTCTGGCCCTCTCCATTAAAGTGTTATAACATAAAAAGATACCTAAATATTCCGGATATTCAAATAAATTTATAGATATTCATTCATGAGATAATGCATTAATAGGTTTTTATGCTATTATCTCTGCTCCAGGCTATATTATTTTGTTCGTTTTGAATCCGCTGATGGCGCAAGCGGACAAGGACACCTCACCCAAGTCACAACCATTTGAGTTATGGGCTATTTTCGACACTTGCATCGGAATGACATCAGGTCCCAGGAATTTCGGGAAGGAAATTTAGGTCTTAAGGTTATCGAGTCTCCGAATTGAAATCCAGACGAAGTTGCAAGCGTTGTCATTCGAAAAATATGTGCTATTGTTTTCTCTTCATATGAAGCAATAATGGTTACCTTGAAGGTTGTGTTCAATTGCAAAGGCTACGTATTAAGACAGAAGATGAGGCAATTACCTGAACGCAGGTCCCTTAAAATTGCTGCTAGGTTTGTAATATTCTTCACAAACTCCAATTTCAAAGAAATGGCCTTATTAGAGCAATCCACTGTAAAACTGTGTCGCCCAAAAATACACGACTTTCATTTTTGTACTTATTTGGAGCGAATACTCAAAAGGGGAGTATAGTTTTGTTGGATAGCTTAGTTCAACCGTCTGTGAGCACCATTAATCTAAAGCTTTCAGGTTCAGGCTAACAAACAAAATCTCACTATTGATTTTGGTAAGCATGGACCCATAGGATCATGCATTAAAGAAAACTCACTGTCACAAACGTAGTTAGACGGGACATTTTTCATGCAGCGAATTATATTTTTTGTTTTACACAACCGATTTACCTGAACAAATAATAATAATAATAATAATAATAATAATAATAATAATAATAAAAATGTTGAATAATGATATTTAAAATATAATTTTAATGATATTTAATATGTTAAATTAAATTAAAATTATATCTGAAGTAAATTTTATTGCAGATTAAGAAAATATAAAATCTGAATATTGATAAAGAAAATAAGAATAAAATAATACAATTTGAAATTGACGAGCGATAATCACAATAGTTATTAAAAATATAGATCTTTGTGATATTCTAGCAATATTTAGGCACTAACAATATGGAATTTTAAGATTATTAATAACATTAAATTTATCCAATTATATTTCAAACTAGTGCACTGCAGTGGAATCAAATTTGATATCTAAGGAAGTAAATTAGTTATTCTGTGGCTACACCTCGTATCTCGGCAGTTATACAAATAATTCCTGCAAGAAAAAAAACATATTCATTTTAAGCATAGATGCCCGCAGGAGGGTACAGTTCCCCCCTCCCCCCTACTAGAATTTTTATTTTAATATAATTCGTACATTTTCTTGCCCTAGAGGACTAAAAAAGCCAAGAAAATAAAAATAAAAAAGAAATTTATTTTTTATTTTACAACTTTATTTTATTTTATTCAAGTAATTTTTACAGTGTATTTTTTTTTCTTATACAAGACCAGTTTATTTTAATGATAAATTTCAACACGTTTATTTACTACCAGTAGTAGTACCCGATATTGCTCGGGAAGTTTTGTCTCCTGTATTTCTCTCTATCCTTCCAACTTCTACTCGAATTATGGAAAATAAAACATGGTGGGTTTCTCTGTAATAGTCCTTGTTATAAACATTAATAATAAAAATACCCCTTAAATAAAAGAATCCAAAACAATATGTACCTTATTGGATCTTAGACAACGTATGGGCAAAATATATTTCTGGTAGGTCAAAAAGGATTTGTATAAGAAGCGTACAAACAAACATCCAAACCTTCACTTATATTTATTGATATTCTGGAAGATTTCTTTAATTATTTATTTGTTTAAAATTTTGTCGACTTTTATTTTCTACAATATATCCAATGAAGTCCATTTACAAAAACTTGGAATATTCATTTCTTTATCTCCATGTACTTTCTGAAGGAAAAGATAGGCTACTGAGCTCGTCAGTTTTATGCAAGTCATTATTAATAACTTCTGAACAAACAAATCTTAACGAAATTTGGCATCCATTATTATGGACAAAAGATTATTTCTGCTTTTTGCTTGAAGTATTATTCGATTTGTTCAAATATGGCTTCGAATCTGATCTAAATTCATACTCAGATTCTGAAATTAGGCAGATCTTTAAAATCTGAAACTTTTGTCTAAAACGTTTTATCGGAAAATTAAAGTATAACAGTATAACAGCCTCTGGTGTTATAAAAAAAAACTTTTCCAAATTTTTGAAACTTTTCAAAAGAAATTCGAAACAATTAAAAACAATGAAGTGATCTTAATTAACTGGATATAATCAGTTTATCATTGCCACAAGATTTTAATTTGTTTACTAATTAGTCTGTAATTGATTTATTAACAATCCTACGAGGTTAAGTAATTCATTTTATTAAAAATAATTCAATATTTTATTTAACAGTTATAATAATTCAGTTTTTAAATATTAATTTAGCACTACAATGTTAAACTTAAAATCAATAAAATGATGTTGTTTATTAACAATAATATTATTATAATAGTTCAGAATATCTCGTGGTGTTGATAATTGCTGGTAAACTTAGAAAAAAAGGCTTTTTAGACAAAATCACACAAAAGAAATTAAGAAGGCCATTTTCTTTTTAATTAGAACTGTTTTTTCTTGAAGAAAACGCTATGTGAGAAACTTCATGTATAGGTATGTGAACGTTTTTAACAAGTAGTGGATTTCCAGAATCTTCCTCAGACAATGTTCGTGTTATTCGAGATTGTTTAGTGCGAAAAACAGTCTGGAGGTCCCCTGAGGTCAGATAGAGTTCTTTAGGATAAGTATAGAACTGTCAGTTGGCCTCCACCAGCAGGTGACTGTAGCGTTGGCGTCAATGGCCATTGTAATTATCCTATGATTGTCTCTGAATGATACCGCCTTGTTTTCCATCCCCTACTCGTCTATTTGTTCCTTCATCGGTGCACCATTGTATGGCTGTCATTTTCCAAGCAACCTCTCGCATCCAGACGTCAACAACACACCGTTTGACCTTTGACCCTACGACTTCCGCTCCTTCCAAACTGATCTTTGTCAAGTGGGCGACAACGTTTGGTGTCCACTGCGTGGCCCTCTCCCATTCAGAATCCCCCCCCCCCTCGATGTCAGGGTTACAGCAACTTCAAACTTGGCCGTTTAAAAGGAGACTGTCTCCAATGTGATAAAATAGGAGGGGAAACCATACACCCCCAATTGGAATCATTTCTTGTTCGAGTGGGTCTGCGCCAGTCACGCCGCCATTGTGATGCAAACACAACAACCATATCAAAAAGCATAATTAGAAAACCACCAATCAGACGTGACTATTCTGAGAGATTGCAATTATTAGGGAACAGCGGTGTTATTGACTTTTCACACTAACTTCAACTGAAAATATAATCGCTTCTATAAATAAATTTTGACCTGCCTTCTTACTTAAATTGTATTTCTCATGACAAATTGACTTTCTAAATGACGTCATATATCCTTCCGCCTTGTGCCACATTGTGATGCTCGATTGATCTTACCTTATTTCAAGACCCAAACCAATTTTAATGCATTAAGTAAATACGTAGACTACGAAATTTAAACTATAAACAATATATTTTAAAGAACGTAAATCCTATTTAACAGTTACGCTTATTGTATTTCTTTTATAAAAGGGTGAAAACAATGCAAAACGAAAATCTCCCATATAAATATACGTTAAATTATATTATTCGCTAAAACATACAAAGAAGCCTTTTTGAAATTTTTCATTTGTTGAAAAAGAATTCTTAAATCAATGAATTTCCTTTAAATCAAAGGATGCGCAAAAGTAAAAAATGGATTATGATACTTAGTTAATTGTTAGTCGACAGTGAGAGTTAATTGTTTCGCTTCTACATTAAATGTTATTCTACAGAAGCTTCTGTTTAACTGCAAATTCGTCCACAGTATCTACAAAATTTTTAATACAAAAGTTAAATTATCTCTTGCATATTTAGGAGAAGTTAAGTTTCAGAAAGATTTCCTTTACTGGTCCAAAACAGGAAGAAGCTTTACAAATATCTACTGTCCTCCCAATGAGAGATGGCCGCCCTGTTTTTGTGAGATCTACGCATGTATCATCGATTAGTCTGGTCAGGCACTTCCGTCTGATGTTATGACAGGACGCCGCCATTACGGTACAGGCTTGTTACTTTGCAAAAGAGCATTGTATTTATAAATAATATATATTTATTTATTTATATAAATACTTATTGTTAGCAACTGGTATTGAAATAACGGTAAATAGTCGAGAGAAGTTTTAATTTGGCGTTATCAACATGTCTTTCTCAGTGAAAACAGACCCCGTCGTCCATTGTGACAGGAAAACATAATTGATCAGCTACCGGAAGGGCTGCGCAATTCAAACTTCCGCCGGCCAACTTTCATTTTGAGGACAATACGTAGATATATTGATTTTATGATCCTAACTTTCCTTAGGAAAATAGACTAAAAATAGTCAATTTATTACAATCAATTCAAAACTAAATGGTGGAATGTCGATTAAATGATAGCAGTTAAAAATAAATAAATAAATAAATAAATAAATAAATAAAATTAGAGAGAAATGCACAGTTTATCAACATGAAACTTTATATTTGAAAAGTAAATGTTATGAAAATTGATTAGATTTGTAGTCCCTGTTCGTGAAAATAATAAATAAGCTATATCTAAGTCCTTAAGTAATTCAAACATTAACGCACTAATTTATATCAAATTTTATATTTAAGAATTTAACCTAGATCTTATTAAATTTTGATTGTCACCTATATTAAGGTCCACTTTTCTCAAGATCCCGTAGCCGCAGCTGCTTTTGCGCCCAAAAACACCAACCAACAAACCATCTCAAGATCCCGTAAAGAGGACCTTTTGAAGTTGTGTAAATTTATTTTTGATTTTAGAGCATGTTTAAGCATAGAATGTGAGATTATATTTTAACTGATCTACATTACTGTTAGGAGCTCTTTTTTTTTTAAGGCCAAAACTTTGCGATTGAATAAAAACATTTTATTTTTTTGAAACAATTTATAGTTCTTTAGTATGGAGAAAGTCTTGCCATAGTTCTTTCGCTATTTATTTTTTAAAGAATCTTTATTGATCTTCATACTGTAGTTAGAATTCATCGATATTAGTAATTATGTCATCGGTGACTGTTTCTTCTTACTACCTGTGCCATATAATTCTTGGCAGTGTAATATCAGTCACCCTGCTTTGCTCTCTGATTCAATACATCTTTTGTGTGATCTTTGTGTGTACTTCTTAAAGTAATGCGTAACCTCTGAATTCCTTTCCTGGTAAGTGTCCTTGTCTCTTCTCTGTAAGACCTGAGTAAATATTTTTCTTTTTAAGCACAATAGTATTACTCATACCATTGCTGCATCATATATATCATGCAAGTTCATTCTATTTCTATTTTAATTCCTGTCGTATTAATAAGTCTTAATACATCCATACTAAATTTCTGTTCAAGATGACATTGAAACCGATAGTTTCTGATTTACGAATATACGGAATTACGACCAAATTTTTCAACCAAAAAATTAATATTTTCAAAAAAAAATATTTCCAATATTTTTCGAAATTTTTTTATAGAGAAAGTTGGACGTATCTAGAATATATATAAACCGTAAAGAAATGCAATGTAATCCACATAAATTTATAACAGTTTTCTTAGCGCCAATGTTCGTTCCATCTGCACCTTTTCAGAACTGTTTAGACAACGTCTACTAGAACTAGATGTCATTGATGGAGGCGAATTCCCAGCAGAGATTCAATCTCTCCTCTCTGTTCTCAGTCGGTGTTTGCTATAAAACAGCGTAGCAGGTGTTCGTTTGAAATTATTTACTCAATTTCTTTTGCATCTACACACACAATATTTGCTGTGTCCATTTATTCAAAATAAATTCAATATTTAATGTTCATTTCGTGATTTACGTGAGTTTTAAATATATACAGTTTTCCTTTTTCGACTTACAACTAAGCTGTCGAATCGGAAACCGCTTGTAAACTGGGGCCTACCTTTACTGATGTTTCCCTAATTCTGTCTGATTGATCTCCACTCTTTCTTATTAATAAACACAATGACCACAATCTTTAATTTCTTTAAACTTAGCTTTAATTCAACTTTTAAGCTTGTAATGACCTGTTCTTGAATTTGAGTATTATTAACTTGCTTAGGTAGACTATAATCAATCACACGTAGAATGGAGATGATTCAAATACTCCTCTTAAATATTAATACCTTTCTTTATTCAATCTAATTTTTTTGAAGATTTTGAAGCGCTGAGATAAAAGTTTAGTTTAAATCTTTCTATTTTCAACCTTTAGACGTTATTAGTAACTAGCTATATACCAGAGTAAACTGTTCAAACGGCTTGGTCTACCGTTTGTAAAGCTCTTAATATAAGTCGGAGAGGGAAAATTACAAAACAAAAATAGAACAAAAATGTTTGAAATTTGAAGATGAAATATGCATGTCCATCCGTCTATGATCACGATAACTCAAAAACTAGATATCCTAGGAAGTTAAAATTTTGGAAGTTAGTTTAAGATGTTACAAGGAAACTTTCTATTGATTTTGGTGAAAATCGTACCCTTAGGAAATGACCTATGGCCAAAAACAGTCAGCATATGCGAACGAAAACTTTTATTATTATTATTATTATTATTATTATTATTATTATTATTATTATTATTATTATTATTATTATTATATTCCCATACCATGCAAATATTTGCACATTAGACGCCAACCATATCTTGTTTTTCTTTTTTTTCTTTATTTTTGTGAAGTACAATGATATGCGAATTTTCTCTATTTCTTTTTTTTTTTTTTTTCAACTTTTATTTAGAAAATCTGTGCTTAATCCATTATCTCCATGGAATTTCATCTTGTGAATTTCTTAATTGTGTCTAAATATCCATATAATTTTCAAAATGAGGATTTTGAAATGTCTGTTCAGCCATTATGTGAAATTTTTGAAAAATACGAAAATTAAAACCTTGAAACTTCTACATTGTTTATATATTCAACAACTTCATAACAGCGCATGGTAAAACTCGATCCGTTGTTTGAGAATTGAGTTATGGTCTGATATAATTAGAGAAAAAACACTTTTTTTTCTGTAATGAAAGTCTCGGATAGAATCTCAGTATTTCACCTAGCATGATGAAAATAAAATCAACAGGAAAACATATGAGATAGATAGATAGATAGATAGATAGATAGATAGAAAGTGAGCCTCCTGCAATCAAGAGTAACAGGACGCAGCTGAGGTAGGAAAGCCAGTCCAATATTCTCTCGCCTTCATGTATTTTAAAAATGTGCTCATACTATGTATAAATACAGTAGGTATTGTACAATATAAAGAATGATAACATTTCTATTTGGGAGCATAAATATTACTGTACTTTACTGTATTATATATTTATATAGCATGAACGCAATTATAAAATGTATGAAGGCAGGAACTAGCCTTTCGACTACGTTCTGTAGGCAGCTGATCGTCGGAACCTCAATTTCTATGTCAACTGGCCTCAGATTAGGACACAAGCTTGGTGCTTTCACATTATTGAACAAACTATATGAACAATATATTCATATCTATTGTTTATAATAGATGAATAAACTATATGAAGAACTTTTTTTTTGTTTTTTGTAATTTTTTAATCTAGGATATCCAAGAATTGGGTAACTGTTTCTTATCAGGTAACTATTTCTTACCATTCTTCTTACCATTTAACCCAGATAATCGTCTGCTTCTTCTTTTTTTTTTTTTTTTTACTTAACTTAAAAAATTCATCTGAGATAAACTAACTAAATAAGAAGCAAAACTGAAATTCCTAAAAATTATCTGTAATTAAACCTACTGTAATTAATAATTAACTTTAGCAATTAGACCCGCACTTCTGACCAACCGTCCTGAGCACGTGCTTCTTCTAAATCAGCTGCTCACACCGCGACCGCTGCAGCGATGGTAATTAGGCATAAAGTGCCTCTTCCATCTCACCGACCCTCTAATCAGACAGCTCTTTGATTGCTGCCTGCCACAGACCCCCCGCAAAGTTCTGTACAGGCTTGGCTTCAGTTTAGGAGAGAAACGAATCGATACAGGGCACCAAGATACCGATCCACCATCAGACATCGCAATTATAGCCCTGCTTCACGTACGACTTACATTAGAGAAACGGGAAAACGGTAATAAATTATGAAATCAAATGAAACGATGCCATTATTAAATTGGGAAAAGTATGTGCACTGTGACCTTGACAAAAGCCTGAAGTTTTTTTTTTGTTTTGTTTTTCTGTCTGGTTTGAATCTACAGCTTGATTTGTGGGGGTGGGGTGGGGATAAGATTTGACATATTGTAAGCTAACCGGTAATTTCAACTGGGCGAAAATATCAATTCTACAATTTGTACACCATGGACGTATGTAATGCCTTATTTTGTTGGGACCAAGATACCGTTCGATTACTCAACGCAAGCCGGCTTACCTCTATCCAACCAAAAAAAAATAATCTCTAGCCAGGATTCAAAGAACGAAATGAACCCTCTTATCTAACCATCGAATCACACAAAAAAAAAATTAAAAAATAATAATATCTAAAAATTTTGGGGAGGGAGGCAGGGCATTTCCCTTTCCCCCAATACCACCTCCACACATATTCATTGTTGTGCACTTTAATTTTTCTTCATGCACTAATGTAAAAGAACAGCAACACACTTTAGTAAAATTATTATTATAAATTCTGACAATTATATATGTAACAATTTCTATGTCGGATTCTACGTAATAGTTTTTATTGTTATTGAAATGTCCTCACTCTTTTAAATGTAAATATAAAATTCTTTATATTGGGACGGTTGAGAAATAAGGAAAATATTGGCGAGTGTATTTTAAATATGTGTATACGTATATAAGATATATCAGTGGACCGCTTGTGCATTTAGGTGGGGTGTGTTTGTGTTTGGGGGCAATGGGAGAAAACGAGAGGGTTATGTTACCTATGCTTCCAAAATTACTATGTTAATTTGAATGTACGATTGTATTTTCATTTTTTTTTTTTTATTTTATTATTTATTTTACTTGTAGAGTAATTTGAATCTTTAAATTATTACCAATTAATATAATCGTGGGTGCCCATACGTATGAGCAAGGGAAAGCATTCGCCCTATCCTAAATTTTCAATTTCAATATAAATGGTTTATTTTTTTTTTTGCTCGGAAGAAGACTAAAAATTACGTTAAAAAATGGGAAAATTGTAACTTATTACTTAAGTTTACTGAAATTTATTTTATATGAATTCACAATATAAAGTATAATTTTATAGATTTTTTTTAACACATCCATTATATATTTTGCCTACTGCTGGAATAAATTTTACAGGCGTCCATGAATATAATTTTAATTATACAATAAGTGACAATGCTTCTTACAGAAGCCAATGTTTTGGTTGATGTTGTTTCAGCGGAGACCTTGTCTTCCTTTCTGGACGATTTAAAACTAATGGAAGACTAAGAATTTGACATACTGCGCCATCTGTACATCTGTTTAAAGAGCTGAAGGGTGTCCGCACATCCGGGCTTTTAAGGCGAATCTGGTATAATTTTTACGCTCTAAATAGCATCTCTTCATGTAACATCCTTGTACATTGGATTTAATTAATTTTAAGAATCACACGAATTCTTTAACAGCAATAAAAGCGAAAATATAACATCGATGACGTTGCGATTTGGGTGTGCCCCTCATATACAGTGTAGTACTTCCCATATGACACTTCGTGAGCTTTTGGGCCGCCGAAGATGTAGGCGCCGGCGTTTTTAATAACAATCGGGACTATTTGGTCAGCACAGTGCTCGCCCGCCTTTACCCCGGAAAAGAAACCCGGTTCCCATTTTAAAGAATGCTAAGGTTTGTCCGGAGATGAAATCACCTAGAGGAATCCCCGACCTCTGCGGGAATTGAACCCGGCTCTCCAAATGGATTAATGACTACATTACTCTTCACCGGACCTACTTAATGAATATAAGTTGATCAATTAATAAATAAATAAAAGAAAGAAAAAAAAGTAATGTTATTCTTTTATTTTAGCAATTCTTCAGCTTTAAGAAGTATATCAAAAAGGAAATAATGCTTTAATTTATCAGGAAGCAAATTCAGTATTTGACGAATTAAGACGAAAATAATTATAGTTGGTGAGTCAACTTCCGGATATCCGAATGATATATGACTTTGACGCAGGACTCAAAATCTATGAGTCTGATTTGGATATTGGATAAGGAACTCTTATTGCATTATGATAAATTAATGAAACTTTTTCCGCTTCCTAGATAAAATAGTTCTTGAGTTACCAGCAGACGAAGATCGTTTTTCCTAGATGTGTTGGAACCTGGGTTCGAATCCCGGGCGTAGACATGGATGTAACTTTCTTCTTCTGTTTCTGCAGGTACAATGTGAGCTGCCTCAATGCGTACCATGATAAACGATTTATTCGGCCAAATAGCTCACAGTTCTCGTCGCTTGTCGAGGCTAAGGCAAACGCCAAGAGCCCAGGCGTTGAATTAAAAAAACAAATTAAAATCAATAATTAAAAGAAAACCTCAGGGAATAACATTTAAGTCCCTAAATCTCAAAACCCCAATATCGCAGTACCGCTTTCTTTCTCCTTTATTTAAATTTACAAATGTATATGTAATTTCTAATTCTATGTATAGAAAATTGTCCTATAAATATTATAATATAATTTAAATGCCTATTTTTTATATCATAAAATAATCCAATTAAATATTTCACAATACAGCAAAGGTAATATACATATATATAATTCATGACTTACCTATCACATCTATAATATTTATCATAGATATATACATAAAAATTTCCTGACTAATTATGGATACTAACAGATTCGTAGCAAGTTACAAATACGATTTTCAATCCATTTCACTGAAATACAGTTTTAACTAAAATTGGTTTTTATCTGTAGAATGTACAAAATAGAAAGTGTAACTTACAAAATTTCATCAAAATCCAACTATTAGGACTCGAGTCAATGCATCCAAAAAATAAAGAAGTTCATCATTTTGGACTTTTATTTTTATTTTTGGTTGGAGAGCCATCCGTTTTGTTCATAATACACCTATCCCTAATCTGATAAAAGGTGTAGACCATCATAATCTTCCCATTCCAGATTCTTTGGAAGTTGATTTTGCCTGAGACGGGCAGACGGACAGAAACCATGACTATAGTGCTTTTAATTCAAAGAGTAAACATCGAGTTCTTTTTATTATTTAGTGGGAACGATAAAGGAGATTGTGTTTCCGAAATATTTGCGCGGGATTCCAGGGGTGTAGGTGTGGGAATGAGGAAAACGAGAATGGAGAAATCGGCGAAACAGACCACGATGAGGCGGAGGATGCCAGTCAACTTCTCTCCACCTGTCAGTCAATGCTCGTAGCTGTTCGAACGAGGTCAGGCTACCTTCTCATAGTTGCTCGGAGATTAGTTCCGAAGGTTACCCGGCATCGAACGCGCTACAGCTCGGTCAATCAAAGTAAAACACTTGTGGCAGCAGCCACTGACCTTGCAGATCCCCTCTGCCACTTCTAATACCGGCCGTTTGATAAGACGCAGTTCTGGGCTTTCCACAACAGCGGCCATTTTGGAATTCTTTTTTTCCATCCTTTCGTATCAGTAAAAGATTCCTATACTCAGCTACACATTAACTTCAGGACACTATTAACTCTCTAAAAAATTGAATATGTAGTTCTGATATAAACTTGATAATGAATTATATTGATATCAGAATAAATGAAATATAATTATTCTGATAGCAATATAATTCATTATATAAGTAATTATATTTCATTCTAAGTTTTTACAGATGGATCTTCCAGTGGTTAATTTCAGGAATCCCGCCGAAAAGTGACAAATAGACTTTTATTTTTAATTGCATATTCATATAAAATATGTTTACACTTTCATAAATTAAATACATAATAGAGGTAGGCCAAAAAAGCGTACGGAGTAAAATCAATATACACTACATTATCATATAAAGTGCGTACTAGAGCTAGGCCTAAAAAATAATAAAGTGAAATGAATATATATCATATTAAGAAAAATAACAGCGTTGGCCTAAAAACTGAAAAGAAAGTAAAATAAATATACAGTACCCAAGTTCATACTATCATATTAAATGTGCAATACAGCTAGGCAGAGCCGTCGCGTGGGCGGGGCGACCGGGGCGATCGCCCTGGGCGCCGCGGCAACGGCAAAAATAAAAAAATTTGGAAATTCCGTTTTTTGTTTTTTGTTTTTATTTTTTGGTTGTTGAATTGGAAATTCTGTTTTTTTTTTTGGTTGTTGAATTGGAAATTTCGTTTTTTTTTTTTTTTTGGTTGTAGATTTTTGGGAT
>JAFIDM010009631.1:238062131-238085584 GCA_023159025.1 Thereuonema tuberculata
GGGGGGGGGGCGCAAATATCAAGTGTAGGGCGCCTGACGAAATCTTGCCCCGGGCGCCAACAAACCACGCGACGGCCCTGCAGCTAGGCCAAAAAAAATTTGATATTAAAGTGAAAGCAATTTATAACACATTCATTGTCTACCTTAAAATATATTCGGCCTTAGCTTATATCTTAGTCCTAACTTTGTAATAAAATGGCGCCGCCCAGAACTCTCTGACTCAGCTGTTGAGCTCGTCATGCAAAAACAAACTACCAAAACAGCGGGGGAAAGGGCCGAGTGTAATGAACGTGAGTAAAATTGTGATCCCTTACACAAGCATACAGTACTTACTAAATACATTAAAGAAAATTCTACTTAATAAATGCTACAGTTTACCATGCTTGATTTTACAGTGAAACCCCGCTATTCGTACACAATCCGTTCCAGGAGGCAGTTCGAATGGCGATTTGTACGAATGGCGAATCATTTTTTTCACATAAGATATAATGTAAATTGGATTAATCCGTTCCAGTCCCACAGATGATTGCTTATTTAAACCTTTGTAATAATACTTTAAGCGTAAAATACATAAAAACTATGAAAACAATAAATATATAGGCCTCTCTTATTATGTCTTTCTTTTTCAGTATAGACGATATGGTTGATTTCGCCATGCCATACTGAGTTGCCAGATCAGAGACACGAGTTCCACTTTCAAACTACGTAACGAGTTCTTTTTTCAATTCAATTGTCGTTCTCACTGCTTTCCTATTAGGCTTCGTTGAATCAGTAATCTTTTTTGGACCCATGGCTGCACTATTTTCAATAAAAATAACAATAAAATATCACAAAGTTTCATGAAGCTTGCGTGGATGATGCATAGCGTACGTAAGCTAGCACGAGACTGAACTGAAGCGACCGCATGGGGCGGCCAGTAACAAAGTCACGCTGTCCGAATTGCGAGTTGAATTTTACTTGAAAAAGTTGGACGAATAACGAGTTGTACGAATAGCGAGGCGGACGAATGGCGGGGTTCCACTGTATTTGAGTTTTTTATTTGGAATCCATTGCCTCGGCTACATTCTCAGAACTCGAAGAAATTTCATATTAATTCTTTCATTGTCTAAAATCCATCGTTTGTGAACCATAGCTTATTTTATTTTAATTTAATTGATTTTATTTTTAAGGCTAAAAGAAAGAATATTCTGATTTGATATTAAATTTTACAGAGATTAGTTTTACACTATATGGTACCAAAGGAATTCAGATACTTTACATTCAGGGTTTATTGGTTATTTAAAATAAAATTTTGTGCTTTATTTTGTTTCCTATAATTATTTTTATTGCATACAGATAAGTTTTATTCAGAAATTCATATCCATTTCACATTACAATATTTGTTGTCGGTTTTTTTATTTATTATATCTTTGCATCTATCTATCTATCTATCTATCTATCTATCTATTATTATGATCTTACATCATGCTTACATGGCGGGAAAAAAATTTTCTTTTGTACGTACATTTTGCAGCATTTGATATCTTTTGGAAAATTGTTTTTCTTTTAAATCTGAAAATTGTTTATATTATGAATAGCTATTTTGTTTTAATATTATCGCTAAAAATACTTTCCGTAAATACGAAATGCAACCAGATGAATTACTAAATAACTAAATAAAAAATTTAAAAAAAAGGATTAATTTATTTATTAGCATTGATTTTACTTCTATCACAAAGCGCAGAACTTTCCCGTATTTTTCAGAGAAATTAGCCCTGCTCTTCACAGTAAAAAAAAATTGCTTTTCTACCCAACTAATTTTAAGTTATTTATTTTGGTTGGAATGGTCATAGGTAACTAATTTTAAAGCATTTTTTTTATTTGGAATGGTCATAGGTAACTAATTTTAAAGCATTTTTTTTTGTTTGGAATGGTCATAGGTAACTAATTTTAAGACATTTTTTGTGGGGTGGAATGGTCATAGGTATAACTCTCACTAGTACAGTGGCAATGACGGCCCTTCTACAGAATCCGAATAAATTCGCAGCCTGAAAAAGAAAGAGGTAAACACAGGAAAGAAAAATAAACATCCACGGCAGATCAGCATTAGAATCTAGATTCAAGTGTGTCATTCAGACTTCAGGCCATAACTTAGATCTCAAGTAACAGATCGAACTAAAAAACAAATTGAGCTGTTAAAAGGCTGTAATGAAGGTGTTGACAATCTAAACACTAGTATAACTTACAACCATGATATTGGTAAATGGTAGTAGCTTTAATTTTGAATTGCATCGGGGACAAATAAACGGACTAACTTTTTAAAATACAAAGTAGACTATCATTTTAACGAGGGATTTCGGAGATCATTTTTGAAGGTCGAAGGTGGAAACAGAAATAAAAGAGCATAAATAAGCTACGTAACAAATGTTATGGTAATCCGTCCAACCCTTTTAATGTGATGCGTGTACAAACAGACAAGAAAAATGTTCATGTACAATAGTAAAACTTCATAGGCTCAGTTAATATATTATTTTGTAATTTTCTAATTAGTTTATAAAGAGAAACATACTTTTTGAATAATATCTATTTTTCTTCTTTCAGTTATAAAACAAACAGCCAAACTTTCTAAAATGTGTATTTAGCACTTTTTTATTAGTTTGTTATTCAGCATAAAACTACTTCTCTTACTTCCGTTAACATTAAATCTTTTAAAACTAAAGAGATAAAATAAAAGTTTTCTTTCCAAAACAATCGAATTAATATTCCAATCACACACACAAACACACTGCAAATAATCCACTTTTAAAAACGACATAAATACTCAAAATCTTAAAAAAAAATGAAAGTCCGTAAAATGCCAATCCATGATTAAAATCCAACCTCCTTCAATGATAAAATATGAACCACTCCCTTGACTGGTTTCCAATCCCGTCTCCTTCCATCTTCAGTAGCTACGCACAAGGAAGCCCATTATCATACGAATTATTTATTCAATGAATACATCTGCCCACACTTATTTACCAATCCAGTCTGTTTATTACCAGATCATACAATCAGTCCACATTGAACAACGATGGGCGGGACTTCGTTCCAATTCAAAAACCCTTAACAGTCTTTGGACGACTATAATTTTCGAAATGGATTGTTCTATTTCGTTCCTATCTCTTTTCACGAGACCTAAGATTTGTTAAAACTACGAAATTGGAAAGCATTAAGTTAAAACGCTATGAACAACATATTACCTGCTTCTGAAAATACGACGTAATATTTAAGATTGCATCAGATTGTTCTGGAAAACGATTTGTTTGCTTTAGATAAATAATTTTTAACTTCCTGTTTGGAAATAATAATATTTTGGATCTTAACTGAGCTCAGAATCGAATTCACATCGTACAGGGTTAATACAAAAGCAATATATACTATTTCAGACTTAGGATTTAAGAAAGCAGGAGCTGTGTGTTTGTGCAAATGTATGCAATATAACTTTTCAACGAAGGAATGGATCTTTTCGAAACTTGACATGCATTTTTTGGATGAGGAAAGTATTTGAAAACTCCTCCGTGTGGATCTTTGCTGTGAAATTTAGCACGTGAAAATGATAATAATTCTCATAAAAAAGCCTTTGAATCAAGACAATGGATTTTTATCAGTGTCTAAATTATGCTTATTAATCCTTTCAGCAATTCAAAAGTTTGCGCACGCTTTGATATTTTTATTTCTAATTGAATTTAGGCAACTTAAATAATATTGAACATTTAATTTTTTTTTTTTTTTTTTAGAAAAATAATTGTATTCAGCAAACATTTTAAAAATAAATTCGACTTTTTGTTTTGTATTATTTTTACGAATTAAAAAAAGAAATGGAATATCCTAGAAATAAATAACTAGCAATAAAAAAAAAAGGAAACAATTTTATATAAAAATATTTTAAAAAAATATAAAAAAGATAAAAAAATAAGTTCACAGAATGATATTAAACTTTTTTTTTTTTTGTAATGAAAATTTATTTATACGTCAATAAAAAATTACTTATCATTTGTTTAGTCTCATTTAGGAGTAACATCTACAGATATTTAGTACTTTTAATCAGCCGTGCTGGCGTGGTCGTGCGGTCTCGGCGGCGGCCAGCCGTGGCGTCCAATGCGCCAGTACCTGGGTTCGAATCCCGGTCGTGGCATGGTTGTTTCTTTCGTCTTCTTCTGTATGTTGTGTCCGCTGGGGACCCGAAATCTGCTCTGTAGGTAGTGGTCCCCATTTGTCTTCTATATGTTACAGGCTATAGTACTTTTAATCAACCTTAAATACATTTGAACAAGTAGGGCGACGTAATGTAAGGCAACAGAAATTTGTAAATACACTGAAGAATCATTTTTAGCGATCCCGAAAGGATGAGGAAGAGGATTTCCATGTCCCATGTGCATGTGTGTGTAAAGTCCTCTACAGCCAAAACCGAGAATCGAAGTCCTATGAGTCATATCTTGTTGGACTCCAATGACCTGAAGGTTTAACTTACAGTCAAAGCGCTTCCGGTTTTAGGTGGCAATTGGATCATAAAACACTGACAATTGAACGAAATTGAATTCTATCTATGATGAGAACTAATATCCTCGACCCAACGTGGCTACTTACTCAAAATCATCCAAAAGATGCAAAATTTCCATTGCATTACTTGAACTTGATATACAACGGATTGAATAAATGCGTTTTTCACACCAATCAACAATAGTGTCACTTCTAACAACGAAAACATTTGATAAATTGCAAATTGTACGGGGTAGCTTGGTTTTGTGCTTACTAGAAACTGTGAATTAATTTGTTCTTTGGTACTTCAGCAGAACACTATTTCGATGCAAATCACACGAATACAGTAACTAAAGATCAATGATTTAGCATTCCTCACCGAGCTATCTGCTTCAAATTGGAATTCCTAAAAATGTTTAGTGATGTAAGGTTAGCATTGTCAAACTATTGCCTTAGAAGGCGGACTTCCTCTTCGGTAAGCTAAAGCGAATAAGTGATGCAAGTGATTGTAACGGACTTACGAGATTATGATATTTACATCTCATACATAGAAAGAAAAAAAAAAAGAACTTGAACAACAAATTACTAAAAAAAAAACACAATAGTTTTATGTTTATGTTTTTTAAAGTTTAAATATGTTTTTTTCACAGATGCAATATTTTATTCTATTTTTATTTTTCAATAACTTTTTAAGGTAGGCCAAATTGGATATGATTCTTATAGCTTTCTTAATTTCTCCAAGTTTGGTTTCTTTTCTGTAAGTGTAAGGGCTGTTGAACTTGAGGCTCGCGAATTATTAAAATCTGGTCCATAATTATTTGGAGTTTTAAAAGTAATTTCACATTTATTAAATCTGCAGCACTTCATTGTAATTCTCTAAGTAATATAAGAGAACACAACATTTTGGGTACTGAATTGTATAGCAATTTAAAATATAAAAAAATATTAACATATTTATTTTATGGTAGTCGTCAGGTTACAAATTTTCATTTTTTAATGTATTCCATAAAAAAAGTTTACAAATTTATTGTATTTAACAAGTATTTCTCTAATCATTTACAAATGTTCTATAACTATTATTATTATTACTATGTTTGTATGTTTCAAACCTTGGGTTTCCCCAGCAAAAACAATATGGCGGGTCAAGGACCAAAGCATTATTATTATTATTATTATTATTATTCAGCAGATCTTAGAGTTTGAAAATAAACGTAAACTTTTCGTTTATATCGTTTTCTCAATTTCAAGAAATAAATAACTAAATGAATAAATAAATAATATAAAAAAAAACAATAAAATAATGAAATTTTCAGAAGTAACATTTTAAGGAAAGTAGGCTCTAAGTTCTTTCGAACTTCTTATTTATTATTTCTTTTAAATTATACTTAAATAAAAGTTAACAAACTAATTATGAATAAAATCATAAAAGAAATCTCATTCAAACATCAGAGAATATAGCTTTTTTTACAATTTCTTAAATTTGGCAATGTGGGGGAGAGGATAAAGACGTTGCCAACCCATCTCAACTAGGCTTCTGTATGACATAACAGCGTAAGTTAGAAATCAATTGGATTTCTTTCTACTATTTGATGCATAATGAAACGAATTTATGTACTTTATGTAAGTTATATACTATATCACAGTCTGTCTCAGAATACTGTGGACCATTGTTAGATAAGTAACAATGATAATGATAAATCAAATGAATTAATAAATAAAATTAATAATTAATAAAAATTAAGTTTATATTTAAATTTATAGTAATAATAAGGCTACGCCTAAGATTTGTGGTATTACTGTACATTAAATAATAATTGGAATAAATAATAATGTGGCATTATTTTTTTGCATTCATTCACGAACAGTTTACAGAAGGTCAGTTTTCCAATAATAGTGTGTCGCTGAGATACCTGGAATGATTAATCTATTAAGAATCGTCATGCCCTTTTTGTATTCTTTTGTGATCTGACCTATAGGATCGCGCTGAACAATTGATACTGATATTACAATTCATTATTAAGGTGAGATAACAGAAAGAAAGCAGAGGCAAACATAAGAGGGAGGCGATGGGGTTTCCCCCCCCCCCCTAAATTTTGAAGACGATTTTTTTTTTTTTTTTTTTTTTTGAGGGTGTGGTGTTCGGCTCCCTAACATGGCCCTCTCCGAAAGAAAATCCTATATACGCCCCTGAATCAATGTCTTTATTAGCTATTGTTAACAATGGTCCACAGAAACCTGAGACTGACTGCAACTTGCATTTCCAAATCGTCCCATATGATAGGTTTATTACCTTGATTACAGGTAAAAGAGAGAGATAAAAAATTTTCATTGTTTCTTTACGTTGCTGTAATACTAGAAAAAGCTGGAGTTGGGCACACTAATAACTATGTTCGTTGTGCCACTCTGAAATCACATGTGTGGTCCTGAGTCACAATATACGATTATTAAGATACAATTACCAACAGTTCATAGCTTTATAACAACAGTATTCAGTTGGTCAGCACGTGCCAGAGCTATATTAAGGTTTCTACAATGACAAAGTAAGGAAATTGGTGGTCACGTGCTCATCCTTTCAGAGCAGGAAAAATAGAAATTTCACTCTACTGGCTTATTTGGATGTCATAAATTTTTTAAAGTGTGTAATTTCGTTTTGAAGATATCTATTTTCAAAAAAACTACAGTTAGGCTTATTGCACTTCTATTTGGTGCAGTTCTGAAATGCATCAACAAAGGAAAATAAATAAATAAATACATTGTTATTTTATTTATTAATTAAAATTTTAATAAATTACTAAAATATCTTTATCAATGGGTTCTAAAGTTTGTAAACAGTAATGGAAATGAAAAATATAAAGAAAATATTAAAATAAAAACTTTATACTTAAATAGAGAGCAAATGCAATGGAGAAAAGATGAAAAGAAATATATAAAATATAAGAATTACAAATTTAATGTTTAATATTAAAAAGACAATTTGATTGTTTTATTCTTGGCATAATAGAATAATTAGTCAAAAACTATAGTTCTCTATAAATGTTAGATTATTATAGTTAAATTTGTTGATGGAATGCAATTTTACATTTATTTGGAAGCAGATTAATTTAAAATATATAAGACATTATAAATATAAATATTCTTTCTTTTACAACTAAAGTTCATTTTTTAAGTATCTTAACCATTTGAGAATATTCAATTTATTTCTCCTCTTAAATTAATACTGCATTTTTTAATTAGTTTAGAAAAAAAAAAGTATCAGTAATCCAAAAGCAGATTACATTTATTTAATGAGTTAATTAAAAAGGAAAATTGAAAGCAAATGCGAATTTTTTTTTTTTTTTATTCTAAGGAGAATGATATTTCAGTACAATATGTATTTGGGAGATTTTTTTTTTCTTCTTTCAATAAACAAAAAAGATGCTTTTTTTTTTCTTTTAAATAAAACATTGACTCAGCAGCCCATATTTCATACAATAGCACTCCAGTAGGCCTGGAATTTAATGCGACTAATTATTGTTAGAATGTCTCAACTATACGGAAATTGTTTTGTAAATTACTGTTACAAAATTATATTTTATCATTAGATATTTACAGATTTTTAATAATGAATTTATTTCTCTGAAATCTAAAATGACTTTTTATAAAAAATTTTCACAATTTTTAAAAAAGAAAAAAGTTAACTCTTTTATTTAATTTTTTTAAACAAAACAAAACAAAAACTTTAATTTCAAATTGTAAAATAAAAAGTAGGCCTACTTATTTTATTTTTAAGAAAATGTATTAAAAGATTTTATATCTTAAATATTTTATAATTTATATTTAATATGTTACATCCTAAATATTTTATAATTTATATCTTAAATATTTTATATCCTAAATATTTTATCTCTAACTTAAAAGTCTATGGAATAGGTCTAAATATCGTAAAATGCTTTGAAATCTTTGCTTGTGCTATCTGTATCTTAAGTGGATATATGAAAATGGATTAGGCCTAAATCTCAATTTCAGATTCGTGCAAAATCACGTTTAGGAAAAAAAAAGAAAAAGGAAGAACAAGGAAATTTTCAAAAAGAAAAAGGGAAAAGAAGGAGGGAAAGAGGAAAGTCGGAATATTCAGAGATTCTGATCAAATGACATAAAAACAGATTACTGACGGTGCGGTCATTCTGTATGTGTCTTGCGTTATGTACCTCCCCTTTTTGGTTTTTATGTAAGTGCACCGTCCAGTTAAACGTGTTTTATTCTTGTGCGCTTCAGGTAAACACTATGATTAAAAGCGCTACTTCAATGGAACGGAATAGGAGATGGAACAACACAGTATTTATTTTGCATATTTCTGCGGCCAGCAGCGGCGAAGGCCTATCATTACTGCAGTCAGGGCCGCACTGCTTTCCCTCGGAGTGCGACGATGCCCGGTAGGATGACCCGGAGGACAAGCAGAAAATAATCATAGAATAAAAAGAAATAAGCGAAAAATGTGGAAGAAGGGTGAGATGAACAAGCTGAGCACCAAACAAATTTTCCAGCGAAATTTAAGTTTAGTTAGGTGATTGTTTAGTTAGTTTTATTAAAGGAAGTTTAAAAAAAAGCTTTACTTAATTCAAAGTTTAATAACTTCAACAATTCAAAACTTATGTGATTGAGAATTATCACACGTTAAAAGATGGGTATAATCTACAATTGCTGCAAGTTTCAAAACTTTTGACACATTGGACTAAAAATAGTATCCCGGGGAAAATGCATTTAAACTTAATATACTTAAACAAATGGTCAATGTGATCACCTCCCCCCCCCCAGATGTCTTCCAAGAGGAGATGCACTTACGAACCTCATCTAAGGTGAAATCTTCCATGTTTACTGATTTTCGCGTTAAGTCCATTTTCGGTGAATTTGTCTTTTTGGTCGCCGTAAACCTTCTTGATGAGGGAATCCCAAACTGAATAGTCGGATTACAGTCTGGGACTGAGGCAACCATTCATCCTTTTTGATGAAATGAGAAGTGCCTTGTTCTAAATGATTCTGGATCGCTGTGGTTTATGGGAGGATGCCCGTCTTGCTGGAAACCCTAGTCCTCATCTGGATCTAGATGATGACAGTCACTAAATCATTATCTAACAGACAGACGTAGTTGTGTCAGAATTAACTTCAGAGTTGACTTTAAAAAAAAATGACATAATTTTATTTATTTTTAACATTGACTTACGTGTTGTAAATTTACTGTTACGTTTCAAAATATTCCCCGGGATGCTTTTTTTTTAGATGTATGTTTTTAATTTTTAACTGTAACAAAACTATTGAACCTACTTATTTGAAACTTGCAGCAATTATATCATTATATTTATCTGTTAATGTGTGCCATCCCTTAAGATTTGAATTGTTGAACTTACTAAACTTTAAATTAAGTAAATTTTTTCTGGCAATCCGATATGTCGGTGGTATCTACATTGTCACATTGAGACCGATCATCTTGAAAATTCTTAATTTTTTTCATTCTCGTCGCACTATATTTGCTCAAATTTGCCAAAGTTTGTTAAAATAGTCTTAATAGCACTCTAAGCTTTTTCCTTGCATTTACAATAAAATGTCAATTATCCGTGATATTTGGAGGATGCTAGAAAATTAAAAAAAAACTGATTAAACCAAATTATGACTTATTGGGTTTTAAATATAATAAAAAAAAATATAAAAACACAAGATAAACATTATTGTAGCAAACAAAAAAAAAAGATATTTTAGATAGAAAGTCCGTGATTTTTGTTTGAAACATAAAAAATTAAAAAGAAAAAAAAAAAAAAAACAACAAACAACAAAAAAAAAAACATGAAATCTGTATATACTATAGAAAACCACTGCTAATTAAGCCCAGGATAATCGGCGTTTTACAGTACTTACTAAAAACATCCTTTAAAAAGCCTTTAGCATAATTTATACGTTAACAACAGTCAATTTAAAAAAATTAAGAATACTCGTTCTAACACTGAATTAATATTAATTAATAAATATTCATTCACATTCGAATCAACTTTAAAAAATATCAAATATTAAAAATAATTCTAAGTGTATTTTTAAGTAGTGTCGTTTAAAATTTTTGTTTGTGCAGATTTTTTTTTTATTTGATGCCTAGACTTACGATAGTCTCCATTGAGCAAACCTCGGCATATAAATTGCGATCTCTGGTGTACGAAGTACTCGAATTGTATATCAATAAGTGAGAATTCCAAAGAAATGTATCTTAAATAACTCTGTATTAAGCTAGTATACAAATTTCCATAAACATATTAACACGAAACTAGTGTATTTAAGAAATATAAATTTAGCTTCTAAATCTTGTACAGAAATATATAAGTAGACATTAATAGCTATCTTTTTATCTATCAATTAATACAATGAAATTTTATTATAATAAAACAACGATCTTAAATCAATAGTTTTAGACTGTTTGTTAGAAAAATGAAGTTCAAATTACTCAGTCAATCAGTGTGTATTTGGGGGGGGGGGGGCTCCCTGTTTAATAACTTTTGAACTGTGGATGGGTCTTCTTGAAGCATGCTTTTTGTAAGGACAAGAGACAATTTAACTTAGGTGTTTGAAATTTGTTAGGTCCTTGTCGAGAAATCAGGAGATGGCAAAAATTCCCATAGAAAACCATTGGAGCCAAAACAGTGATGACTAACAATGGCTGTTAATCTTTTCTGGGTGTTTCGATTGCAATTACAACTTAAATTAATAATTAGGATTTACAATAATTCTCATTTTTTTCCCTTCAGAAAATAGGAAAAAAAAACTATTATTTGTGTTCAGCAGATTTATAAATTCAAAATAAATGTAGGCTTTTACTACTTTGTTTGGTTTTTCAAGACTTGAACAAAAATTTGAAGGAAGAAAATATTAAGGAAAGAACTTTTAAGAACTTCTTGTTATTAAATAAAAAAAAAAACAAATATTACAGAAATTTGATAAAAGATGATCCAAATGCAAACTTAAATATTTGGAAAATTCTAAACAATAATATAATTGGAAAACAAAGTAAAAATAAGAATTCATATGATGTAAAATTATTAGAAAATTATGACAGCACAATACTATTTAATAATCTGAGCAAAAACTTTACCCAGAATACATATGTAAATAATGCAAATTATGAATATATAAGGAAGATGTATGATGAAAAACAGGAATCTGAACAAAATTATATGGTCCTTATACCCCCAAACAAAAATGAAATCATCGAAATAATAAAAAATCAAAAGAAAAAATATTCTTACGGACCTGATTGTATTAATATGATAGATATCGACAACAGGAAAGAAAATATATCTATTTTTTTGATAGATCTATTTCAAAAAATATATAATACAGGAATATATCCCAATTCATGGAAGATATCACACACGATTCCAATCTATAAAGGAGGTAATCAAAACGACTTAAATAATTACAGACCAATCGCTCTAATATCTAATATTTCAAAAATCTTAAAAAGTTATTTATCAAAAAAAATATATAACTATATAACTCAAAAGAAACTTTTAAATAAAAATCAATATGCATATAAAAAAAATAAAAGTACATTACACCTATTGAATAACGTAAATGAGCACATAAACAAATCACTAAACAATGGAAAGATAATATATATAGCTTTTTTCGACTTCAGGAAGGCATTTGATTCCATTGATCACAAAATCCTATTAAAAAAACTTAATCAAATGGGAATAAGAGGAAATGTATTCAAAATCATAGAAAATTACTTAAAAGATAGAAAGTTTAAAATTAAAATTGGAAACAATTTAAGTCAAACTTATAATTCCAGAAGAGGAATCCTACAAGGTTCGAATTTAGGACCTCTTTTATTTAATATATATGTAAACTTGATAAATAATAATATAAGCAACTCAGAAATTTTTCTATATGCAGATGATGTTATTCTAATCACTACTGATGAAATCCAAACGCAGGCTCAAAACAAATTGTAAGATGACCTTAACAATATAAACAAATGGGCACACATAAACAAATGAAAATAAATGGAGAAAAAACGAAAATAATGATAATTAAAAATAAAAATAAAATTATAAATAACAATGTAATAATAAGTTTACATGAAATAGAATGCTCTAACATCAGTCAAAATAGCAACGCTTTTATGAAAAACTGTAATTGTAAAAAGATAGAAATTATTTCTACATATAAATACTTATAAACAATAAACAATACGACTTTGTGATGGGAAAATTGGGTTCTTACTCATTTCTTTTTTATCATATTAAAAAAATATTTCCTTTTAAACAAAAACTAATAATTTATAAGTCATTAGTAAATTCACTGCTGAACCACGGCTTGGAGTGCTGGATCAACATCAACAAACAACAAATGGAAAATATCAATAGATTAACGATGAAAATATTCAGCAATGTTTATTCAAATTTTAAATATAAATCAAAAAAAGAAAAACAAAGAATAAGAAAAAAATACGGAATATTAAAAATAAACGAAAAATTTATATATAAAATATTAATAAAGAATTACTTTGAGGTAAAAAGAGAAAGAAATTCCCTAGATGAAGAGTTAAAAACAAGATATAATTGGAACAAAATTTTTAAAATTGATAAAATCAGAAATAACTTCGGATATAGATTAAATAATTATGTAAAGTATAAAATTTTTAGTCAAGTAGATATAATTCAAAAAGATAATATAACATTTAAAGAAATAAAACAGAAATTAATCTCTGATGTGGTGGATTTGGTGAATGATAATTAATTGAATTAACTTATTGACAAATATATTGAATTCTCGGTCACATATCACAGGTATGCAGTTACTAAGCATACCTAATGGGACTGAAAAACATTAAAAAAAAAAAAATGAAAAATAATTTTAAACTTATTACAATAATAATATTGATAGATACTGGTACAGTTTGAAAATCGTTGGTTCTATTTAACTTTTTTAAAATAAAATATAATAAATTAGGCTTATTTATTTCTTTTTAATGGGTATTGCGGAGTACAACAAGGAAGCAACAAAATAAGGAAAGGAATGTATGGATGAACTGTGGAATGAAAAGTTTGAAATCTATGGTAAGATATTTTAGATTAAGGTAATTTTATATTTGGATTGGGTTGAGGTAATGGCCTTGACTCGCGTGGAATGCTTCAAACTAATATTCACACTCCAGATAAGGAAAAAAATATATTTTCTTACTTATTTATCTAGTTATTTCAGGTACTTTACCTGCTTTGGTGATCTGCATACAATCGTCCGGTATTCTTTAAATAAGTGAGCAAATTGAATGCCGAGGGTCAGCCGGATTTTCTTTCATGATATCCTGGTTACAATTACTGCAAAGTTTAAAAGACACACCATACTTTCATACTTTTTACACCGTAAAAGTAAAGCTATACGCAGGAGTACAAATATACTCCGATTTACGACGGAGTTACATTACGATCAATAAATAGCAAGTTGATTGGTCGTAAGTCGAAAAGTGCATTTGAGAAGTCAGATATACATTACACAGTACAATACTAAGTCATACATAAGTGAATTAATTTTGTAGAGAGTATGTAATGCAAAAATACTTAAGATATCTTACTGTTTTCTTAATTGTTTTCAAGAAAAATATAAAAGCGCAATATTTTATGGAAGTAGCTTCAAATTCTTTCGGGAACAAACTCTTTTTGTACTCTCAGATACAATTTATCTTTAACTAAGTACCTCCAAGGTTTTTGGTACACATTTCGGTATTCAATTTACCGAAACGTAAATAAAATTCTATGGTATAGAACAAACATCTAAAATAATTTACATAATTTACATTCAGTAGATTAAAATTTTATATATTTAGTTTAAATATTTTTTGATAATTAAACAACAAGTTATAATTTTGTAAATGATTTTACTTATTTCCTAACATAAATATATGTAAGACTAGCTGGGTACCGTCGCTTCGCTCCGGAACCCTTGCATACATAGCATAAAAAAAAACAAAAAAAAAAAAAACTTTATTTATTTAGCAAATTGTGGCCTTCTCCAGATAACTCAGATGTATTGCGGGTTGGCGCCACACAACTATATATCGATAAGGCAACTTTAATAATATAAAGGCAACTGTAATAATATAAATCCTCTTTATTCCCTATCCCGTGGGAATTTCGAAAAATCCGGTCTTATTCGTTGTCTGTATTATAAAGGGAACCTCTGTGCTACATTTCAGCTTTCTAGGTCCAAGGGTTTGGGCTGGGCGTTGATGAGTGAGTGAGTGAGTGAGTCAGGACGTTTCTTTTTATATTTGTAAATAACAAAGAATCCTATATTTAAATTTCAAAGAGATTGGGTTTTTTAATCATTTAATATAAATATAGAATATAAAAGTTCTTACTTATTTCGGAAATAGAATTATCCCTCGTCAAAGAACATCATAAAGTAATAAAATTTATAATACAAGGAATCATAAAGAATACAAAACACGAAATATCAAAAGTAAAAACATTAACATGATATCTTATCATTATACAATTATTCCAATTCAGTATTCAACAAATCAGTAAGCATTATTTAAAAGAATTAAACAACATTAGTCAGGCAATTCTTCAATGAAGGATCATTTGGTAGAGAATAATACTCATCATTGTAGTTGGGAGGATATTCAAATATTGCCGAAAGATAATAATCGGTTTCGTTTAGCAACAAAGGAAGTGTTATTAATTAATACATTTCAAAATTGTGTAGTGAACAAAAAACATGAAATTCCTTTACTTCCTGACTTGTTGAATACTGAATTGGTATAATTGGATAATAATAAAATATCACGATTAATGTTCCTACTTTTGATATTTCGTGTTTTTGCATTCTTTATGATTCCTTTATTTTAAATTTTATTACTTTAGGATGCTCTTTGACGATGGATAATTCTATTTCCGAAAAAAGTGAGAATATTCAGATCTTATATTTACATTAAATAATTAAAAATCCAGTTATGTTGTCTATTTGACATTTCCTATCATATAAAAATTATTATACAAACAAAGGTATATCTGAATAAAGTGTTTCACGTACCCCATTACATGTCTTTTCGTACCCTAGATTGAATAGGTCTATATTAAGAGATTCTATAAACTGATTGAATCGAAACTATGCTAAGAGTGCCAAGGTACTTACAAACATTTGTGACATTTTGAATTAAGCTTCCATTTTCCTGATTTTTAGAAAAAATTATTCAAGAAATGGAAGACCCGCGAAAAACAGTTAAATTAAATAATTCTACAAAAAAAAAAAAAAAAGAGAAATGAACATAAATGATCCGTTCTAAAAGCAGTTAGAGTGATTTGCATATAGACATGCCCAACAGCAAGTCCCACCTCTCAACCATTGGTCTGTGCTAGGGCGGATAAAAGAAAGTTGTTGTTGTTTTTTTTTTCATTGCTGCTATTATGAGAGTCGCTTAAATGTACATTTGAGTCAGAAGTTAACATCTGAAAGCCGATATCACTGAAATTGCATACTTCGCCAATTTTATCAAAGTCCCCGTAATTTTTTGGCTACCGCCCCTAATAACACCGTTTCAGCATCTTTACCTGAAGAATTACAGCTTAATAACCAAAGTGCTATTCAGAGCCTATCTCCATAGGACTAAAGGACTGTGGCTCAGGGCAGTAGAAATAGATAACTGATAATAGATACAGATTATCAGAATACTAGCTTTCAATACCGTTATAAAATTATAACTTAAAATGCTTTTACGCTTCTAATTGCTAAAAAGAAGAAATTCGAAAAAAAAAATTAAAGCTACTATCCTTAAAATGTGATTTCTTAATTTTTTTTTCTTTTTTTAAAGCCTCGAAAAAGGATAAAAAGGAAAAGCTTAAATTTATTTTCAAATTATAACTTATCTGCTCAATATAAACCGAATAAATTTTCCATTTTTTGAAATAATTAATTAAATCTGCTTTACATTGTGCAATGGATTAACTAAAAGGCTTAATATTAATTGTTTAAGAGAATGAAATATAATGATAAAAGTCGGATAGAAATCCTTCGTTTAGATTTTTTATGGGAAGATTGTCTCCCTCTTATGCGTATTTATCGTCAAGGACCCAGATTTGAAAAAGATTTCAAATGTACAAATAATCGTCCCTAGTCCTCGAATATGCGTACCAAGTTTCAAGAAGATCCAGCCATCGTTTCAAAACTTATTAGGGTTACACACATATAGACTGTCTGATTTAATGAGCCTCACTTCCTCATTGGAAAATAGGCCAATAACGGAACAACTTAGGATAATGTCAACAACTTTTGCACAAATCTTCATAACTGGTTCTAATTTTCAGTATTTTTCCTCACTTCACAGATCATCAATTTTGTATTGAAATTAGTACATAATTTGTCAATGTAAGTTAAGCCAAAATGGGAAGTGTTAAATTTTAAGCTTTCAAATAATCTTTTCGTCTATTCTTTCAGACAACCAAGACAGTTTCGCAAACCTTTACATTCGTAATTATAAATAACTACAGCAAATTTCTCCCATCTTCATTTTAACCAATTTCTTGAATATCTGTTTACTACCAGAAACCAAATACATCAAAGAATGGTCTTCAGGACAAGAAATCATAACTTCACCCAAGATTTAGAATAGGTCTATTCAAACGTTTGAAGTTTTAAAAGAAAATACGGAAAAAATAGCCAATAACTATCTCAATACCTACAACCAGATTACGTTTTATATACTGTTAATGAAGTAAATTCTGTAGTTAGTTGTCTTATAAATCTAAACAGAAATGTTGTAGATGTTGTTAAACACCGGCAAACACATTTTTTAAATTTTAAAATATCAAATTTAGTTTAAATTTAAAAACGGCAGGTGGCTTATCTATTTACGAAAATCAATTAAACATTTTATTTTATTTGTAAATTAAAATGTGTGAACTTTTTAGAATTTAATAAAATTTCAAGATTGCGAAAACATGGAACAAGAAAACTTTAAGTCTTATTGAACATTTAAAAAGCATTATAGATTTGAAAATTTATTTATTTATTTATTTATTTATTTATTTATTTTATACTCTATTTTTGATATCTTCAAAATTTATTTTATTCGGTTATTATGTCCTTAGTTATTTAATAATTTCACAAAAAAATTAATATTTTATTTTGATTAATAATAATAATAATAAAATGTTAAATAAGTACATTCTTTGCTGCTATAAAATTTTAGAAATACAGTGGAACCCCGCCATTCGTCCGCCTCTCTATTCGTACAACTCATTATTCGTACAACTTTTTCAAGTAAAATTGAACTCGCGATTCGGACATCGTGACATCGTGCTAGCTTCCGTACGCCTTGCATCATCCATGCAAGCTTCGTGAAACTTTGTGATATTTTTTGTTATTTTTATTAAAAATAGTGCAGCCATGGGTCTAAAAAAGATTACTGATTCAACTAAGCCTAAAAAGGAAAGCAGTGAGAACGACAATTGAATTGAAAAAAAGAAATCGTTGCGAAGTTTGAAAGTGGAACTCGTGTCTCTGACCTGGCAACTCAGTATGGCATGGCGAAATCAACCGTATCATCTATACTGAAAAAGAAAGAAATAATAATAGAGGCCTATATATTTATTGTTTTCATAGTTTTTATGTATTTTAGGCTTAAAATATTATTACAAAGGTTTATATAAGCAATCATCTGTGGGTCTGGAACGGATTAATCCAATTTTATTTATATCTTACGTGAAAAAATGATTCGCCATTCGTACAAATCGCCATTCGAACTGCCTCCTGGAACGGATTGTGTACGAATAGCGAGGTTCCACTGTATACAAAATTTTAAAAAATAACAAAGTTTTTTAAAACCCTGTTTTTATTTATTAACAAAACAAAATGAGAAACAAGAACAGCACAAGCTTAAACAAATTGCCTTTCTGATTCGATTATCGGGAAGGAATCAGGAACGACCGTTTCGTCCTACAGGGGACTCATCAGCCCAATCTCCGCCTTCCCTGATAAAATATCCAGAAAGGCAAGATCTTATCTGAAGGCCACCGTCACACCTGGCAGTGATCCCCGAAGAACAAAAAATACCAACAATAAATATTGTGCTAACTTTGCACAACCAATACCTTTTCCTAATAACAGATAGGATTGAAGGCCAATTAATAAAGGAAATTAAGTTTCCAAAAAGAGGTGATTTAACCTTGGAAAGAGTTTAACGTGCTGGAGAAATTTTTAACAAAAAAAAATGAGAAACAAGAACAGCTCAAGCTTAAACAAATTGCCTTTATTGCCTTCTGTTTATAGAACAGAATAATATAGAACAGAATAAAATTATATTATTTTATATTCTATTATTTATAGTTTTTTTTTTTAAATCATTTTAAAAAAATCTTCCATTCCCTAAAAATTAATTTCAATCAGAAAAGTACGAGTAAATTTAAAATGTCGATTACGAAACATTGTTAGACCACAATATTAATTCATTCTTTGCCATCAGTGAGAGTTATTGTACTCATCTTTAGGCTATAAGAAATTTTTCCCATCTTCAAACACAAATTTTACCGCAAGGATCCATACGTAAAAATGTTTAAGTACAAAAAACAGATGGTACCGTAATCGTAAATATCCATATCGACTTTCAAGAAGATTCACGCAATGATTTAAAAGTTGCTGTGGTTGGGGAGGGAGACACACAAATACTAATTCATGAACATGAATTGACTTTATCCCCTTTACAAAGATTTAATAACTTTTAAAGATTTTTTGTTTAATCCCTGCAAGGACATATGGCTTCAAAAATAATGTAAAATAATTATGTACTCCGTAATAACTTGTAAGTTAATTATGCAAAACTGTCATTTTATTATTTAGGATATTATAATTTTATGACAATAGGTTTGGTCACTTATAATTCCCTATAAATTTTATGATAGTCATTTTATTACCATTTTGCCATAAAAATGGGTGACAGTATAATTTCAGAATGTTGTAGAAAGTGATATTAAGTTAAGTAATTTAAGTCCAGCTGCCACAGGTTAAGAACGCAGCTGTCGTGTTATTAAGCCTGTTATTTTACAGGCTTAAATCTTCAAAAGGTGCTTTTGGCTTGGGACAAACTGTTAAATTCCAGCTATCAATATAAAAGAATAAAGATGTGGATATAAAATGAGATAATAGTATTTAAGAAACTCAAATAATAATAATAAAAAAATAGAATACAAAATAAAAATATGAAAACATATATACTGTAATATGCTTATACATAGACCAAAGTGAACTCAAGTAATAAAATTTCATTTGGATCTATCTATTAATTTAAAAAGGGTTAAGATACTTTTCGAATTCATTAGCTAGAGTTCAACATTGCCAATAGATACAACAGTATATGTTGATATCCAGATTTGTATCGTTGTCCTAGTTTGTAAAACAAACATTAGAACTTTGTATGTTTCCTCTTAGTTGATACAATAGTTTTAAGTAATATCACATTTGTAAAACAACATTACATTCTTCAAACGAAAAATGGAATTTATAATTTAAGATTTTCTTAAATATCTAACACCTGATACTTTAAGCTAGTGTACAGTAATGATCGAAATCTCCGACTGTTTCGCCGAATTACAATGACTCATTATTGTAAAGGTTTACGTTGAAAAGTTTGTACTTAAGAGAGAAAAAGGCATTATGAATTATTTAAAGTAGTATAGCAATATTACAGTAAATTTTATATATTAAGTATTTATACATATACATTTTTTTTCTATAAAAAAAAGATCCCACTTTACAGATTATGGAGACCCCTTCGCGACGTTAGAGGTATAGGTTAAAATGATTCACAGCCATCGGGAAGAAGTTGCAGTAGGTGCCCTCCCGCCTTTAACCTACCCTCCCAGATTACATTGAAATTTCAATTATCATAATTAAATAATCAAAACAATCAAACTGAATAAAGCCACATCACCAATTCGATTAGATAAAGAAAGGGCTAGGTATACCCTAGGACTCATCAGAAGGAGAAACACCCTGGGAAGTGTCGGCGACCTTCGCCGATAATTGACCTGAGCTCTCCCAACCCGCAGCCTAGCGGAAATACCACTTGGTCACCATTCTACAAAAATCTGAAACTGAATGTGAACGTAAATGAGTAAATAAATTATCTAATCTTCTATTTTTTTAAAAAAATATGAATGAAAACTCATAAAGAAAAATTAAAGCTTGTTCGTTTTTTAAGAATTTAAAAAAAAAAAAAAAAGATGTTTTTCTTCCAAAAATGCTAATTAAAAAGAAAAGTTTTAATCTCAGTTTCTACCGAAAATGGTATCATTGCATTATTTATTATAAAATTAGCATTTTGTGACTCGTTGGCTTCGTTATTGAAACTGAGAAACGTCGATAAAACATTGGCTAAAAAAAATAGCAAGGAGAAAAAAAGGAAAAAAAATTCTTACCAAATTTAATTTTTAAATAACTTCCAAGCACTGGCATACAGCAACTTGAAGATATCTAAGACAGCATACGCCATGTATAAACATAATATATGCATTTATAAACCGTTGTCTTACCTCCAACGTTTTCAGAACTGTTTAGGCAATGTCTACTAGAACTACAATAAGACCAATGAAGAATTAGTACAGTCAATTGATTAATATGGTAAGGAATAACTACTATTTTGAATAACACATAATAGCTATACCAGGACTGTGTATAAAGAATAATACCCAGTAAGTCGTAATTTGGTTTTAAGTGCTCATGTAGAATATAATGGGTCAAAATTCTTTGACATTTAAAATATCTAAGTAGACAATCTCCTTTTAATTTTTTTTAGGATGACAGCAGTCATTCAGATGATAGTGTCAAAGATTTTTAGGATGGTAAATTTTTGAATATAGATTAATAGAAATATATGGTCAAATATGATTTTTATTTCACGTAATTGTTCCCCATTCTTGTAACCCTGAAGACATAACTACGTCACTAAGCAATTATGTTACGGAAACATAACGGAAGACGGAGTAGTAGGTATAGCCCTTTATTGTTGGAGTGTTGCGTTTCAGACTATGTTTACAGCGCCATATTTGCACCTGGTGGCGAAATTTTGAACCGAATTTTTTTTTCATCGGAAATTGCTTTCCCATGATCTAATTACCATATATACCAATTTTCCTTGAGATATGTTGATTAGAACCCACTACGCAGAGCTGAATAGGGTTTCTTTAATTAGACTATAACCACCCGGTATTATTAGTGTAAATTCAAATACCTTTTTAATTATCAATTTGATTTCTTAGTTGAATTTTTTTTTAATTCATATTTTGACTAATTGCTATCATGTGATTTCCAGGAATGATTAAGTGTTAATGGTGATTTCCTTGTAACATCGGTTCCCAACACTGGTTAATCCTCTTTCAAAAATAAAAGAAATTTCATGAAAATGAATTTAATTAATATTTACAAAGAATAATTTAAAAATACAAATTATTCTTATAATAAATGAAATTAAATGCAAAGGACTTTTGGGTACAGGAAAAAAAAATATTCAAGATTAAATCAGCTCTATTAGATACGTGAAATATCAACTTGAATTCTGCTGAAAATAATTAAAGCTGATACAGGTTTTTCTAATGATAGGATACTAGCTCCCTTCAACCTATTATTAAGAACAATCGAGAACAAATCACACATAATAATACTGGGCAAGATGTTTATGTCTCTATTAAGAATCGTTGTATTTGGAAGTCAATACTTAGGACTAAGACTTTCCATAATTTACTAAAATACAACAGCCTCAATTCATTCAATAAACCGGAAGTGGTTACGGAATGCCGTTAAAAGATTATGCAATTGTTAAAAGTCGTATTAGTGAGTAAATGAACATAAATTTAGTGATTTCACATTTTACTTTTACTGAATTTAGATTTGACTGTGATTTTGAGAATTAGACTTGGCTTTTATCTTTCTTTTTTTTTTTCTCTGTCGCTTTCAGCGTTGGGAGATCCATTTTGAAGATGGGAGGTGGGGATTCGAGACCAAAATAATGGTGCTCATATTTTACGTTGGACCAAAAATAAGCATTTTTAACATGCTTTTTTATTATCCCAGTCATTTTAGAGAGGAATTTTCGGGGTCATTTTTGAGGGATGAGAGGGGTGGCGTCCAAAGTAAATGACCTGTATTTCAAGTTGAACCAAAATATGCTATTTGCTTTGTGAAAATTTACCCAACTGTCTTAGCGTGATGTATTACAAACAGACAAACAGAGAAAGAAAATGTTCAAGTGGGAATAGTAGGACTTCGCATGTTCAGTCACATACAATAAAATTTAATAAGTTTCGTTTGGAATTTTGGGAAATTTGTTTTAATTGATTCTAAAAACAATGAAAATTGTCTGAATTAGCTCAAATTTTTCTTAGATTCAAACTTTTTTTATCTTAATATCCTAAGGAAAAAAGCTTTGATGTCTCTGCTTTCATGTTTCTGTGTCATAGTCTAATAACATTTCAAGCAGTGCATGGATTTATTGAAAATTGTCTTAAATGATACTAATGACGCTAAGACGATGCTAACTGTGTTCTTAGTGTAAAGCAAGAAAAATGCTCAGATCAGAGTCTCACAAGGCAGGTCACACTTTGAGACTCCGACCTGAGTAGTATTCCTGCTTTGCACTTAAAGAGCACAGTTAGCATCGTCCGAGAGTCATGAGTATCGTTAAGACATTTTGATGATGTTAAACTCTTGCTTTTTATTTTTATTTTAAAGCATAAAAGTAATACAAACAAAAAACTCAGGTTTGCTTGTTTCTTTTCTTTTTTTTTTTTTTAATTATAAGATTTGCTGAATAGAAACACTAGAACTTTTTCTTTTTCAAAAAAAAAAATAAAATAGTAATTTCTCAAATACTTAACCTGTCTGAATCTATGTGAGTATAAACATATTAAAGCTCGCGCAGACATTAATAGGATTACTAA
>JAFIDM010009631.1:238120612-238159463 GCA_023159025.1 Thereuonema tuberculata
GTCGATCGTCTCATGCATAGTGTGGCATTTCCTGCATCTGTCGTCATATGTTTGCGTCGCTTATTATTATTATTATTATTATTATTATATTTCTAAGTTTCAAACCTTGGGTTTCCCCAGCAAAAACAATATGGCGGGTCAAGGACCAAAGCACATATTGCCAAGTGTAAAGACGTGTGTAAAGACGGATGTGTGGTTGTGTCCATAAATTTCTTAACTATGCGTGTTGTGTTGAGTATCACAGCCTTCTGCAGTTCCGTATAAGTGTTTTTGTGAAGTCCTAGTGTGCTGAGGCTGTGGTGCAATGTGTGAGGTACTAGACAGTGGCGGATAAGACGATGGGTACAACACGTTATTAGTCCTGCCTCCACTGCTTCTGGAGCTCATGTGCTAGATCGGTGTATTTACTGATCTTGTCTGCGTGAGTTTTCTGCATTTTCTTGCTGATAGGCACTGCAATATCAATGAGATAGGTCTGTTTGTTGACCTTATCAACAAGTGTGATGTCAGGTCTGTTGTGATGTATGGTTTTGTCTGTGTGAATGGGGCGATCCCAGTACAGATTATGTGAGGATGACTCTAATACTTGTCGTACGGGACCGTGTTCTTAATAAGTGAATGTTTGTGTGCTAACTGTTGATGAACAATCGACGCTACCTGATTGTGTCGGTGGAAGTAATCTGTTTGGGAGAGAAGGGAGCAGCCTGATATTATGTGTTCGATCATCTCATGCGTAGTGTGGCATTTCCTGCCAGGGCCCCCACAAGGGGGGGGAGTGTCTGTTGGTCCCTCAGCACCGGGGCCCGGCCGTCTAAGGGGCCCGGGCTTGTCGATTTGGAGATTCCCTTTTTTTGGGGGGTTGTTGATTTGGAGATCCCTTTTTTTTTTTTTTTTTTATTTTGTTCATAACATGCGGGGAGGGGGGAAGGCCCGTTATTGCATTTGGTACCTGGGCCTGGAATTTGATGTGGGGGGGGCCTGTTTCCTGCATCTGTCGTCATGTGTGTTTGCGTCGAGTATAGAATGTGTTTCTTGTAGTTGCGTGTGGAAATGACTTGGTCCTGTATCGCTCCCCAAACAGCTCGCCACTCGTCAGCCATCTGTTCGACGCTTCCATGTCGACATGAGGCTGGCTGAGTTCGTGGTGATGTCTGCCATGGAGTTCCTTACGAGCACATGATCCACGCAGCTGCTGAGTGTGGGTGTTAGGGATTATTATTATTATTATTATTATTATTATTATTATTATTATTATTATTTTGTAATTGAAGTGTGATTTCTAGAAAAATGGGGTTCATCAAATTAGTCTATGTCTGAGTGTTCCCTCCGAGAGAAATTTCGAAGCTCTGGATGAACGTCTTGAAACTTGGCTCGCACATTCAAGAACAAGAGACAATCTAACTTTTATATTTAAATTCTTTTTCGGTGTGGATGCTTATCGGGAGAAGGTGTCAAAATTGCCATAGAAAACATTAGAACCGAAACAATGGATTTCTATCCATATTAAACAAAAAATATTAATCCGCTGACTAATCCTCATAAGTATGTGCGAGCGACAATATGATTATAAGCAATGATTTCAGATAGTTTATGTGTTAGTTGTGAGGATTTAATTTGTTTTTCAGAAAATGAAAAAATCTCTACTTCTTGGATTCAGCAAACATTATAAGTTAACTGAAAAAACCCTGAAAAGTTTCGTTTGTGTTATTTTTACTACTTTAAAAAAAAAAGCAAAGAAAGTAGGCTTCCAGTTCTTTCAGCAATTTCTTGTTTTGATTGCATAAACATGGACTGATTTGTTATAAAATATTTTTGCAAATATATTCTTGGATATAGGAATGAAATCTGCATCTGTACGGTTCTTCAAAAAAATTCTAGATTCTATTCAGCAACTATATATATTTAGTATTAGAAGTCTGTTTACAAGCTGATCTCATGTAATTTCGATATATTCGTAAATAGCCTTCTTCTATTGCGGGCCGCAAATGGCTCGCGAGCCATTGTAATATTAGATACATTACATAAAATTTAATTTTTATCTAACTTTTTTACATAGCTGCTTGTATGATTTTGTAAACATTTTATAGGCAAGTAAATTGTGTAAACTTTCGAATAAAGTACAATGAGGAAACTCTATTATAACAACAATATTATTATATAACTGTACTACATCTATGAGAAAGTAAAACTAGGGCACGACATGGTGTCTAATTTACTATCCAAACCCAAGTGGGTAGGGTTCTCAGTTTTTTCCCCCTCCCTAACACACCCAGATAATCAGCAAGTTGTCCAACCACCTCAATTTTTCCTCTTGAAAAATGGCTTCACTTTTGAAAGATAGTCGGCTAGATTGAAGAGGGGGTTTTGTTTTACTCATTTCCCTCAACAAAAACAGTTATTTTGGCGTCTGCCTTTAGACAATCAGCTTCAATAAAAGCTTACTATGAAAGTTTAATACTACAGAGAACTTTTAATTATCTGAAAAAACAAACAAAACATATCGTTTAGTTAAAGGGTGATTAGTTAGTTTATCATAGTGTTCATCAGTAAAGGATTCAGTGGAAAAAAATCTCCTAAAAAAACTCTCCTAAAAAATTATCATATCTTAACTGTCGTATTTCATCATTGTCTAATTCTTTGATAATTCCCTTTACAAATCTGAAATTAATGCTTTGTACTTCAAATAAAATCTTTTATTTTATCAAATCTCCATTATCAAACTCAAATACAAACTTATTTAAATCTATAGAAATTTATATAAAAAAATTTATACAAAGTTTTAAAATTGTATTTGTAATATAGCATAAAGAAAAAAAACAGTAGCTGTAAACAAGTTATATAATAAAGTTAGTTGTGTACAAGAATCATTTCTTTAGCAGAGCTTGTGCCAACATGTTGGGTACGAACCTTCTGGAAGTGAATACACTCTTCGCTTTTGAGAAACACTGCTATAAATGGTAATATCATAGTTAAAAGTAATTTGGCTTCTGTTACTAAGGTCAGGGTGTTGCATAACTTGCAGAATTCAAAATACACTTCATTTAAAATATTAATTATATTCAATAAAAAGCATTTGATTTATTACGATATTCTTATGTAGCAAAATAGACCAACGGTCGCAGTGCTCAGCTTCCCTGCCACCCACACTCACCACACATAAATATACCATGTTCTTATGTGATTTTTAATAGCAAATATTGTCAAATAAACTTAACAAACGTAGCAAAGTAATTTGTTTGAAAATTAGATTGAAGGAAAGATTCAGGAAATAAATGCAGTTAAAAAAAAATCGTATTCTTCCACAATAACAATTCTTTAACTGAACTACTTAATATATATTTTAAACAGAAACCATTATTATTACGTACTTTTTTTGTTTTTGTTTTAAGGTTTGCCAATACTATAATTTACTATTTTTAATTCTACTACTATTATAATTATACTATTTTTATATGTAATTGTTATATGCTGAAAGATAGTTACTGACAAGTGAAAGTAGTTCATGGTTCATATTTTTCAATGTTTGACAGCTACAGATACTCAGTGTACAATATCTCACCCGATGAAGCAGGAATATTAAAGACTCAGGCGGCAAAAACAGCGATTTTCGAAACACAGAAAAATAGAGCTAATTACAAAGGATATTTATTTATTTATTTATTTATTTATTTAATCTTTTTGTTTTATATTACAGGAAGTCAGTATTTTTTTGATAGCCTTCTGCCCTCCTGTATCCTATCTGCTCTTATATATTATGAAACCCTTACTTATTGGCAGTAACAGTTATTTTAATATTATTTTGAATATGGATGAATTACCGTATATGCTCCAATAAACGCCGAGGCTCTTATTGTCGCCGGTCTCTAATAAGCGCCGGGCTGCAGAGGGGACACGGCCAAATAGTAGCCGGTCTCTAACAGTAGCCGGGTCTTTGATATTTGCCTACCGGTACTAGTGTAAGCGTCCGTATCTTTATAGTCGTGCGTAATGGCTTACGGTACATTGCCTTACAAAATGCCGCCTAAACGGTCATTTGACATTGCCTTTAAGATTCGCGCGGTGGAATACGCGAAAGAAACTTCCGGTGAGGCGGCCGCCCGTCATTGCGGATTCGGATGACAAATAGCAGCGAAAGGTACAGAAAGACATTGCCATTTATCTTTAACAGTCTTATGTAGCATGTGAAATTCAAATAAAGTAGCTGTTTGTAATATTAGGCGGTATTTATGTGTAAAAATATGGCGTTCTGAAGATTTTTGTTAATAATGGCCAGCCTCTAATAGCAGCCGGTCTCTATTAAGCGCCGGGAGCCGAGGCTAGTTTTACAAATAAACGCCGGGGGCCTCTATTGGAGCATATACGGTATACAAGTACAAGGTTTTTTTTTTTTTTTTTTTTTTTAAGTGCGTTATATAACGTAATCATGACAGTACATTAGCAATTGAATAAATCCCAGCTTTATAATAATGTGTACGCCCTAATCGAAGTGGTATTCAACATCTATTTTCCAATAGATTATTTCAAGTAATCTATTGAAGGAATTTTCTAATAGTTTTGTAGAATTACCAAAAAAAAAAAAAAATCACTGTTAACGCCATCTAGTGAGCATTAAAGTTATTTTTTAGATTTTGTTTCCTCAGGAAATTATTTTCTTATCGTGGTTTTCTTCCTCTTACGTTATTTCTGTGACAGGATATATTTTAATTCAATAGAAATAACAAACTGTAACCAGAATGAGTGAAGATTGAAATATCCTTCAGTATAAGAAATTTTCACGATGCAAAATCTCCCTTGTTTTAAAGGAAATATTAGTAAATTTGTAAAATATTAATTGATATTTAGTAATATTAACAGTATTAAATATTGTAAGAGAAAAATGTATTTTTTTTTTTTTTTTGCTGTTTTGAACAAGTAGGCTGAGGCCAATGTAAAAATAAATTTGTAAAATGAGGGGCTTAATGGATACTTTAGGTCTCTTGTTTCAATTAGTTTTACCTACTGATGTAATTAACTTAATATTGGGCTGTTCATTAAGTTCTGGAATTCACATTGTAACTGGACATTTGTGGTGAGAAAATTTGCCTCTGGTGTGGCATTTAAATGTACTACCGTCTACAGGCTGCTCTCAAAGTTCAAGAAGTCGTGTATACCCGTAAATTGTTCAGCAAATAGGAAATTCAGCTGTCCATATTTTGTGCTTCTCTTTTGGTCTAAATTGAAGCAAATAAAAAGAATGGTGGAATTATGGGAAGAAAAATAAAATAACGTGAACGCTTTCCTTGCAGGTTGTCGAAAGCTTGCACGACCACTATAATCTTCCTTTTTTCAGCTGTTTTCTGAAAGAAGAAGGAAGGCTCGTGCGATTACCGTTTCTTATTCGAATTTAATCTAATAACGTTGGAACCACTGCACTGAATGGAGCTTCTATAAACTACAAAAGGGACTTAATTACATCCAGTCTTCCTACTTAGCACAGGTAAGGATTTTTTTTATTATTATTATTATTATTTTCATTAACTTACTTTTTTTCTTACTTTTCATCAACGATATATTTCAGGTAATAAAATCATGTTACATACATATTTATGCAGATGATATAATGATTTATTCGAATGGGAACTGCACTACAGAAATAAGAGATAAAGATTTAATTCGAATACAAAATTGGATGCATGACAACAGACTTCAGATAAATGAAGACAAAACAAAAATAATGCTAATATGTCCAAAAAAAAGACTAATAACAGATAAGCCAAAAATCTTTTTTCACCATCACAATTCTTCATAATTCACCATATGAATGTAAAAGCTGTTCAGTACTACAGTACAGAAAAACAATTAAATATCTGGGCTTAATAATAAATGAAAAATTTTGTTGGAATAATCACATTAAAATGTTATATAAAAAGCTAAACAAACTGTCATACATATTCTATCATATAAAAGACATACTTCCAACGCGGATTAAAATGTTATTATATAATGCTTTATTCGATTCGAACATAAATTACGCTGCTAACATTTGGGCCAACACCAATGACAATTGTTTAAAACCTATAATTAACCTGCAAAATAAAATCTTAAAGATAATTTTCTTCAAGCAAAATGTAAACGATAAAAGTATAATATTAAAGAAAAGACTTCAATACAGAATACTAAATCCCAAACAAAAATTCATATACAACATACTAATTAAAAACTATTATAAAATCTTTGAGCATAAGAAAGAAGAAAAACAAAAATCCTCATATAATCTAAGAAACAGGAAAAATATCCATCTTCCCTATCCACTAATATACAATGACTATGGTAAGAGGCATTTCAACTATATACTTGAAAATATATTCAACACTATAGATGAAAAAGAAATATATATAAAAAATGGAAGAATATCGTATGTTAAGAAACTATTAAAAAAGTGGCTGATAGAATGTAATTAATATGAATTTCTTTTGTTTCAATTGTTTTCTTTGTAATTGTAAATCCTGTTTGTAATGTCTCACTTAAGTATTTTGTTCAATTTACTACCAATGTCCTTAATATTTATTGTTACTAGTTCTTACTGTACTCGATAAAAATAAGCTAAACATAGGTAACTTTAATATACATATGTAATAATTATATATAGAGTTAAATCAGAAAATTATTTTAACTTTTAAATCATGTTACTGCCTAATTTAAAATTTTTTGAAAATTATCACCTAGCGGTCTACCTGACAAAAATCACTTGTAAAAACAATACTATGTAAGTAATTTCATATTTTTTAACAATGTATTCAAAATTAATTAAATATTTGTAGTATACCTATATTCAGCACCTGTTGATAGGAATTTGTCATTCCTAACGGGACTGTAACTTTTGTATTTAGAATCATAATAAAAAAAAAAATAAAAAAAAAACTTTATATAATAATAGGAATTTTTCAGATTTAATTTTTATAATATAAAATAATGTAATATAATATAATATGCATTTTCGAAAGTAGGTAGGCCTACCATGTTCTTTTAGGAACTTGTTGTTTTTCAAGGAGGGGAAAAAAAGCAATAACAAGAAATTAATTTTGTGAAATTAAATTTTAGTGCTGCATTTTAATTTTCCACTCAGAATTTCCTCCAAATCCCTCCTTCTTTCCTCGGCCCTGAATTTTTATCCGCTCTTTATTCGGCAACAATTAACTCGAGCCGAATCCGATCGGATTAATTGCTTAATAAAGCCGTAATTACAGAACCTGGATTATTCCAGATCGAAATAAGTTTGTGTAATGACATTATTGTGCATGTAAAGCAGTTGGTGGTGTCATTAGAACGACGACTTCTACACTGGTCGCTCCTTCGGCATTGCTTGCGGAGATAATCACTGATCGAAATCGAATCTAATTAAAAATAATTAGCCATCCCCTCACCTTCACCCCCACCCCCTCCCAAGCGATGTTAATTCTTGTGTTTTTCTCCGTTATTGTTTAATGGGAGTAGGATAAAATCTAGAGCGATGTGGCCAAAAGCAGAATAATACGAATCCCCGGCGTTCGGAGCAGCGTCATTTTTATATTCAAACAAAAGAGCATCGATGATTAAACGGCAATTGTCTCAGTTTTATTCAAGCACGCAATAAAATCTGAAAAAAACTTAAAGCCTACTTTCTTTAAAATATGTTATTTTTAATTTGTAATTTAAAATTATAAAAATGTAAATGTGAAAAGTCTTCGGTTTTTTTTTTTTTTTTCCGTTGTCGAATAAAAACAAAACATCATTTTTATTTTCCATTTTCTAAACAATTAATTAATTTCGTATTTTTTTTTAAATTTCCTAAATTTAATTAATTTTAATCAAATCAAAGCACGCGCATGATGATAAATTAAATTAAGAATGATATAAATTCATTATTTCGCTTTTAATGCTTTTATGTATGGGATTTTTATCAACTTCATGCGCTGATTTCTCGACAAGGAACCGCAAAGAAAAATTACCAGATTTAAAAGTCACATCGTCTCTTGTCCATAATAAGCATAATTTCAAGAACACCAATTCACAGATTCAAAAGTTATTAGCGAGACACGTACATAATAATTGATTTTATTAGACCTCACTTCTTCTCTTCCTTTGGGCAGCAAGTCAAAAAAAATCAGAGTAAGCCTATTTCTTTAAAATTCTTTTAAATTTTATTTAAAGTTTGGAGAGATAATCTATTTAATTGAAAATTGTGAGGCTATAAAATCAGATAACAATTTTTTCCTTATCACACATTTGGAATTTTTATTATTAAAAAAGTTAAAAATTAATTTTTTTTAAAAATAGAAATTACATTTATTAGAGAACGTTTCAGATGATACATTTAAATACTTCGAAAAAATTTGGCTATGAAAATACATATTATTAGCAGAGCAACAGCTAATGTAATCCTTTTATTTTGATTTACCCTCAACAAACGATCATCTGCTGCTAATATAAGTCCCTCTTCCTAATAAGAAGTTCAGGTATAAATCTGTTTTATTCTAGTTTCAATTCATCGCTTAGGTGTTCGATATGATTGAAATTGAAGCTCCTGCATAGGCCATTTCAACTTTTGTACATTCATACCTATAAATCCTTGTATACAACGTTGATAGTAAGTCAAGGAGCCTTATCCTGCTGCAATATGGGGGGATCTTCTACAAAAGCTGTGTAAATCTGTAAGAATCTTGAATTATTGCAATTATTGTTTCTTGTATCTAAGAGGAGGAGGTTACTCCCCTCCCTTGTGCTACCCCCCCCCCCACTTTATTTGAATTATTCTCGCTTGAATACTAATGTAGTGAAAATCTGAAATGTCCTCTAATAAATGTAATTTCAATTTTTAAAAAAAAATTTGATTTATAACTTTTTTAGTAATAAAAATTTCAAATGTGTGATAAGGAAAAAATTGTTACCTGATTTCATAGCCTCACAATTTTCAATTACAAAAATCCTAAAATATAAAAAGCAATAACTAATATTTTTATACAACTTTGGGAATTATTATTAAAACTGTCAATTAAGAAATCAAAATGCATTTAAAAAAATATCTGTAATAATTTAACTTCTATTTTATCAAGGCTATCCACTTTACCACTCGGCTATCGGACCCACAACAAAGTGGTTTATCTTAATTTAATTCTACTAATTCACCGCTGATCAATTTCAATTGTCATTTTCGGTTACGACCGTCTTGAAATATTCCGTTATAAATTCAAGTTACAAGAAACGGTTTTCTAAAAACTGATGTAAATAATAGATCAAGCAACCTATTTATTTATTCTATATTCAAATGTGGACTTAAAAAAAAAAAAAAATCGGAAAATTCCAAGGATCCCATTTTTAGCTAAAAAGCAGAAAGAAAACAAGATAATTAATGCTTTCAGACAGTGTCAAAAGCAAAGCGGCCCCATAATATGCACAATTTGATAAACAAAACTTTATCGGAAGCGACCACTTTTGACCCCCAACTTCCGGTCAGAGAGTGGTCCTAGAGGTCTGATTTTTTTATACGTGGTCACCTACTTTTTAATACTGAACACAATGGTGAAGGTTTCATTCTAATATCTCTAACCGTTTGGCCGCTACAGAGTGTGACATCCAGACAGAATAAAAGCAAGAGCGGTTCTCTAGCCGTGTTACAGGGAAGCTGTAACCTAGGGGCCGCTAATAAAAGGAATTTACAGAAAATACAAAATATCCCACGATTAACGATTTATTTATTTTTTAATGTGCTTAAAAACAAGTAATAAAACTACTGAAATTATCATTAAAATAAAGAAATGTTAAAATATTAATAGAATTATGCCGATTTTTACAATTTTGAAATGAAGACATAACCGATTCTGAATCTAACACAAGTATTTTAGGAATTTACATTTATTCATAAAGCAAGACGGGTCGGCATTTCAGAGATATTGACGGATTCGTCAAAGAAATCGGTCGAATTTTGATTGTAAATATTACTTTCTGTATGTGTTCATGGAGTTTATCAATATAGATTTATTATACTATATTATATTATATCTGGAAATTTCTGTTATTAGTTAAGAATAAAAAAATCTAAATCTAATTGGCATGTTTTGTGATTTTAATGAAAATTGCAAGGAGTAAAATTTAAAAAAATTCGGAGCACGCACTAAAAAAAAAAGAAAAACACCACTACGTGCAACGAAAAATTTGCGATTATTACATCATTGTCTTATCATAGCCTCTTGAAGTTATAATGTAAGGTAATAAGAAATTATATTTAGTCGTTAGTTCACTTATTTATTTATTTAATTATTTATTTTTATGGGCTTATACCGATATGTCGATATTACTGAATTTTACAGCCAAGGACTGCGGAAATATCTATAGGAATAATTTTTGAGTCTAAAAAAATAGCGTGATAGTAAAAGAAACCTACCAAAATGTTTGTTTGTTTGTTTGTTTGTTTGTTTTTTGATGAAATTGGTTATTTAAAGTTTAGCTTCACGAGTTTCAACCAATGGCAAAAAAATTAGAAATTAAAAAAAAAAAGAAAGAAAGAAAAAAGCCACAGAACAACATCACCAATGATTCTCTCACCACAATGTTTAGACGACTGTTTAGGACTTCAAAAAAAAATGGAGACTCCAATTTTCCGAAATTAAGACTCGAGAAATATGTTTTCACCGTAATTTGCATTAGGCCAGAAAGTAAAAATATGCAGTTCTTTTTTCTGTTTTTACCTTTTACTCAAACATACACTCTCTCATACACACTAAATTTATTGTGTACTGCATTACCACACAAGTGAATAATAACAATTCGGTAGGGGAATCATTCGCCGAGTTGCACAGGGCGTCAGACACCCTCCAGCCGATCCTGCCAAGGCTAACTGCTTTACGGAATGACAATGCTGGGGTTTTATACAGATAATTGAGTAGTCATTTCTATCCATTTTCAAATATTTTCCATTTCATGATTGTAACCATTGAGCATTGTGACGGAACTTTGACTTTATACCAAACGATTAGTCCTAACTTCTGTACTAGCACTTGTGAAGGTAAGGTCTCACTATAATTGTATTCAATAGTGTTGAGACTTCTTAATTGAGAATAATTTATTATCTATTGGAAGTAATAACAGGACGGTTGACTTTAAATGATCTTACGTATTTACAGGAGGGGACGTTTAATTTCAAAACCCTACGAAGAGTGGTTATCAATTATACCTTCCCTTACCGGAAGTTGGAATCGAATGAGGCTATCTTATTCCTCTGATCCTTTCCCACGACTTGAGACTTCAATTTCTCTTCATTCACGGAGTCCAATGGTGGAGAGACGGTTGATTTGCACCCAGCACCCTCAGTCCCGCCCCTTCCACCTGCAGAAACAATAGGATCAAAGCAAGGAACCCATAGGGAATGGTAGTGAGCACAGGAAATGTGAGTCTTAAAAAAAAAAAACACCCCAAAAAAACCGAAACATCTGCTTTCCTCCATAAAAAATTATGATAAAAAAATACATCGCAGATGTCTTTTCAAAAAAAAAATCGAAGTAAAATAAAATAATCAATTTTTAAGAATGTTCTTAAATGAATTGTAATTTTTAGCCCAACATCCTAGGAAAATGAGGTTCATCAAATCAATCTGTGCAGGTTCATATGCCCCTAATAACTTCTGAAGCGCTGCATGAATCTTCTTGAATCTTATTCGAAGACTAGGACGATGTAACTTTTAATATTTGAAATCTTGGCCAAGTGGGTCTTTGTCGAGAAATTAGAGCGAGAAGGCGACAAATTAAATGATCAATAGAATCTAAACAATGCTATCTACAAATGAGTAATCAATAATGTTATTTCGTAAATAGGTTTGCAGGCCAAATGGTTAGGGCGCTTGGCTGCGGGTTGGAGGTGGTGGGTTCAATTCCCGGCCTCGGCGGAGGGCGGGGATTTTTCCAAGCTCCTTTCACCTCCAAACGGATCCTAGGGTCTACCCAGCCTCTATAGAATGAGTACCGGGTTTCTTTCCATGGAGTTAAAGACGGGCGGGCGTCGGGCTGACCACCCGGCCCTAACTTCGTCCCGTTGGTCATGGAAACGCTGGGAGCCTGACCTCCCGCGCCCCATAGGCCCATTCTGGCGTGTGACGGGAACAACTTCTTTTTTTGTTATGATTAAAGATTTGTTATGATTAACGTATTGCGTTTGTTACTTTTTTTTAAATTTTTTGATTGGAAAGTAAAGTGTCATGATGGAGGCATTCTGATTATTCGTCTATGAGTCCATAAAATCTAAAGTCAGACCGCGATATCTTGACGATTGGAAGAACCCCACGTGATTATGACTTATCTATTTTTCAGCCAATCGCAAACAAGTGCGCCTCAAAACACAGGGCTCTAAAAATACATAACATTTAAAAGAAATACATAAAACTTAAATATAACCAGCTAAATCTTATATTGAAAGCATTTAACCAATAACTAATAGTATAGCATTTCCTTTAAACATCATTAAAACTAAATTATACATCCAATGAACAAGCACCGATTAAAAAGATAAAAATTAAAAACATCTTCCAGAGGGAAGGCACGCTTTTTATATGAATAGTGGGGAACTGCTTGAAAAAGGACTTGAATGTAAGACAGTACGAATAACGTACGTGGTAATGTTATTTTATTAGTTTTTAATTTTTATCTTTTTTGGCGCTGTCGCTATGACATCGGCCTCTGAGTACCGGGGTTCGGTTCTCATCTGGGTTTCGTGATGGTGGACGATCCGCGCTGGGCAGGTTTTCTCGGGGTTCTCCCGTTTCTCCTGCACTTCTCCCACCATACTTTCTCAGTCTTTCTCTCCATCTGTCCGTATTTCCGTGGGATAGTACAATAGATCTCCGGTCGCAGTGCTTGGCTTCTCTGCCACCCACATTCACTACATAACATAACATAGACAAAAGACTTCTTAATTGTTTTGCGTGTGTATTTCGAGTTTCGCCTGATTGAATTTCCCGATAGCAATTCTAGGGCCCTAAGCGGTGGTTTAAAACTAAGGTTTACACTCTTCATTTGTCACTAGCTATGCTTAAGCAAGACGTTTGATTGCTTAAGAAATATGTGCGCATTGGAAATTGGCAACATGGCGGTGCAAATGAGTGCGATTCATCGAATGTGAGCGAAGCTTTTCTCAAATGAACCTACTAGAGAGGGCAGCTATATTAATTGATACCCTTAAAAATCTGCTTATCATCAGGATTGTAGGAGCACTACTGACATCTTTTGACCCTTCTAAATATGTGAAGTCATGGTTGCTACAAGGAAGGCATTCAGCTATAGGCACCCAATGTAAAACACGTAATAGAGAAAAGGAAACTAGAGATATATCGAAAGTTTGGAAGATTTTATAAAAAAGTAGTCCACAAAAGTATTTTAGTATTTCTAACAGCAATTGTTTATATAATTTAATGCATTAATGTGCTTAGCACTCTCTAAAAAATGATGAAAAATCATGCTTCTACGAAAAATAACCAAAGTTTCTGTAACTTTTTTTATAGAAAAAAGCCCAATATAAATTTTAATATATATATATATAATATATATACAGTAGAACCCCTCTCGTCCGCCCTCGGCTGGTCCGCCACTCCGGTTGATCCGGCCGTGCTCGAGCGGCCGAACTTGTCCTCCAACTCGTCGGTGACTCACCACCCGTCACGCCATTGTGTTGTTTACTTGCATATACAGTGACGGTAGATGGTGAAAACGCTCTTAAGAATCGCAAAACATTGAAAAAGCCTAAACTTGAACTGCTTGACAACGCAGTAAATCCGTATATTTTACTGCAAATCCGTATTTTTCTGTACTTTCTGATAATCCGACCTTTTTTGCGTTCCGACCATACCCCCAGTCCCAAAGGTGACGGATTAGTGGGGTTCTACTGTATTAAAAGTTTCTATAATCTTTTTTTAACAAAAAATATATAATGTGTGTAACTATTTATTTATCTCATTAAAAAATAGTATTTAAAAATTAGTTTTTTTAATATTCTTTTTTTTTTGTAAATTGCTGTTTATTCATTAGATATCATCACGAAATAGCCCTATTGGTTGTCTCGACAGTGATTCAAACTTATCTTCTTTTTTGCTTCTTTTTCCACTTGGATAGGTTAAAAATCTGTACAAAACCAGTTTATAATCTCATCTGAGACCAGCATTCTTTCCATCTTTTTGAAGGTCTTCCTCTCTTTCATCTACTATTCGGTTTCTCTCGTTCTCTGCCTTGCTTGTTTACTAATCTGTCTTAATCCATTCTATCCATGTGCCTACTTCACTATTTTCTTCTATCTCTGATGTATCTACCAATGTCTTGTATGTTGCTTCTGTTTCTGAGATCTTCATTTTTTACTCTATCAAACAATGTTTTTCCATGCATCATTCTGATGTTTCTCATTTCCACTGTTCAGTTGTATGGTTTTGATAGTATCAGCTCTAGTCTCTGCCCCATAAGCCGTGGTTGGTCTTACAATTGTTTTATAGATTCTTATCTTACTTTCCATACTCGTATATTTGTTTTTCCAGATAATGTCTTTTAAGCATCCTAAAACCCGCGCTGCTTTCACTGTTGTGACCTAACTTCTTTATAAAGGTTTCCATCACTTATTATTATGTCAACTCCAAGGTATTTGAATACCATCATCTGCTCTATTATTTTCTTTTCTATTTCAAGTTTCTAAATAATTAAATTAAATTGCAATATTACGAAATTAGATTAGAAATGTTCATCTATTCAGGTTAATAATGGAATTTTATATACTCATGGACAAAAAAATTAGCTCACCAAGAAATAATTGCGGGATCGTAACGAAACTTGCAATGAAGGTACATGTCGGGGAGATATGCAAATGATTAGAAATGCAGCGTGAGTGCGCATTACGTAAAGCCGGTAGAGGGCGTTGAACATCGTACTCTGTGGAGTATAAAACAGGTAACCAAAGCTTGTTTGAGTGTGCTGAATCATTTACAAAGGAAGAGCTGAGGTAGACATGCCATTACGCCGTGTTCGAAGACAGTATACGCAATTGTCGCAGTTTGAGAGAGGGAGAATCGTCGGGATGATGGAAGCTGGGTGGTCAGCTAGGCGAGTAGCTCGTCAATTAGGCCGCTCTTTTGTGTTGTGAGGAGGAATTGGGACCAGTGGACCCGAGAGATGTCATGTACACGAAGACCAGGCTCAGGATGCCCTCGACAGACCAGTCGTCGAGAAGACCGCCACATAGTCAGAAATGCACGCGTACAGCCAACTGCTTCATCGGCCGCCATCCAGGCACAGGTAGCACCTTCACTAGGGGCCTCTGTGTCTTCTTGAACCATACGAAGGCGCCTGGCTGAAGGACAGTTGGTATCGCGGCGCCCATTACGTGTGCTGCCCTTGACGCCCACCCATCGACGCCTCCGTTTGGAGTTTTGCCGCGCACGAGGAAACTGGACTGCAGCGGAATGGAACCAGGTCGTCTTTAGCGACGAATCCAGATTCAATCTCGGCAGTGATGACAATCGTGTTCGTGTGTGGAGAGCCCGTGGTGAACGCTTCAATCCTGCCTTTGCTGTACAGTGACACACCGCTCCCACAGCTGGTGTGATGGTATGGGGTGCCATTGCCTACAATACACGGTCACCCCTAGTATTGTTCCGTGGCACCATGACAGCCCAGCGGTATGTTCATGAAATCCTGCAACCACATGTGTTGCCACTCATGCAACGGCTCCCAGGAGCCATTTTTCAACAAGACAATGCTCGTCCTCATACGGCAAGGGTGTCACAAGAATGTCTCCGCACTGTTACTACTCTTCCTTGGCCTGCCCGATTCCCAGATTTGTCTCCAATCGAGCATATCTGGGATCATTTGGGACGACGAGTTGGGCATCCCACGAGTTTGAACGAACTAGAGGCAAGGTTACAGCAAATATGGAACGAAATGTCTCAAGACATCATACAGAACTTGTATGACTCAATGCCCGATCGATTCGCATCGTGCATTCGCGCTAGAGGGGGTCCAACGGAGTATTAACTCCTCCGTTCTTTTGCCTTTTTCTCTGAAATAAATTATCCTTTTCCTTTGATTTTCTTATCATTTACTTATATCAAAGTAGTCATTACGTATGTAAATTTTCGTTTCATTTTGACGACTCCTTCTTGGTGCGCTAATTTTTTTGTCCATGAGTGTATATTGGCGAATAAATCATCCCTTTGTTTTTATCAAGTAAATCTTAACTCGTGTACTTCAGCTGATGTCAATGTTGAACTTGAGTTCAGCACGATAAATGGTCGAATTCAGCGTTCAACTTGACAATGCTTTTGAACAGTGATAATCCCACAACATTGTTGATGCAACAGGTTTAAGACGGATCCTGGTTTTTCTTTTTGTTTGACTAAGGATCAGCTTCTCAGTTTGAATGATACAACCAGGCATCAATGTCATTGTTAAACTATCAAGTAGTGGTCTGATGCCCGGACAAAAATGATGATTTTTGTATATAAGTTACAACAACTACCTGAAAGAATTTAAAGCCCAGTTCGTTAAAGTGTTATTCTTTAAACTTCTTTTATTTCTTCGGTTTTTTTTGTTTTTGGTTTTTTTAAGTCATGAAAAAGACACAAATGAAAAGCTTATGTTTCTTTCCCAATTATGTTTGTTGAACATCAATAGTACAAATTTTCCATTTTCTAAAAAAAAAAAATCTCATTATTCACTTGAGTTGGTAAAGCAGACTAATTTCAATCATATCAAATCATAAGCTGTAAATCTAGCTGTAAGGATTAACATCCATTGTTTACAACATCGATAGAAATCCATTGTTTCAGTTCTAATCCTTTTCTATGGGAATATCTATCGCCTTCTCGCGCTAATTTTTCGACAAGGACCTACTTTCAAATACAATTTCCTTGAAATATGCATATCAAGTTTCACGAAGATCTATCCAGCAGATTAAAAACTATTAGGGCACACAGACTGGCTGATTTTTCTCAAAAACTCCTCCATCATAAGAAAATAGTCTAATAATGTAATAACATTAATATAAGCTTATATAAGTATCAAACATTTAAAAAAGATGAATTTAATACGAAATTAATTTTTTTTTTTTAAATCTCCTGTTTCTACTTTTTTTTACTCATTTATTTAAGCTTTGGTTTTTCGCTTAAACAGAGTTAAATAATTTTAACATTAAATCTTCAACATAAAGATATATTCATTAAATAAATTACCGATGAAATTCCCTCGATTTATTTGTGTCGATAACTGTTTTTTGAGTTACAGAAATCTTCTGTAATAACTACCTTAACATTTAGGAAGAAATAAAAAAAAATATATCGAATAAGAAAGTCCCAATCAGTTTTACGATCTCCTAATGATAAGTTGTGGAAGGCCAAGTGCAGGGAGTCAGTAAAAAAAGCAGACGGCGGGAAAAAAAAAATAATGAAAACTTTGTATTAGTAAATACGATAGTGGTGGCTTTTTTTTTTTTTCAGTTTAAATAAAAAAAATAAAATAAAATAAATTTTGAAGCTGATTTAAAAAAAAAAAAAATCGTAATATTGATAAAAATAATAAAGTAATTATAATGTAAAGAATTAATATTAACTTAAGTGTAGATTAATAAACTGTTAAAAAATGGTAAGTCTTTATTAATACAATGCCTGCATGTAAGTAAATATGATTGAACTAGAAAACATAATATGACGTTGCCCGGAAAAAAATAAATTATGAAAAATAAAGTGTTTCGTGAGGTTTTTAATTTTGATTTGTGTAATCCCGTTGATTTCACTTTTATCGTATAGCGTGATTTCCATTGACAGTTACACAGGGGAACTGGTAAAGTGCTCTAGGAAAAATCATAATGTTTCGCTTAATCTCTTAACTAATATGATTTAGGTCTTAAACATAGCATCGAGCTCAAATACGCGTGATTATCAAACTATTGATGGCATTAACAGTACTTAAAGTTTCTTGGAAGTATTTCCGTAGCTTTGAAATGTGCAGGGAACAGATAGACGGAGAAACTTTTTATAATATCTTTTATGTTATACCAAACTTAAAGGAAATTGATTAAAAGCAAAATAATAATGATTGACTTAAAAAAAAAATTAAAGAAATCAATACCAATTTTATTTTTCCGAATTTCTTCTCAAAAAGTTTCAAATTATTTTTATCTCTAATAAATAAGTAATAATAATAGGGAAGGAGTTAAATATTTTATAAATAGTTTAAAAAAAACAACTGTTAGCACATACACTGTTAGCACTGTTAGCACTGACATAATTTTAGTAGTGTATGTTGTTGCCTCTAAATTGAAGTAAAATCATTTAGGTTCATCAAATCAGGGATTTAATATTGAGAGAAAGAATTATTTCTGTGTTGTTTCCTTTCGTGGGATGCATTATTCGCAGATGAGTTTCCCCTAATATGCAAAAAATTACGATAAATTTAAATGATGATCTCAGCAATAAGTAGTAATGACAGGATCTGGGATACTTCTTTATTATATGTGCAACTTTTTTATTTCAATTAAAAATGTTTGACTAGTATTAGTAAATTAATTTTTATAAGAAATCTAGCCGATATTACTAAGAAAAAAAAAAACAGTGAAACTCAGGCTGTAGACTTTTAACGTTATTTCTGTTTACGGTCCGTTTTTTATTTTATTTACTTTATTTTTTTAATATTTTTTAGGCTTTATTGATCTGTCAGTGCTTGATAACTCAGCAAAAAGAGTCACAGATAAGAAATTTGGTAAATAGACAGACCTCGCTAAGAGAATCTCTAAACCGTTGAGATCAATTTTTTAGGGATCTACGGTTTCGTGATAGAGAAGTCCTGAGAAAAGGCGGAGCATCCTGCCTAACATTGACAGTTAAGTATGCTTTATTTCTGCTATAACTTTTACATAGCACTATTCCTTATTATAGCAATACCTAATAGAAAGAAAATATACGTGAAAGTCTTTATTAACCACCTAACAATGGTCTACATCAGTGTTTCCCAACCGGTGGGTCGCGACCCACTAGTGGGTCGCGGAAGGGTTACAGGTGGGTCGCGACTTGATCCTAAAACTACCAGAAACCATCGAATAAACCATCAGAAAAGATCAGAAATTTCGAAAATCGATCATATATAAGGAACGGATAGATACAAATATGGTTTTATTCTATATTCTTCTATTCCTATATATGTGGAGGTATTCCGATAAGGAAAGGCGGGTCGCCAGCTGAAGAACGATAAGGAAAGGTGGGTCGCCAGCTGAAAAAGGTTGGGAACCACTGGTCTACATCATAATTACGATCTGTAGCCTTTGCTAATAGTATTATCACAGTTCACCATCATTAAACAAAATGCTCTGTAACCCGATCAAGATAAACCTTCAAAAGAGACATACACAAAAACAACAACCTTGGATTGAGTAATAAAGTTATTGTTAAAGCTTGAAAACAGTTCTAGAGGCCATTTTATTTAATTTTCCATAACATTATTAAAAAAGTTATGTATTTTTCATTTCTTAAAAAGAGTCATCAATGTATAACGTATTTCAATGTAAAATTCGTTGCTGTACAAAGCAGTAGGGTTAAATTTATAAAATAATTTTTAAATAATGAATCATCTCTTCGTTGGCAGTTTCGATAAGTTATTAAAGGATTAAAAAACTGTATTTGCTTTTTTTTTTTTTTTTTCACCTGCTTTTCTCATTTCCGATAGAAGGTACTTATTTGATCAATTATTAATAAAAGCGGAAATAGTCAAAAACTGTAATCTTTTCTAAATTAAAAACAAAACAAAAAAACAACAAAAAAATAAAAGAATAACGACCAACTTTCTCTGAAAATATCTTCATCTAATAGGTAAGCAGCACTGATAAAAACAAAGGTGTGTCAGGGGGAAAAACCCATCTTGCATCACCGATATCTTCCGTCATCTGTAATTACCCTTATGATGTAGAAAACACTCGTTGTTTGGTTATTAGGGAAAGTATATTAAAAAGGCACGTGACAGGAATAAAATTAGGCAGGTTTTCACCTGGTTTCTCTTCAACCAAACACATTGCAATCTCGTTATCACAGCTAAGAATCAATTCCTTATGTCATTATCAAAAAGGAGCTCTTCAAATCTGACACGTTATGTGGAAATGACGACGATTATCTCGCAGAACCTCTGCCAATTAATATTATAAGCACTAGGTAATTCCCTTATTAGAATAATACGAGCACAATCGCACTTTATTAAAACTGTAAATCATTTACTATACTATCTTTATTATAGAATAAATATACTAACTTTGTCCTTATCAAATACTTGCTTTCTTTGAATACTGATAAACAGATAAAGATAATTAATAAAAACACAGTTCTATGACTCAATGTCTCTATCACAATGTCTTATCTGTCTCAATCACAACGCACGCCATAATCGAGGGAATATCGTTATCTTCTTTGTAACGTTACTTGACTTCAAATAAATTAACGTGTTGGTATTGAATACATTAACATCATATAAAAATACACACATAAAATTACTGAAAAAAAACATTAAAAACCAAAATATGTACAAATGTTCCCCTGTTTTCTGTAGTCTATGCATTTACATAATGCTATCTTCAGCGTATGCTGCAAATGTAAATGTTAATATATATTAATTAAACAAAAAGTTAATCAAAACTTTTAGCAAAATTAAAAAAAAATTCTTGGAATTGTAACTATTAATTTAACTATTAACTAATATTTTTTATAATTACGTTATATTACATTTGTCATACATTACTAAATAATAATTAATATGCATTTAATAAATTTAATAAAAATTTATAAACAGAAGTTGAAAGTTATTGTACTTCAAAAGTGTAAATTTAAATTATTGTAATTACAATGTAAACTGTAAAATTAAAATTAGTAAAAATTTTAAACAAAAATTGAAATTTATTTTTCTTCAATGACTTTATAATTTGAAATGTAATATTTACATTTTAATTAAAAAATATAGGAATATTAATTGAAATACTTATGATTTTACATTTTATTATTTTAAGTTTGAGAAAGTCATGAGTAATATAATATATTTAATCCAATGAAATAATAAAACTATATTTCTGTAAAAATACTACAGTATGTAGTTGTTTGTGTATGTGTGTGTGTGTTTTTGTAAGGAGTTCGTGGTTTGTGACAGTTGCCTGCCAAGATGATTTTTGCCAAGGCTCTATACGTAGAAATGCGCTCTTTTTTTTATTATATTATTTTTACAATTATTTATATATATTTTTTTTCAAATATTAATTACAATCTGCGTTTGTTGTTCTTTCCACTAATTATGTTTTCGTTGTAATAGAACCGTAATAATAAATTGTTATTTCTTGCGAATAAGAAAATACAGATTGATTTATGTGTTCGCAGAGCACATTGTAATTTATTTGAGTACAGGTCATCTGTAATCATCCAGCTCTATTGATAGAAGAGGGGAAGCCTAATAGAGAAGGTTTCTAGTGTCAGCACAAGTCGATTCCTATTTCTATGCAGATCAGGATCCGGCGAAGGTAGTGGAGCGAGCACCAAGTGATGATCAGGGATAATCACTTCGTTTTTCATCCTTCGCTAATCCAACCAAGTCTGTCAGTTTAAAGAAAAAGGATCCACCAAATACTCAATTTGGATTTACGAATTCATCGGAGATATAAAAAAATGCAAATTGAAATAGCAGAAACTGAAATGTAATTGGCGTGCCAATATTTGCATTAAAATAAAAATCAGTATGATGTTTTTTTTCTTTTTATTCTTTTTTGTTTCTTTTGTTTTTAACATCGGTCAAAAAATAGAAGCTTATAAAAATCATCGTATCTTGTCTCCGTAATGACCGGATCTTCCTGAAACTTGGCAAACATTTTTATGGATTAAAAAGCATTTCATATTTATATTTGATTTTTTTTAAATATTTTTTTTATCTTTTCTTTCGAAAAATTTAACATGGTAAAATGAATTTGTGAAGTATCTAAAGTGATGATAGCAACGATAATAATAGTGATAATTAGTTTATTACGAAGACAGGCTGTAGTAAAAGCTGACCGAATTACCTGTGAATTGTAAGGTGTTTCTTTTAGGAAGTCCTCTTGAATCCGCCGTTTTTATTTATTGATTCAATTTGTACTGAAGTCAAAAGAAACATCTAAGTCTTAGCCGGCGCTTCGAATCCACACTGATGCCTTCTTAAGTTAACAGGTATGGGTAGTCTACATTTTGATCTTGTCTTAATTGAGTTATTTTGTGTTCAATTAAATATATTTTGAACTCTCTGCAGTCAATTGGGCAATCACATGTATGCTATAAAATATTCAGTAAACCAGTGTTCTTAAAGTGTGATCCGCGAATTAATGTAATATTCATGCATTCATCTCATACAATAAGTCATATACCAAGATTTCAGTAATTCTGAAACTGCTTTCTTGAGTCTTGAAGATCTTTATCCCAATCAGCTGGTCCAGGTAAGCAACCGTAAAACAGAATAGAAAGTTCTGGACTGTTTTAATTTTACCACTTACAGGTAACTTTACTGAGTAACAATCACAAATTAACAAAACAAATTCTTCTGCCTGACTTTTGTCTTCCAAAAATTAACAGCTCGATACCAAAGTAAATCATAGTTCTCAACATATTTTTTTTTTAGTCTTCTGATTAAAGCCTTATAGCCCCGGTTTGTCTGTCTGTATGTGGACAAATATCCCACAATGCTTCGCAACGGCTTCTGTTAGCTCAGTTGGTTGGAGCGTCGTGCTAATAACGCGAAGGTCGTGGTTTCGATCCCCTCATGGGCCATTCTTATTCTTCATTTTTTTCTCCCCTTCTTAAATCTTTTCACAGTTTCTCAACTTACGACATTATGAGATATTAATCTTTTAGAATTGGGATTTTGATAACTATTTCATTTTCTCTAAAATTAGTATCTCGTTGTTTAAAGTAGATACTTAGGAAGTGACTGTTTTAGGATTCCTTGAAAGTTGTAAGTGGCCTGTTAGCTCAGTTGGTTAGAGCGTCGTGCTAATAACGCGAAGGTCGTGGGTTCGATCCCCTCATGGCCCATACTTATCTTTCATTTTTTTCTCCCCATTTTAAATGTTTTCACAGTTTCTCAACTTATGACATTATGAGATATAGGTTATGTAATCCTTTAGAATTGAAATTTTGATAACTACTTTATTTTCTCTAAAATTAGTATCACATTGTTATGAAAGTTGTTGAATTCAGTCTATTAACAAGGTTTGAGCTAAGAATGACGATTATTCCATATAAATAGTGATTTTTTTTTTTTTAAATCATTATTAGAAATTCAGTGTATTAACAAGGTTTGAGTTAAGAATGACGATTATTCCATATAAATAGTGATTTTTTTTTTTAAATCATTATTAGGAATTCAGTGTATTAACAAGGTTTGAGTTAAGAACGACGATTATTCCATATAAATATGGGTGGTAAGATAGCATGGAGGTGACGGGTTCGATTCCCGGCCTCGGCGGAGGCCGGGAATTTTTCCACGCTTCTTTCTCCTCCAAACGGGCCCTAGGGTCTACCCAGCCCTCTATAGAATGGGTACCGGGTTTCTTTCCCGGGAGTTAAAGGCGGGCGAGCGACGGGCCGACCCCCCGTCCTCAACTTTGTCCCGTAGGTTCTGAACACTGGAGCCTACCCTCCAGTTGCATTGCGCTGTCCTCTGGGCCTGATCGCAACTTTAACTTAAGATAACATGGGGTCGCAAACAGACTCGCGCGCTCATTTTCTAGACCACTCCGGCGCAGTCTATTCTAACGTAACAGGAGACTCAATCTGTACTCTACTCATTCTTCTTTTTAAATCATTATTAGGAATTCAGAGTTTTAACAAGTTTTGAATAATTTTTTTCATTCACAAAACAGAAGCCGTTGCCAAGCATTGTGATTTGTTTACTAATCGCTATCGCTACCTTGTTTTCTTTTTTTCATCTGAACACACTTAACAGTTTATTCTTATTATATGTATCTCAAACTTTTCGAAGCAATAAATATTTTTGAAGTTAATTATTAAAAGGTTAGTGATAAGATCACAGATTTTTGGAGAGCAGGTTTTATTGAATTTTAATGCGTATTTATTAAAAGTTAAATAACCATTTATTGACAACATAAATTTAAATTAAGAATTTTAATGTCTAATTTTAGGTTCGAATTTTAAGACATGACTTTTGCATGAAGCCGATGGTGATTGTATTTCAGCGAATGGAGTCAATTAAATTGAAATATCTGGAAAAGCGAACCACTACAAACAAAAATGAATGGTTTAGGAAGGTATTTGCAAGCCCAAATGGAGGGGGAAAATCGAGATAATGAGAGACATTAAAGTCAGCTATCAAAAAGGTAAAAAAGAAAATTAAAATGTAGAAAATGCTTAAAAATATGGTAAAAAAACAAACAAACAAAGCAGAGATGGATGTATTCATTGATTCAATTAAATACAGTATTTTTTTAATTAACTTTCATTGAAAGTGAGTCTCATCAAATCAGACAATCCTTTTGAACTGCTGAATAGATCTTCTTGAAACTTGGTATACATATTTAAGGAGTAGAGAGGATCTAACTGTTTATATTTTTATCGATAAATCACCGCAGAAGGCGAGTTACAGAATAACATTGGAACGAAACAAAGCTCTAGCAATGAGTATTAATCCATTTATTTAGTAAAACAGATTTTCGCGCGCTTTGATTAGAATTAATCAGATTAAAAATTAATTATTTTTTTTTCAGAAAATGAAAAGGTTACATTGTGTATTCAGCAGATGTCATAATTTAAAAATAAATATGGGCATTTATTTCGTTTTTGTCATTTTCATAACTTTGTCATTTTTAATTTTAAAAAAATTAAAAAAGGAAAGAAATTTTAAAGAATGTAGGTTTTAAGTTCTTTTAGGAACTTCTTGTTATTTAAAAGTAAGACATTAAAATTTAATTCTTTTGGCCAATGCTGAGATATTTAAGAATGTATTCAACGATCTAAAAGAATAAAAAAATGACTTTAGTTGACATAAAAGCGTCTTTTCTTTTATATTTTGAATGCCATAATCTGGAAAATCCTGTTTCAAGTACAGTTCGGGAGTGTCGCCACAGTAACCAAAACGACTTTAGATTCGGAACAGTTGTATAAGTAAACTGATTGCTAGACTTTTATGATACTCAGAGCCATGAGAGAGAGGCTATAAAAATGCGAAATGGCTACAAACGGTCGGGGCTGTTTACGATTTTTATTCGTGGGAGGAGGAAGGGGCGTCCGAGGGGGGGGGGGGGCGACATTGCAAGGGTTGCGGCAAATCGCAGTGGGCGTAACGGGGAATTGGCCTCACGTAACTATAAACCAGGGCCGGCATCTGTGACAAATAGAGGAAATAGAGGCGCTTATTCAGAGAAATAGGCGGACAGAAGATGGATAAAAGGACACATGGAAACTGCGATTGAAAGGGAGGGGGGAAAACCCCGTCCGACACCGGTGATAGCCCCTTGCCCCCCCGTCCCCTTTTCTATCCGTCTCCTGAGAGCGATCTCGAAAAAGAAATGACCTCGTCTCTGTTCAACGGTAACGTAGTGGCCCTAAAACTATTATGGCGGGGGACGGCGACCGGAGGGGCCAATTGGCTGGGGGAGAGGGGCCGTTTATGGACAAGGAAAACAAAACTGAAGGAGGCAAACAAAAAAAAATAAAGGCTTAGTAAATCGATGGCCCTTTGCGTTCCAGGAATCATCCCATCGTAATATTTGAGGAAAAAAAAACCTGTCCCGAGAGAGAAAAAGACTTTTGAATCAAGGGCTTTAAAAAAAAAGAATGAAGTGATGGAATAGAAGGAAAACGGATGTGTTTCTTAGTAATTGGAATTCTTCTTATTAATATTTCAGATAATTTTCAAATAGCTTCGAATTGATTAAGTACAGTAGACACTCGCTAATCCGGCACGTTCGGGACTTCGCCAGTGCCGGATTACCGAAAATGCCGGATTACTGAGCGCCGTCTAAAACTAGCCGTTATTGTGAGGATAGCGAAAATACCGCTAAAATAGAGAGTCAAAAGGGCTATTAATAGGTATCAGGCCATTTTTCCGTGTTCTATTGTGATTTCTCTGATTTCGGTAGTGATGGAAAATGTTAAAAACAAAGCAGCAAAATATATTTTTATGTAGTATTATAATTTAATAAACTACATACAGTACAGTATTCAGTCGGACCCCGATTTAACGAATTCATCGGGCCGAAAATTTTATTCGTTAAATCGGGGGTTATTCCTAATATCGGGGTCCAAAATAAAAAATGTCTGCACTTACCTTAAGGAAAAGCCCTAATAAGCAACTACACAAAAATATTCGTAATTAGAAATTGTACACTTTTTTATTCAGCAGCTAATAATACAGCGAATAATTACACACTAGTTAATTTGAAATTTTAAAGTATGCACTGACTACCGTCATGTTTGACAATTTCCTTGATTCCTGACTCGAAAAAGTTCTTTTTCGACTTTATAGAGAAAAAAAAATACAGCGTCATTTATATCCTGCTGCATTAGGCATGTTTAGGTACGTTTAACCAAACTAACAAAAAAATATTTTTTTCGGCTGTTGAAATAATGTGTTAATTCGGGGTTTCTTGTTCGTTAAATAGGGGTTTTTGCCTTCATTTTAATCAGGGAAAAAGAAAAATTCGTTAAATCGCGAAATTCGGTAAATAGGGGTTCGTTAAATCGGGGTCCGACTGTACTTACTTTATTAGATTTGTCATCACTGCCGAGTACGCCCGACCTCAGCCGATTGCCCGCGAACTCTGCCGAACGCGCCCGGAAGGCTTATTCAGTGTAAAAAAAAATCTTAGACCGATGCCGGATTATTGAATGTGCCGGATTATCGGATGCCGGATTAGCGGGGTTTTACTGTATTGAGAAAACCCTCGTTGTTCAGGTGAAAAATTAAAATCACCAAGAAAACAGTTTGCAAGGTTTCAAATTTGATTTGATGTTTACGCTGATTTTGCTTCTCTCGTGAACCTTGATTTCTACCGTTAGGTATACTGAAATCATTTTCTTGTGCAATTCAGGGAAGTTCGTGACGTGCTTTGTGGAAAAAAATTATTTTTGCTTATCTTTTTCCATTAACATTAATGTGAAACTAGTTGATACTTACATTCTTATCAAACTATTAAACTGCTCAGTTTAGTTGGGAAAGTTGGTATCTCTTTCCTCCAATACATACACAGCGGCAGAACCTAGGCCTACTCTTTTTTAAAGAAGGGCTAATTCAATGACCAAAAAAAGTAATTGGAGGTTTTCCTACAATGAGTACAGTGTACCTTCTTTTTTTTTTTTTTTTCAGTTGAAAGTTTCTCCTCTTCCGAAGTAAATATAGTAGGATCAATGTATCCGCTGATTCATTATCCGCGGTTTACCCCGGTTTACCGCGGCCCGCAAAAAAAAAAAAATGGAAAAATTAAAGAAATAAACAGTTCATAAGTTTCAAAACGCGCGCCAAGCGAGAACGGGTCGTAACATAATGAAATGCAGCAGCCCAACTGCGTCCAGTTCTTGATTCATCTTCCTTTGTCCCCTTACCCACGCTTCCCTGCAGAACTCGCCTCCATTCTACTTCTAGTATTCTCGTTGTTCACATTAGTTGGTGTATAGTGTTTATGTTCAGAAGGTCCTTATTTACCGTAAAAGCATAAGAATAGTGAGGCTGGTAAAGCTTCTAATCATAAAAGAATCCATTGATGTTCTTTCCATTAGTGAGGAAGTGAAAATTCTAGCTATGATTGAAATAGAAAGAAATACACTTTATTATTACTTTAGCTAATGTTGATAATGTCTTATCCTGCGTAATTTGTCACTTAAACTTTATCATATTTATGTATGTTACACGAATATCACGTTACTTATATATTGTTGGGTATTATCCACGGTTTCATTTAATCGCGGGAGGTCTTGGAATCTAACCCCCGCGAATACGAGGGTCCTACTGTACCTATTTTTGGATAAACTAACACTGTAAAATTTTATCTTTCATAGTTTTAAAAATTATTGCTGATAGGCAAAGAAATAACTATCTGACAATTTAATTGAAATCCGTAATTTAGCATTTACGCACTTATAAACAGCATCTAGAAATTTCAAATAAAAAATTTGACATTGTCTATTATGTTTTTTTTTTTATTTTTTTATTTCGCGAAAAATTTTCATATCTGTCTTGTTACTGATAAAAGTTAACAAACCTTAAAATACTGAAAAGATTCGGTGTTGATATGAAATTTCAAACATCCTTCAGGTTCAAACAACCTGAACAGAAAAAAAAAAAAGAATTTCCAACAGAAATTAGACTGTATTTATAGGCACCTATTGAAAGAGGTATCTTGTAGATTTCTTGTAACAGTTTTCCCAGTATCCAAAAATGGTTAATGGAATGATTCCAGTTATTTTAGTTTCAACAATAAAACGGGCAAATTTTGATTATTATATCTTAGAACTGTCTGAGTTCATAGTGAATAAATAAACAATCTTGCAATGAATTTAAGTGTATTTCAATTTCTTTAATTATAGGACTGATAATCTTTTTTTTTTTTTTTTTAGTAAGTTTATTTCCTCAAAACTCAAATTTTATTATAAGGATTAAAAATAATAAGAGTTTGTTTGCAATACTGAAGGTATTATACAGTGAAGCTTAATATTTTCGTGAATTACAGAAAACTTCCGATAATCCGGCACGTTCGGGAATTCGACCATACCGGATTAGCAAATAACGAACTGAAACGGGGAAAAAAAATCATTTTAAAACAAACAATTATCTTAGTGAATAATTAATGTTATATATATTAGCGTGAACGTTACACGCTAATGTAAAATGCTGTTACACTTTACGTGATATGAAAAAAAGAACATTCGAGTTAGAATTAAAAAAAAAAAAAAAAAAAAAAAAAAACAATTTAAATTAAGACACAGTAATAAAATACATTAATAGTAATTTAATAAGTTTAATGCTGCAATTGAAATTAAAAGTTAAAAAAATGCAAAATGAAGATTCATATAAAATCAATCAGTCTATTTTAGTAAATGTTAAACGATCTCATCAGCAATAGATGCCACAGACAGAAGTAGAACACGACGGAACTGAATCTTCAGCCACGGACGACACAGCAGTGGCGAACGAAGAAGCTGATCTGAATTTTTCTGGAAGTCTTTTTAAATAACTATCGAGCATCTGCCTGCTTTTTTTTTCAACTCGACCCTCTTTCGAAGAAACTCGTTGCTTAAAATGTGTAGATTCATGATTTCTGCATTGTTGCACTGGATGTTTTGTTCTGCAAATTTGATAAATGTGTTGAATGCATCAGTGGCCTTTCCAAGTAGGTGGGTTAGTGTTGCTTTCTTCTTCATCAGAGTCTATTTCTTTTGGGATCGATGGATTTAGTAAATTTTGGATGATAGTTTCATCGGTTGTGGGCCCGGTAGCCGAGTGGGTAAGGGCGCTTGGCTGCGGGTTGGAGGTAGCGGGTTCGATTCCCGGCCTCGGCGGAGGACGGGAATTTTTCCCCGCTTCTTTCTCCTCCAAACGGGCCCTAGGGTCTACCCAGCCCTCTGTAGAATGGGTACCGGGTTTCTTTCCCGGGAGTTAAAGGCGGGCGAGCGACGGGCCGACCCCCCGTCCTCAACTTTGTCCTGTAGGTTCTGAACACTGGAGCCTACCCTCCAGCTGCATTGCGCGGTCCTCTGGGCCTGATCGCAACTTTAACTTAGTTTCATCGGTTAAGACACAGCTGGTTTGTCCTTATCTGTTTCAACACTCCCCATTCAGATAGTCCGGAGAGAGGGTTGTTTGTCATTCTTTTAACTCGTCTACAGCATGCCGGTCTATCAGTCGTGCCAAACCATTATTTAACGGACTAATGGTTGTAATGAATTTTTTATTTATTTTTCCCAAATCCTCACGAAAGATCATTTATCTATCAAATTTCAAGCTGTCATTGCGTATGCCATTGAATAGCATATGGTGACAAATATACATACCCCATATCTTTATTTTGGAAAGCTTGTCTGTTTTTAGTCCAAGAAACATGTCAGAACATGACAGTTGCGACCGTAGAACTTAGATCGGTCAACGGCTTGAACAGTGTATTTCAGCTTGTCTGATGCCTTGTCTAAGTCCTGAATTACGGCTAGATGTTAGCTGAAGAAGCAGCAAATTTTGTTATTCTACTTTTCGAGAAATATGAGGCTTATCAAATCATTGAGTCTACATTTGTGCGTGTACATCCCTGCCGCTCAGCCTGTCCACCCTGCCGCTCCGCACCAATGTTTGTAATCAGCTGATATAATATTAAAAAAAAAACCAACAGATTATTAAGGAAAACAGTCTTCAAATTGTTTCAGAAACTTCTTATTATAGAAAGACATTATAAACTTGCTTAATAGCATCTTAAGAGATGTTATTCTTTTTTGCTTTCAAGATAGAATTGAAATAAACGAGATTAAAACATATTCAATCTTTAGACTTCACGAAACTTTTTTTTTTGGCGATTTCCTTTTTCTTGTTCTGTGATGCCTAGCTATAGTGAATTAATTAGATTACTATTTTTTTTTCCTCGCTTCTGTAGTTATTGTCCCTTCACGTGCTCATTTCTCAGCAATGACCCAAACGGAAATACAAACTTTAAATCGTCTCTCGTCAGTAAATAAGTAATACCAAGTTTTCAGTAAGACTCATTCAGCCGTTCCAAAGTTATTAGAGGAATCATATATATACACGGACAGACTAACTGAGTTTATAAGCCTCGTTTTCTTAGGAAAGAAGGCTAAAAAAAAGCCTTTCACTTGACATCTTTTTAATTAATGTCACTTCATCTTTTACGTGTTCAACAGCACTGCAACTACTGATTAAATATAAGATCAACTAGAAGCCATGAAAAATCCGTAAAAAATCACCAGAGATAAGAAATCTATAAAATTGGATTTGGTTTATGGAAAAGGGAGTTAAAAAAAAAATCGAATGTACAACCATTTTAGTACAGGCCTATATATCTTCCTTTGTATGGACGCAGGTCGTTGTTTGAAGTTTATGTTCTTCTGTTCTTGTCTCCGACTACAGAAATGACCCCATAAAGGTGGAAGTGCTGGAACCAGATCAGCGATCCTTGAGTGGCTCGAAATGGAGGGTCATTGAAAAGAAGAGAAGATATCAACCAAACGAGCTAATAAAACTTTACGTCTTTAATTTTGAATTAATAATTCTTAACCTTACGGTTTTAATTGCTGTAATCATGGTATGTAAGTAGAATAATAAAATTTTTACAAGGATCTTTATGTAAACTAATTGGACATAACGATAGGTTAGTTAAAAAACTCTCAAAAAATTGATTCGACACTTCTGATTACTAATATTTACTTTGGTTCATTCAATTATACGAAAATAAAAAATTAATTACATTACAAAAAAAGCAGATACACTTCGAAACGCTTTCCGATTGTCGTAAAAAAAAAACTGTCGTTATACTGGTTTGGTGAATAACTCCTGACAATTAATGAAGTTTCTTTATGACAGTTCAATCAAACTGTGAATTATAATAAAATTGCTAAATTTAATAGTGAAAAAACAATTGTTGATGTCTTTTTTGTCTCTCTGCTCTGTCTATCTGTTATATCTATGAGTTCTATGCAACGAAATGGCCAATTGGAGAATCAGCCAGAATGGTAAAATAACCTCATCAAGTCTCTGTTAGATTCAGCAGAAAACCATATCTCCTTATTTTCTTTGTGGTAAGCAATCATAAAAGTTTAATTCAGCAGAGAAATGAAAATGGCAATAAAAAAGACATCATAAATTGCGAATCATTTATTATAAATTCTTAGAGGGTTTCCTGATGACAGTTAATGGGATTTATGTAACGACTCATTGGGTTTGATGAATAGTTGTCAAGACACCTCTGACAAAATTTACCATTTTTTTGCTCCTTACAATTATTAATTGAAGTCAAATAAGATCGTTAGGTGAACATCTAAGGAATAACATACGACAGCAAAATATAATAATAATAATAATAGTAATGGGATTAGCGTGAAATTTTACTATTCCACTTCAACATTTTTCTTTGCTGTTTGTATGTTTGTCTGTTTACGCGCATCACGTTAAAACGGCTGTATGGATTTCCACAAAATTTGGTATTTAACTTATTTATGGTCCAACTTAAAACATAGACCCGTTCTTTTTGGTTTCCGCTCCTTCTTTAGCTTAAACAATGACCCCGAAATCCCTCACTGAAATGGCTGGGATGATTTCTTTAAAATTTGTTACTTTGCTTATTTGTAGTTCAATTTGAAATGTGTCTCCAGCCCCTTCCCAGTCCTCAAAATGGATCCCCAAGAGCTACATGCTCAATCCTCACCTAAGCATAATAATAATAATAGGCAATATGTGCTTTGGTCCTTGACCCGCCATATTGTTTTTGCTGGGGAAACATACAAACATAATAATAATAAGAAGAAGAAGAAGAAGGCTGTGATACTCAACACAATACGCATAGTTAGGAAGTTTATGGACACAACCACACATCCCTAAGCATTCTTTAACACTTTTTTTTTTATTTACACTTGACAATATGTGCTTTGGTCCGTGACCCGCCATTTTGTCTTTGCTGGGGAAACTCAAGGTTTGAAACTTTTACATAATAATAATAATTAACTATTACTGATTATTAAAAAAAGCTTGAAATGATATAAGAATTAACAGCTTGTATCTTTTTATGGAATTCAGTTTTCAGTGTAATGTTATTTAACTAAGTCAAGAGAGGAGTAACTTATGAAGACATATTCAAGAAATTTCAAAAACATAAGTTTTATAGAAAATCTATATGGAAAAAAAAAACCTTCGAAATCTCCTACACTTTTCCTCAGCACGAAACAGTCAGTGGCCTTGTATTTAATTTTATAATTTTACGTTGTATTTGCTTGCAAATTCAGAAATAAAATATACACAATTTTTTTCATATAGTTGTTAGAACAATATTACCTTAATACTTGGTTCTCCGAGTAGAATTGTGTTGAGGCTTCCGATAGGTGACTTTGTCAAATATTTCAACCAATTAAAATGCAGAACTGAAAGTGGCAAACGAGTTTACATCCGATAGGAAATATGGTTCAATCCAGAAGAGGAGAACAGGAAAGAAGAAAGAAAGGGGAGAAATGAAAAAAAATAGCATAAAAGGCTGAAGATGATGATAAGGAGGAGGACCGGGCCGAAGCACCGCGGGGTCAACGGGGACTTGATTAATTTCTCGGGCTGCGCGAACGCCTGCCCGTTCTGATTAATTCCTCCTCTTGACATCATTATCCTTATCGGCAGCACTGAGCCCGTTATCGTAACTTAATTGTGCGGCCTTCGCTATCGCCCGGTGACGGAGGGCGAGGCGCCCGAGACGGCCAATGGCGTCACCGCTCTATGCGTCAGCGCTCGTCATAACAGTGTCGTTATTATCACTGTTATCGTTTGCTAGGGTGAAGGATATCAAGACGGCGACGCTACATCTGACGGACACATCCATTCAACCAATGCTACTTAGGAATTCTCTGGATCAAAAGAGGATTTTTTTTTTTTTTTTTTTTTTTAACGGGATGTCCAGTTTTATCAACAGTTTTACAGCTTATATAAAAATAGAATTCGTAAATAGAAAAAAAAAAAGTCAACAAATTTGAATTATTCAATAATAATAATCTGTGAATAAAGCATTGAGAAGAAATGAATTCAGTGCTTAATAACTTTAATGGTACATCGCAGTCTAAATTAAAACAAAAACATTAATTTATGATGTATTTAAATTAATAAGCTTTTCTTTATATGTTCAGCTGTTTTATTCCATCTTTAAAAACTTTTACAGTACAAGAGAAAAAAAAATTAACGAGTACAGTTTTAACAAGAAACTTTCTTAATATCAATTCGGAATCCCGAATTACGCCTGAAAAAGATCCGAATTGCATTACTATTCCGAAATAATGTTTTATAATTATTAAGCATAATACCATATACTATAAAACACATTTTTACTAATACAACTTTTCATAATAACTACTTTATATTTACAAAAAAAAAAAAAAATAATAAATAAAGAAAGCTTTATAGGCCCACCTACTTAATTTGAAAGTTTAAAATATATCTACATGTAGTTTTTTACTGAGTACCAAAGATAATTTCAATTTTTTTTTTATGTCACACCTTATCAAATTCTTTTTATTATTACTTAATAATAAAATATCCTTAAGTATTGTTGCACAAATGCACAATAATTTTAATTTATGGTAATCCAAATCAGATAGAAGGTATAAAATATTTTGTTTTCGTGTTTTATTTGTTTTATTTTATTTAGGGAGGGATCTGTGCATTTATTATTCAAGTGTCTATCAATAAAGATATCATTTAATTATTCTACTTTTTTACTTTCTATTTTTTTTTATGGACAACTTTTTTATTATCTCATATATTGAACCTGATAGCTGCTCTGCTTCGTACTGCTCGACAAGATAAATTTGGAGGACTATGTGACGGTTACTATATTCAAGGCCAATGTGCCATCATCATGTTTGATGTAACAGCAAGAGCAAAATACAAAAATGTTTCAAATTGGCATCGTGATTTAGTGCGAGTCTGTGAGAACATCTCTATTGTGCTTTGTGGCAATAAAGTCGATGTCAAAGACAGAAAAGTTAGGGCCAAATCAATCAAATTCCACAGGAAAAAGAATTTGCATTATTGTGATGTTAGTCCAAAGAACAATTACAATTTTGAGAAACCATTCCTGTGGCGTTCCAGGAAACTTATTGGAGATCCAAGGATCTAGAAATTGCAGCTATGCCAGCTGTAGCTCCTCCAAAAGTTCAGATGAATCCTGAATGGCAAAAGAAGATTGAACAAGAACTTATTGATGTACAGCAGACTGCTTCACCTGATGATGATGATGATGATCTATAGACATTCTCAAATTAATATTAAGTAATAGTACTGTTCTATATGTAGTATATACTTGCTGGAAATGATTACCTAATAAAATATATGATCATTTAACAACAAATTTAACGTGCGGAAATTATAATAACATCACAATAAAAGCTTACACGCACATAAATAAGGATTCACTGTGCTGATTTTAGTAAATTTGATATTGGGAATCGAGGATAGCAGTTCCTGGTTTCATAACCAGAATCGAGCTGATGATGGTTATGAAACCAGAAACAGCTGTCTTGTATTCCCGGTATCAAAATTATTAAAAGCAGGTCAGTGAATCTTATTTATGTGCGTGTATGTTTTTATTGTGATTTTAAAAATACATGATTTTTGTTTATTATTATTATTATTATTATTATTATTATTATTATTATTTTAAAATTAAAATTAAATTAATAATCTCAAAATACAATTTAAGAACGAATGAAAGTATTTTTGCTAGAATATTCTTTTGTTAATATCTATTTCGAATAAAGCAGCAAAAATTAAATTTTAGAAAAATCTATTCACTCGAAATGTAGATTAGTAAATAAATATGAAAATACAGCAAAGGCAAAAGTGCCATAGTTAAATACAGTATATATTCTATAGGTCTATTTAACTTTTAATTTTATTATCAAAAAGACATATCTAAAATATAGAAAGCAAAATAAAAAAAAGTACGTAAACATAGTTTTGTAAATTTTAATCTTATATTTCCACATGATAAAAAAAGTACATACTAGACTTTTTACTTTATTTTACTAGGTACCATTTTTTTTAATCTCTGACAAGTCTTTGACTCTGTATTAAACAATAATAATAACCAAAAAATGTAATTATTACATTAGTATCTTACATTAGCTATCTACGTCATTTAACTGTATATATTCCTATATCACCATTCCAAGTTCATGAAAATAGCCCACTGGCGGCAATTTACACACGAAATGTCAATTAATGAAAAAAAAAAGTTTTTATTACTGCTAAAGTCCTTACTGTTCTAGAACAGCGGTCTACGGGTACCTTGAGGTACCTCTGGGGTACGTGTACCTCTGAGGGTATGGGGAAGGACGTTCGCGGGTACGAGAAAAACAATTGAATAATGGCGGAAAAAGGCACATATGTCAACAGCGTAAGACAAAAGACAAGGTAAAAGTTGTCAAAAAATCCATCGCTACGGTGAGAGGTGGTGCGGGTTTTTTCATTATTTAGCCATGAGAAAAGACCTCTTTATTCCTCCCTAAACAGTGTTTGACGACACTGTAAATATATCACATCAGCGAAATTTCAGCATTTTGATTGGGAGAGGGGCAAACATTTTGATTGAGGAGGGGGGGGGGGCAAAAGTGAATAATGCTTGTTGCTTTTCTTTTTAATAAAAATTTGGGGGGGGGGGGGGAACAACTGCCCCTTCCTTGGCCCACCCTCCTATGTATATATATTCATTATTTGTTCAACTCATTATTTAAATCCCATTATTGACCCATATATTTTCAATTACAACATACAAAACTGACATAACTGCAACTACATTAATTACAAACATCCTGCTAATATTTTGGTTAAATTTATGAAAATAGGCTGTCAAGAGGTAGGCAAGTGAAAAAAGATTGGGAACCGCTGTTCTAGAACATTGTTTTTTTTTTTTTCTTTTGTTCAAAGAACCTGCTACTATATCGAGCTAAGTGAATTTATTATGAAATATCTCTAGATCTTTTTGTAAAATTTCTATTCTATTCATCATTCTTACGTTAATGTTTCAATGTCTGAAATAGAAATTTCACCTGAAAAACCCATCACTTTCTTTTCTTTAATAATTGCATCATTTGTTCGGCTTCCTTCAGCTTCAGAAGTTTAGATGATAGTTTCTTTTGGTAATGACAATCTGAAATCTCATCCAAAAACGGATGATACCATCATGACAAAAAAAAAAAGAATATTAAACTTCAGTTCATTCATTTTTTTTGTTCAATAGTTTTTTGCTTTTATCCACAGAAGTGATTGTTGACTAAAATTAAAAATAGTCAGGAGACACCAGGAAACGATCTAAAGAAACAATTTCTGAGTTTGATTTAGATCCCTTATTATTGTAAGGACCTGAAGACATTTTTAAATATGGGGCAACATATCTGAAACTGCCTATTTACCTCTTTTTATTTTTTTTATTTTTTTTTTTTATTGTTAACCCTCTTATTGTAAAACAATTACAGGAATTCTATTCAAATTGAAAAAAAAAAAAAAATCAGTAAGGGATAAGTATAATCTCCCACCTATTGTCTAATTCTGAGGAACTCGTGATCTAATGTAATTGTAGTAATTACAATAAAATTTGATTTTTAAAATGCCATATCTAATGTTGTTGTTTTGTTTTAAATAAAAGCTTACTTTTTTATATTGCACTTTATCTTTTTTAATTTTTTGTTTTTTTACTTTTCAGTAACTATTTACAAAAATATCGTCCTAATGTATTCATTAATAAATTACAATGTTTGGTGTGAATTAAGAGTTTATTGTTAATACTTAGTAATAGATTACAAAACTACATTTTATACTTGTAGTAATAATATTTAACAATTTTGCTGCACATATTTTATTAATAGCTTAATTGTCGTAAAATTTTCAAATTATCTATTTTTTTTAAATATTTAGTAAATAAAAGATAAGTAATTTTTTTTTGAGGATTAGGTGATTAGTATTTTTTTTCTATCACCTCTCCCTAGAAATATCTAGGAATCACAGTGAAGTGCTGGTAGTAGGAGTTCGATGTTTTTGGATCGTCGGACAAATGTGAGGGGCGGACGGGCTGTTACTCGATGGCGAGGCGTAACTCCACCCCATCTCCTGCAGCGTCTCCATCATCCATCGTCACTGCCAAAGCGACTTCCTTCTCTGCGCTCGCACGGGGGCCTCCCACTGTTTTTGCAATTGCCACAGAGCGCGGGCCAACGTCAAGGAGTCCACAAAACAACTTCTGCATCTCCCTCCTAGTTGGAGAGCCATCACTAAATCGTTCCGTCAGATACAAGTTCCACGCCCATATCCACCTACACTGATCCACTCTCATTTCAGAAGCACAATTCACAGGCTAGCAAAGATTTGTGCTTTAATTGTGTGTCTAAATAAAGTTTGAGTTCAATATTGATTTTTATGGGTCACGTGTGAGTAACATCATGCTGATTTTAGCTGACAACAAAGTGAATACAAAAATAATTAATTTTGCAGTTCGGATATTACGAAAGATATATAAAGCAAATTACAACTTATTGTATTTTTTTTTTTTTTTAATATTTTCCGGAGATTTAAGACTTAAGCAATAATTAAAGAGTGACAATATTAGCAAGCCTATGTAAGTGATAATGTTAATTTAAAAAACTTGAGCTATGTTAAAATTATAGAAGTGGTATATCAAATGTAAAATAAATTGATGTAAAATAATTAAAACACTAAGCAGAAAATAAAAATAGAGGGTTAAAAAAGAAGAATAAAGGGATAAAAATAACACAATAAAAGGAGAAATCCAAATCATAAATACAGTAGAACCCCGATTATCCGAGCCCCGATTATCCGAGTTTCCGCTTTAACCGAGCTACTTCTAGGTTTTTTTTTTTGGTTCTACATTTTCCATTTTTAAAGCTACCGATAAAAATTCTGAACTTGATCTCACAAACACTCAGGAAAACGAAAGAGAATTCGCAGAATATTGGTCGCAATTAATCTTTGTTCGTCTTGTCATATGACTCCCTACCTGGAATCGCGAAATGGTTTCGACTGATCACCTCCCTGGAATCGGGAAATGGTTTCGACTGATCACCTCCGTGGAGTCGAGGAATGGTTTCGACTGATCACCTCCCTGGAATCGG
>JAFIDM010009631.1:238159473-238208283 GCA_023159025.1 Thereuonema tuberculata
CCGTGGAGTCGAGGAATGGTTTCGACTGATCACCTCCCTGGAATCGGTGAATGGTTTCGATTGGTCACATTGTCCAGTGTACCTGAAAAGTACTGTGGTACATTCAGTCAATTCTACTGAAATGAGTAGCAATAAGAGAAAGCGAGTTGTTGTTTCTATAGAAACAAAATTAGAAGCAATCCAAAGAATAGATAATGGTGAATCAATAAAGAAAGTAGCGGAAGATCTCGGTGTCGGAGCTGTTACTGTTGGAGACTGGAAAAGGAAGAGAAACGAATTAGAAAAATGGTGTGCAGAAAAGTAAAATGTAAGGTTTAAGTAAAAGAACTCTTTCAATATGAATTGTATGTACTGTATCTATATAATTTTTGTATTTGTTAAAATATACATTTAAACCTGTACGATTTATTTTATCTACAATTTTCGCTTTTACCGAGTTTTTCGGTTATCCGAGTTAGGCTTGGTCCACATTAATCGGATAATCGGGGTTCTACTGTAATAATATACTAAAATTGCAATAAAATCTAAAATATGAAAAAATAAATTAAATAAGTAAAAACTAAAAATAAATCATATTTATGTGAATAGGGATTGAAAATAACTAGGTATATAGAAGATATATGAAAAGTAGATAAATATGAAAATAATTACTTGACATGTAACTCCGAGACAATTTAAATTTACTAAATTTTATAAATGTTTACAAAAAATTTAGATATTTAAATTTCATTACAGTGATTTTCTTATTGTTGTTTGTTTCTGTGGAATCCACTGGGGTAACGAGGAGGGTTGGTAGGGTTATAATCCCTTCCCCCCATTGCACAGAAGAAATCTAGGATTTTGAACCTATTTTTTTTTTGTTGGAAAGCTCATTTGGTTGGAAAGCTTATCTGAAATCTCTCCCCTCCCCCTCCGAGAAAAGATACTACTTTTTTTTTGTTTTGTTGTTTGTTTCTTTTTTCGACTGAAATCATTGTAATCCCTCCATTCCAAAATCCTAGGAAACTCCTATGGTGAGGTCCCGGAGCGGGAACGACCCCAATAACCTTTCACGCCTTCAATAAGGGTAAATCTGACTGATGAGTTCTATTAAGGATGAAACAGCTGTCCAAGATTCCTGTTGATGGTGGCTCAAGGTGTGAAAGAAATGTGCAATCTATTTATTTCTTTTTTCATGTTACATTCTCACATCAATTTATCTCCAACAATTATTTAACTTATATAATCTTAACTTTAATAAATTCACAAGGAAAGCTACAAAAAATCTACGCCAAGCAAGTAAAAAAAAAAAAAATGTGTCATTAATTTTTACTCAAATTTAGATTAAAGATATTATACAATTCCCAATATTCGATTAATTTTAAAAACTATGAAAATAGATTTTTAAAATAACTGATAACTTACCGCGGTTTGTAAATCACGAATTGTAGAGAAATTGAAATTCTTTCTAAATAGACTTATATATTATGTTATTACTTTCAACTCTTGGTTATGTATCTAACACAGGTCTATATCTATATTAGCTAAGAATTGAAAGGAATTAAATGATTCCTTGATTATTAATAAATGATTATTAATAAATTAATCTTATATTTGTAATCTGCAAATTGCCAGTCATTATAGAATAGAATTAAATTTATTCAAGGTTAAGAATAACACTTACTACAATGCAATATTTAAATTTAAAGAAAGATATATCGAAGTAAATTGTTAAATAAAAAAGACAAAAGCATCCTAGTGCTTAATTAATATTAAAAGGTGAATTAATCTTTGATTTAATATACATTAATGAATTTATAAATTTTTGGAAATACAAAATATGCAGGGTTCTTAATTAGTTGATGTTCTTGGCGAAATATCATGGTAAGACAAATCTAAGATTAATTTATGTCTATTGAATTCAAAGTGATATGAAAGATATTCCACAATCTTTACTTTGTTATTATTACACCTACAAAGGCACTGTGATAGATTACACTTTGTAAGGTATGTATTGATGCTGCCATGATCATTAAGAGATTGACTCGTTGTGTAATTTAAATTAGTTACTGGTATAGATAATGTAAGAAACAGTAAGGAACAATAGTAACTTTTTGTTAACTTGGCCCTTGTTGAAGTTTATCCATCTCTTATTCCATTTTTTTATTAGTAGATTCCGCATGTTTGATATAATCAGTTCTTTTGAATAATATTGGCTTGCCTCAATTACTGCCTTTGCCTCCTCATCTGCCCGCTCATTGCCAATCGTTGTATTTATTTATTTATTTATTTTATTTAGATTTTGTGAATTAGATTCATTGTACTTTATAATTATGCTATTATTTTTTCTGTAGCAAAATTTTCACATTTTGGAACTGTTAAATAAATCAACAATACAAATTCAGATTTCATTTCTAATTTTAATTCTAGTTTCCAATAACGCAAGTAAATTTCAATTAGTTCATTAAATAAATGGATTAATGCTTATTGTTATGTATGTAGGCCTAATATATTCATTATGTACTTAAAACATTTAAAATGTTTAGTCTACTTTTATTTAAAATTTATTGGTTTCTTTTTTTGTGTGTTTTTCTATTCTACTATCATTAAAATATTTCATATTCTTATTTCATTTTGATTCTCGGTTAATAAATTAATTTCGACCGTTTTATCCCATAAACCCCATTTGACTTCATCTAAAAGTTACTGTATTGTTTCTTTCTGAAATATCCGGTTTTTAATTGCTTAAATTTCAGTATAACTAAAATTCGAATACAAATGATTTTTCTAACTATTTTTTGGGAAATCTGGTGGGATTTTTTTTTTTTCCTTTTCAAAGATTTTGTTCAAAAATTTCAAAGTCATTCCAAAATAGTTTCAATTTCTTTGTCAAGTATTTTCTTGTTGATCAATTCTAATCAAATCAAATTTTTTCTTACCTATGCTTACAAATTTTATTAGGACTATATATTATAATAAAATACAATATTTATATGCGCATAATATTTGAAAAGTAAATGTATTAAAGTCATTTAATTTTACTATAATTTCTAGTTTTCATTTCATTTCTAAATCTACTTTTTTTATCATAAAATATAAACATATCCAAAGGCTTCGCCCGTAAGGAATTTTCATTCAAATGTTTGCAATAGAAAGCAATATATTACTTTTTAAGGAAATAATTATGTATTGTTTGAACAATCACTTCTTCATTTATTGTTACAATTAAAAAAAAAATAATCTACATAAACCTTAATGCTGGTATTTGCCTGTAAATCATAGCTTCCTAAGTGGTATTCATGACTTACACAATCGAACGCTTTAGAAATATCAAATTAATTACCAGATTGCGTTCACATTTTTCCAGAGTAGTTCCATATAAATCTAAGAACTCTCTGTAAGACAATGAGTAGAAGAATTACTTCTATCAATAACCAGCATTTGTTTTATTTAAAGATTAAGATGACAGCTGCAAGATTTGTCTCAACATCTTATTTTGTATTCTTAATTAAAGCCTTTAATTATTAAGATATATGTGAAGATTATCATTTCCACTGTTATTTTTCTCTATAGATTATTAATGATTGTTTATATAAATCTAACTAATCCTTCTTATATAGATTTAGTGAAGATTTGTTTATTGAACAATTATTATTTATTTGATAGTTGATACTCTGTGTTGGGAGTTACGACTGCAGTTTCCCCTTAAGCAAAGGTTTTGCATTTTGCTCAGTAATATTCATGAGTTCCATTGTAAGATGCTTTATCAATATCACAGATTATATTTTTTATTTCTATTACTTATTTAAATCTTGATTGTCAGTTCAGTAATTAGCTGTTTGAAGCATCTATTATTCTTCCATGTTGACACTTTTTTTTTTAATGAGTTATTCGCTGTAAATAAATTTTATAATGAATTAGAAATGGTTCTAGAATAAAAGAGAAATCTCTACATCAGTTTTAAGAAAGTCTTGTAGCTTCACGTACAATCCTATTTGTCATGGTATGATTACTAATCTTGTTTGAGTTTTTTTTTTTTTTTTTTCCTGGAATCTTTGGTCTTTAACGGGAATAGTTAATGAATATTATAAAGAAGCTATTCATTCATTCAGAAAGGAAATAAAGTAAAGCTGACGACTGTGCTATTAAATGAAGTCTTGTTCTGTATTTCTGTTATCTACGATATGGCAGAGTAAATAATATGATATTTCGATAAACATGTTTATGACTTATTTCGTGTTGTTAACGAAAAATTTTGTTTTTATATATCTTCTCATAACATCAAGCTATCTACACATAAAGTAGCGTAAACTTATAAACTATTCAAAAACATGCAAATAGAACAAAAGTCATACAAAGTCAACTCATATAAACTAACCTTCTTCTTATAATCATTATCAAATCGAACTTTTTTATATGTTTTTTTATTTATTTTAAACTTTAAATTTTATCAAAAAATGAATTAAAATGTGTACCAGACTGTGCAAAAAAAAATGAAAAGGATGACGTTCTCTTATTCTGATTCTTATCTTCTAGTTAAGTTTAAACGTTTTTAAACTAGTTTACTTCGTGGTAGAAATATTAAATCATCTTGTTGTAATGTCTGCATTTATTGAAAATGCAGACATACGAAAAAAAAAGTATTAAAAATATGAACCAGACAGTACATTTCAGAAAAAAAAAATCTATATTAAAATGTGATCCAGACTGTACATTTTAGCAACAAAAAAAAAATGTATAGCGAAGCGTCATAGGCTATCTAGTGAACGTAATTATGATATAATTGCTCTGTAGTTATGATATCCAGAGGCGTATTTACACGAGGGCTCAAAGGGCTATAGCCTAGGGCGGCAACTTTAGGGAGCGGCAAAAAAATAGGAAAAATAAAAATAAAAATCCTGTATTATTTAATAATATTAATCTTCAATATTAATATTCAAAAATATTAAGTGTCATATTACAAGCAGAAAATGAGGGAAACATAAAAACAAACAGACATTTCCTGGCTTTTTGATGTGTCTGTACAGTATATGCGAAAAGAGCGTATTTTTGTCTTTGAGTGTATATCCTGGGAAATCGGGTGAGTGATGACTGTGGCCGTAGGTTTGAAGTGGAAGGGGGTAGATGTTGCATTGGAGTGTTCAGGCGTGGGAGGCGGCGGGGGACTGTCTGGCAGTGACGTTATAAATACCTACATTTACTTTCTAATACATATCTTCTGCGACTGTTATGTACGAAATATATTCCAATTATTTAAATTAACTTTAATGTTTAATTTTCTGTTAAACAACTTTTTACAACATATTTTTAGAATATGTACTTAAGGAAAGGAATGCATCATTATGGGCCCATATATTTATATATATTTTTTTTCATACTCTGAGTAAGTAAATTCTAACGAATAGACGAGTTGAAAATTATCAGTAACTTAGCTCAAAACTAAACATAAATATCAAGATAGTTTACTAGTGATGTATTCAGACAGGAGGTCAGGAGGAAGGGCGGCAAATCTGGCATAGCCCATAGACGGCAAAAGTGTAAATCCGCCTCTGATTACATCATTAAATAACTGATGATATACGTATGTGGTGTTTATTATTTATTAATTTTATATGAAACGTTCAAGTTTTAACTGAAACAATTTTTAGTTATTCTAAATCTGAACCATCACCTTTAAGAAAATATGACAATCCCGAATACAAGACTTTCTGGTCTTCTGTCTTTATTTTTTTCTTTTTTTTTCTTGGAAGATAATTGCTATTATTTTGGTTTTCGTTTCTGAAATCGTAAATGATACCAAATATAGCTTACAGGTTGCTGAATGTGGGATTTGTTTTTCATCGACTGGATGTGAAATTCGGTGGCTCTGGGCCCCAGGGTGTCCCATTGTTCTGTCTGTCCCTCTAATTAGTGAAGGCCGTGCCGAATCCCGTTCTAAAACCACTAACATCGATCTAAGCATCAAAACGGCATGTCATTGCGGCCACCAAATAACTTCCGTGGGCAAAGGAAACGGGACACGAATTCCAATTACATTCGATTCCTCCGGAAAAATACAATTAAACAACCGGTTCTTCCACAAAACCGCATATTTTCTTAAAACTGAAATTTTCTGAAAACTAGAAAACCATACATTTTCTCTTAGCTTCGGAAATCTCAATAACAGCTTTAGAAGATGTAAATAGCTCCTCAGTAGTCATTAGAGAAAAAAGAAAAGAAACATTACATAAAAGAAGAACTACCAGCCAGAAGCTTTTACTTTTATTACAAAACCGTTTTTAATTCTTTTTTTTTTTTTTTTGGTTAATATTAACATGTTTAGAATAAACATATTAAGTGGTAAGATTTATGTTACATTGTCTGTTTATGCAGAGTTAAATATTTCACAAGATTTAATCTCGAATACCAAAGGCGTACCCAGCATTTTGGAATTACGATGGTTATCGTAGTCGTTCAACCAAAAAATAAAGCAACAACGCTGTGTCCTGGACGGGGGGTGGTTACAGACATTTCCAACCAAACTTTCGAAACTAGATCCAAAATCGTACATTTCTTCCATTTTCGTATGCAATGGGGAGGTTCTAACCCCCCCCCCCCCCTTGATATGCTTTTTTTTTACAAAAGAATTGTTCAGTTGCCTTCGTTGTGGTTTGTTTATTTATTTATTTATTTATTTTTTGACTGTAGCTGCTTCTCTATTAGTAAGTGAAATTTTTACAAAAATCAAAAGGGGGAGATTTTCCTTAACAACACCTAGAATATCTAGGTAAGTTTCATCTTTGAAAACTTACAGTCGTTGAGTTTCTTGAATTTTTACTCTTCGGATAGTTCTTCTGGCCTCTAGCTCCTCCATTGATCGGCTGTATACCAAAATAAACAGGAATCTTTCTTATTACAACTTCACCTATCTCTAAACTTTTAGCTTTCTAGGATATAGTATTTGAGTTATTGGATGGTCAGGCGGATTTAGAGTTAAAATTTCATTTTAAAACTTTTTTTGTTCTAACCTTACTTTCTCTACAATTCTTTTAAAGGGATATTAGAAATGCAAAACAAAACCTAGGGTTTTTAGCTCACTTTAGGGTATAAAAATTTGGATAGAAATTAAGAAAAGTTATGGACAAAAGATGTGGAGAGTATGATAGAAATATTCTCACATGTGAGACGCCAGGCTTTAAGCTGGAGGAGAAAGATTCGATTCCCAACAGAGGTCTGAGATTTTCTCATATTGTTTTTTCCAATAGATAATTGTATGGTTTCCCCAATTCTCCTTAAAATGAAGACGAGTGTCTTTCCGTGGATTAAATGTGAGCGAGAGTCAGAGATATCCAACTTTCTCCCAATTCTGATTACTTACTGAAATGTCAGATCCTTATCATCTGTGTCCCATTTGTCCCTATCTATCTATCTACCCAATATACTGCAAAATGATTTGCATATAACATAGAGATAGATGTAACAGACAGGATCAAGCATCTCTTTATTAATATACTCATTTTGAGTACATGGTACAGTATAGATAAATAGATAGATATAGGAAAATAGATAGATCCCATCTATTGCAGTGGCTTATTCTTATATAAGTAAGATTTGATTTTATTTTTTTGAGTTGCATTAATAAATGAGCTTTCTTATTAATACAGAAAGGCATCGAATGATCGCAGTTTGAAAATCATTTATGACCAGCATAAAATCATTTGTGGTACATGATTAGTCACTTCACTGTCATACTGGACTTTTCTCTTTATCTCCGTATCTTTCCTACTTTTGTGTAGCAGGTCTCCATCTTCAACGAGCCTATGCCTGATGATGAAAACAAGAAAAACTCGAAACAGCTACAGTAGGATATCACGCTCGAATTTAAGATCTCGTTTATTAAAGCGTAAAAGATGTACTTCGTAGTACCGAAATTTAACCATTCAATCAATTTTGAATTGAATGTTTAATTTTTTTTCCATTGTAAAAAAAGTGATGTAACTTATTCCGTAAAAGTTCGGGCTGACTTTAACATAACAATAAACTGTAGATATTACATCAACATGACTTAATATTTTTACCAATAAATAAACTAATTAAAAAATGTTTAGAAGAATCAGAATAAAAGAAGAACGTTAATCTTTTTTTTCCCCTCTAACTGAATAAGGTTCTGTAATAGCTGTTTTGAGCTTGTTAGATCTATTCGACCAGAGTTATCATTATTCGTCGACTGAAATAAAATACTTAGAATAACAAAAAAACTAAATGATAAATAAACAAAAAAGCAAAAAATAGAACAAATAAAAACAAAAAACAAACAAACTAAATAGCAAATAACAAAAATAAAATATTATTAAGACAACTTTAATTTTGAACAAATGAAAATTAAGCACTAAATAATAAGTAATTTGTTTCAAAAAGTTAATAAAAAAACTACAATAGAAGGATTAGAATCATAGAACTTAGAAAAACTTGAATCTATTTTTTTTTTATTTACATCTTTGTTGTTTTAGAAAAAAAAACTCTATTTCTTTTCTTGATTTAAATTTATTTGAATTGATATTGCATCCCTTTCGTTTCAATAAGTTTCGGCCAGGATTTCTTTCTCTTTTCTCTTATAACTAAAAGCATACTTGGATGCAGACGTCGTAATTTAACCCTGAAATTTAACCCCTTTAGCCCCTTAAGTTTTTCTTTCTGTTTTTTTTTTTTTTTTTCTGGCAAATGAATCAATAATGTTAAATGTATTATAGGAAAGTTTCTTCTTATAATTAATAATAGTTGTTATTTAAATAAATTAATTTTTCAGAATATCTCATGCACAAGCAAGATAAAACTTATGGAGAAAGGTATGTTTTGTGGCAGGGTTTTAAACTTCCAAATAACAATACTGAATTAGTTTTTAATCAAAGTATACTTCAATTTAAAAGTGAAACCTATTGTATAGAAAATGTACATTTGTTCTGTTAACGAACATTACTCAGGCTTTTTTTTACTGTAAATTACAATGAAATTTAAGAATTAAATGTAAAATGGAATAATGATCGCCAATAAATCTAGATTTGAAAAATCAACATTTAACAAAAGTTTATTTTTGCCTACACCAATGACTAAAAAGTTAACTAATTTACATATACTGACGATTCCCAATTTATTAATACGTTCCACGGTCCTTTAGGTAAGTCAGTTTTTATGTTTGTCGGATTTCATAATATTATACTAACGGACAAACATATTAATTGAAAGAGAAAGATTACACCTCTATTTTAAGCATAAATTTAGTGAAAGAAAAATGATTTACAGTACACTATGACATGTACAGTACTGTTCTTACCTTAAAATCTGTTAGTATTCTAATTAGTTTTGTTTTGGTTTTTTTTTTTCCTCAAATAGGTGTTTTAATTAACTTCGATTACATTTCGAACGTTTTGTAGGCGCTTTTCATAAATTTTCTGCATGTCAGAAATTTCTTAGGTAAGTACGGATTTACGCTTATAGGCTTAACAATGTCAAGAACCGTCGTATACTTATGGAACGGAGAAGTGGATATTATTCCGGAAAGCAATTCGGAGATTACGGAATTACCAGACATTGATTGCAAAGAGAATGTTTAACAGAACAAACAAAATGACAGTACATCTCTTTCAATGGAAAGTCGCAGAACATGTAGCCAGACGAAACGATTCTAGACGGATAACGGAAATTCTAAACTGGATTTCGAGGAATGAGAAAATATTCACAAGGTTATGGGTGGATGGATGAAATTCCCCAATCGAATCCAGGAATAGTTTTTCTGGATTCGATTGGAGATAAAAAAACCTTGGACCTAAAGAACTAGGAAAAAAAAAAAAGAGAAAACATTGGAGAGAATTTGCTGTAGTGGAGGAAAAATAGTGGGGGGAAACAGCATATATTTCAATGGCGAAAGTAAATAGATTTACATTACATTATTCTATTTACTTTCGAGGTAAACTTATTATTTATTAAAATAGGAATCACTTTTATTTTGAAACAGTATCAATTTTTAGCCTACGTTATTAGGAAAGTGAGGCTTATCAAATCAGCCAATATGTTTGTGCAATACGTGTAGATCTATTCTTGAAATTTGGCCCCGTTCATTTTGAAGAATAAGAAACGGTCTCATTTTTAAATTTGAATTTTTTTCTTGTCATGAAATTAGAGCATTACAGTAACAAAAATTCCGCTAGAAACGAAACAATCCCATCTAACAATGAATGTTCATCCGTAATTTTATAAACCATTCATTTGAGCGCCTTTAGATATAATTAAAAGTGAATGGCTTTAATCAATGTAAGCAAATGAATCGGTTTTAATTAAGTTTTTTCAAAACTGGAAAATGTTTATTGTTTTGTACAGTATTTAACATTTAAGAATAAAAATAGTTACAATATTATTTAGTTATTATATCTAAATAATATAACTATTTAGATATTTCTAAATAGATATAAAGAAACGAAGTGGTCTGTATCTGATATATATATCTTATAGCCTAAATATTTTAGATTAGTGAAAGGAAATGTTAAAATGAATTCACATTGATATTTAATATAATGAATTTCTATAATGAGTAATGTAGAATTAGTATCATCTACGAAATCGTATGTTTTTAAATCAATTCAGTTAGATTTAAGAAAACTTATTACGTAAATTACACACAAAAAATCAAGAATAACTTAGCTGGACCTTCATTATATTTTCTCCAAGTAGATATACCTGATGAAAATGTCCAAATTTTGGAGTACAGTTATCATCCCTGGATAACATAATTAGAATATTTGTAACAATATATCAAAACGCGCAGATGTGAGATTCGATTTCAGTGATTTTTATATTAATTAAACTAGCGCCATAAGTTTATATATATGTCATGTTCATTCACAAAAACTGTTAATTTTAAACATTATGTAGATTTCACAATTTTTATTTATTATTTGTTCTCTGCCTTTAAATAATAACACTATTAAAAAGAGATTTTAAATAGATTTCACAGATTCTAAATTACTATCAACTGAAAGAATTTATTTTCTAACTAATTCTTAATGAATAAAAGTAAAATTGCAGTATTTATTATTTATTTATTTATTTATTTATTTATTTATAAATAAGCATTTATTTTAAATTCCTTCACCGTAAGCTTCCAAAGAAAGAATACATGTGAATTTTTTTTAAATAAAGCAGAGAACTAACATCATATTATAATATTGATGATTTTAATATAATACCATCTTAATATTAATAATTTTTTATAAGACTAAAAACATTAGTTAAAAGGCTAACTGAAGTAAAAAAAAAATAATAATAAATATATTTATTGAATAAGTATTTTTTTTTATATATATTTGGGTCACCTAGTTGCCTATAAATTTAATTATATCGATTATATACTAAACAACTAAATACTAAAAAAATGTGAATTATATAATTAAAGCTTATCATTACAATTAAAGTTTTTCTTTATTACTTTCCAAAATGCATTGTCTAAACAAAAAGTTTAGATCTTCATTAAACATAAAGTATTGAAATAAACCACCTCTTCATCTTAGAAACATCTATATTTCAGCCCAATGACGGGTCTTCTTCAGGATCAAAATAAATACAGGAAAAATAAAGAGAAAAGAAAACCTCCAAGATTTTAATATTGTCGTCGCAGATGAGAAAAAGTTTAGATACTGATGAAGGATACATATTGTGCTTGAAAACGTTTGTATATATGTATTTTCTTTTTTTAAAAAGAACTTTTTTACATTTTATTGTGTGTTCTATTTCATGTTTTATAAACTTAAGATATTTTTAAATTTAAATATTTTGTATATATTTTATTGTAAAATATATAAAATCCGAATAAACCCTAAAGGGAAACCGTACTATCTCAATCTCTTAAGATTCTCTATATTTGGAAAGTAAATGTAAATGTTATTTTGAAAACATTCTAAAAGCGGCTTGCTTTGCTCTGGCAAAACACACCTAAGATAATCTAATCAGAGAAGAATTACTATAATCATTATATATCTAACTGCAGTTCCTCCAGTGGCAGGTGACCAAAACACACCCTTGCAAATGTCATCGGATTGACTTGAGTTTTTATCTTGGGCAGCGTCCCTCCTTATTCACTCCCAACTGTTTTACATCCATGATGAATAGTGTCAGTTTCCGCGAGGTGGAGTTCTCTTGTCCATACATCAACCCATTGGCAGCTCCATTCATACACAGGACTCCGGGTTGCGACTTTGTACCCAGAAAGGAAGTGTAAAAGAACAACTATGTGGTTATAGATTTACTATCCTCTTATGGCTGATAGACCTTCATGGTTGTGACTCATCTTTTTTTTTCGTGTAACGCCGTCTTAAATTAAAGAAAGGGTTCATTAAGTCAGCGTTGCTATCCCCCGGCACGAAAGTATTGTTGTAGCTACGTTATAAGACAAACAGCTAATTGAATTATATAGTCACGACAAGTCTACAAATTACATCTGGAATATTCATAGACTTAAAAATCAATTCACTACAAAAGTCATCCTCCAAGTCAATAAATATACCTAATAAAGATTTTATTATAACAACATTGAAATTATGACATTAATGAACAATATTGTACTATTACTAATAATGTGAATTAATATTACATTTACAATATTATTATATTGTAATATAAGTAATTGTATTGCAAACAACAACGCGGTACTAAGTGTTAATAGATAAAAATGATACAAACAAAAAATAATGATGCAATGACAGCATTACACTGATGGTATTACTAAACAAGATTATTAAAGAAATGTGGTTGATATTAATAGCAAATATTATAAAGAAAAATAATACCTCAGGCCCAGAAGAAATTCCTGAAAGAACACAAAGACTGTTTTTCTCAGAACGTTATTTTTAATTTTTATTATTATTATTTATTTATTTAAAGTCGTTAAAAAGACACAAACGAAAGTGTATATTTCTTTTCAAACTCTTATCTACTGAATTAATAAACACTATAAATATTTGTTTTTCTGAAAAAATTAATATTCTACGAATTACTTACTTAATTCTAAAAATCCGATTATCTTAATTATATCAAATGGATTAGCTAAAAGGATTAATTAAAAAAATTAAGAAATCGATAGAAATCCATTGTTTAGATTCCAATGTCTTTCTATGGGAATTTTTGTCGTTATCTCGTGCTAATTTTTCGACAAGGATCCATTTGGAATTTTTCAAATGTAACAGTTAGATCATCTCTTAGTCCTCGAATATGCATACCAAGTTTCAAGAATAGTCATACAATGGTTCAAAACGAACACACACACATATAGACTGACTGATTTGATGTCCTCACTTTCCTAGAACAGTAGGTTAACAAAAAGAAAAATTAGGAGCAAAATTGATCAAAAATATTTACTAGAAAAATAATAAAAACAACTGAGCTTATTAAATTTTACCAACAGCTTTGTAATGACTTAAATAATTTTATTTGATTTTTTTTTTTTATATTGTGGCTTAAAAAAAAGTTATATGTTTATTTTATTGAATATAAGTATTCTGGTAATATTTTTAATATTAATAAAATTCGCCTTTTCTTTTAAACTTCGGTTAATTATATTTTGTGTGTTTAATAAAATTTAAAAAATTCTGAATGGATCTTGAAGCTGGCAAACCTATTGAGGGCCATGAGATTATTTATCTTTTACGTTTTTCTTTGGAGAAACCAAAGAAAATAGTAAGCGTTAAATTGAGGAGTAATCAAAAATCCCCATAAAACAAAGCAATAAAAACGAAACAATGAACTTCAATTGGCGCCTAACAAGATATCTTGATATCCACTTTGCAATCCATTTTAAAATTTTGCTAGTGCTTTGATGTAACCAATTAATCAATTTTGCTTCAGATCCGGAAAATATTACAATTACCAAATACAGTGTCCTTTCTTAGAATTGACTTCCAACATCAAACCACATAAAAAAAAAACTCAACATTTCAAGGGATTTTTATTTTTTTCTAAATTTTTTTAAGAGCTTCTTGTTTCTTCATATGTTTCGGAGACGTAGCCTGAAAAACCCTAGTAACGTAATTTAAAGTGAAAGGATCCTACGAATGTTTAATGTTTTAATAATACGCTTGGGAAACCACCGCCTTAAAATTTTAAAATTTTTGAACTAAAATTCAAAACTTCAAAGAATAAAAAAATTTTCGACAAATTATTTTCAAGTTTTTTTTTTTTTTTTTTTTTTAATGTTTGCTTGCTTTTTAGAATTTTTAAGAAAACAAGACTGTATAAAGCAGATTTCGACTTTTCTAAAAGCTCTTTTTTTTTTCTTCCTTTGTCTGGTCTTCTTCCTTGTTTTGTGGTAGAATTCGTGAATCTAATTAATCCCCGGGGGTTACCTGAAATGTTGCTGAAAATTTGAGCGCGTATCAATAAAGGCAATCAATTTTGAAAACACACATTTGATAGGCCCATGTGCCCAATTGATTTTTAATTTCCTCCGCAATAATTCTTCATCTTTTTCGTGTGATAATTTAAAACAATCCGGGTCATTATCACGGCCACCATTGCCCCATCCATCGTCCTATTAGCTTTCTTATCTACCTCGTTTTCGTGTCTGCAGCTAAAAAAGCTTCCATCATTATAGCTCATGATCATGAAGCGTACGTGAGTGGAATCGTGGCTTGAGCGGGCTAATGATAGGCCTTTGCCTAAACTGAGGGTTTCTCGGAGGTGACGCTGATTACACACCACCGATGCTGATTTGTCAACAACCTTCTCATTACAGAGAAATTAACGGAGGTTCTCCCAACCTCTGCCGTGTCTCTACGACATTGATGCCGATTCGCCTCGCAAAACAACGGTCCCCGAGCACTTAAAAACTCTCTTTCTCAAGGGTTTCGTACATTTCCGAAAAAGAAAAAAAAGTACTACCCTGCCACACACAAACAGATACAGAAAACAAAAAAAAAGTTGTCTTCTCAAATGAAGGACATATTCAAGTAGTTACAAATCGAAAAAAATTATCTTCTACAAAAAAAAAAAAAAAAAAAGACATAAAACGAGAAGTTCGTGAAAGAACGTAAAGCCTACTTTCCTTAAATGTTGTTCTTTAATTTTTGTTTTTTTTTTGTTTTTTAAATTTTCGTCTATCATCAAATCAGTCAGTCCATGTGTTGATATGCTCCTCTAATAACTTTTGAACCCTTGGATGGATCTTCTTGAAACTTGGTCTGCATATTTGAGGACTAGAGATGATCTAACTTTTATATTTGAAATCATTTCCAAATGGTTCCTTGTCGAGAAATTAGCACAAAAGGCGACAAAAATTTCCATAGAAAATCATTGGAATCTAAACAATGGATTTCTATCCTATTTCTGTTTATTCTTCATTGTTTTTAACAGTGAATTTTAAATCTTAGTGCATTCCGCGTGGATTGACACGATTAAAATTAATACGATTTCGACAACTTAGGTAAATAATGCGGATTTAATTCTTTATTTCAGAAAATGAAAAATTTAAATTGTTTGATTTCAGTAGATGTTAGAATAGAAATGTAGACTTTTCATTTTTGTCCTTTTCACAACTTAAAAAAAAACAACCCAAAAAATGAAGAAATTTTAAGGAAAACAGGCTTTACGTTCTTTCGAACTTCTTTCGAACTAAAAAAAAAATAACTCTTAAAAAAATATGTCCGTTTACTTTTAAGAACAGTCAAAATAAAATTATTTTCTGAAAATTAATTAATTCACCTTATTTACTTTAGTTGCTGAAATCTGATTAACAGTAATCATTGCGTGCAAATTAATTAATGAAAATGAGTAACATCCATTGTTTAAAATATCCTTAGAAATCCTTTACCTTGTAGAGAATACTTTTCTATTGGAATTTTAAATATGAATTTTGGAAACATTTTTAAATATGAAAATTCGATCGTCTGTTGTACTGAAATATGCATGCCAAGTTTCAAGGAGAGCCGATCAGCTCAAAAGTAATGGGGAGAAACCATACAAACACACAATTGCCAATGTACAGTCTAATGGATTTGATAAATCCATTAGATTTCTTTTTAGATTATTTATCAAGATGGCTGTGTCTGTATTGTTCCCCTGACAACTTTTGAAGCAGTAGACTGCGGATGTTCTTAAAATTTGGCGCCTCTATTTGCGAACAAGAGACTATCTAACTTTTGAATTTGAATCCAAATCCTTTGGAGAAATTAGCGCTTGAAAATTCGCACAGAAATACAGTAGAATTGTTTTGTTGTTTAGCTATGATATCTATCAATGCATTTTAATCATTTACTAATCCACTATCATTTGCGTGTCCTCTCATTAAATTAATTGGATTTAGACAATGTACAAGTAAGTATTGTAAGTATTCGAGGACCTAATTAGTTTTCAGCCAATGGAAATTTTGAAGGTACTATTAATTATAAATTACTTAATATCAGCTATTATAATTTATACATAGTTGGAAGTTTGTAATTTCTGATGAATTTAAAAAAAAAATAATCAAAGAAAAAAAACGCAAAATTTTAAGAAATGTAAGTCCTAAGTTCTTTAAGGAGCTTCTTGTTTATAAAATTTTATTGATATCAGGATTCATTAACAAATTTTGATGGCTTAATAGATCATTCTTAATTCAGAAAAAACTTTCCGTAGATAATTATTAAATAACTATAGAACTATAAAGGAATTATGGTAGATATACTCCTTAACTAATAAAAACATAAGTGAAAGTGATTACAGCTGTTAGTGAAGTTTAAGACTTTGAATATAGCAGTGGTATTCAATCTTTTTTGCTCACGTGCCCTCGGATATTTTTAACTATGTAATCCCTATAGGTTATTGGTGTATAATTCAAAGTATTCAATTTATTTATACATAAATAAAATTCTAGAGCTTATAGTGAGCATCTAAAATAAACTAAGTAATTTGTATCCGATATAATATTTTAAAGTTTAATACATTAAAACTTAAAATTTATTAAAATTAATGAAAAAGAAGAAACCTCCAACAGTTTATTGGCAGTTTTTTTTTTTTTTTTTTTTTTTTCACATACCCCTCTGATGTCTTCTTGTACCCTATAAGTACTCCAACTTCAATATCGCTTGGAAACATTATAGATACAACACGAGGCTAATGATTCATACTCATAAATTTGAAACTTGATCTTAGGAACCCTAAATCTAGTGTAATTATTATCGTTGGTATCTCTCTATCTTAGGATATTTTGTAAGAATAAATTATACCAGCATTTCCTTAGCTGAATAAGACAGAAAATAATTATTGTCAATAAAACTGCTTTTAAATAATCTGATTTTTGTAAAATGCAAGAGTTCCGCAATGATATTTCAAATTAATGGAACTGCAAAGGAATTAAATTTGAAACACAAATGCTTTATTCAGTTAGAAAGTTTTGGCCCAAAACAAGTTGCTCTTAACAGTAACAGATAAATTAAAATCTAATAATATCTCTAAACAGCCCAGGGGCTCAATATAAAATTTTTTGCACATAACTATTTGTACATTATTTTTTTAAGTTGTTGTTCTGACATAGTCCGTAAACGGTGCTTCAAACACGAAAATCCACTGTTAGACAATTACATTTATAGATCAATATAAAGTTTGATATTGATCATTGTATTTTTGTTTAAGTTATTTACGTTTCGGTTGGTATAAAGCAAAAAATCTCGAAAAAATGGGTCTACAAATATCAAAAACTAATAAGGTCTAGATAGCAGCCTTAAAGCAATTTCCAAACAAGCAATCAAAAGTAAAATGTAATCTGCATTGTCATTAACACATTGAAGTGTCTTGATTGTAGTTTTGGTAGTTTTATAATGAGTTCCGGACCGACAAACAGACAAACGTTCCAAAATATATGAAATTTCTTTCATTTACAACACATCTGTAAATCTGCCATTTCTATAGTAGACTTAATGTTTCTTAATTTTTCATTAACTAATTCTTCAGACTTAATTTTTCCAGGTTCCTTGTACTTTGGTTTTGTGGGAGTAGGTTCTCTGACTTCCACGGAGACTACTAATTAATAACGAGAGATCAGTTGGAAAAATGAAGTTCTGTTCGGGAGGAGGTAAAAGGTGAGGTTCGTGCTCCGGCGTTTTCACCTTCGCCTTGACTGTATGTCACTCAAACCAAAAGCAATGGTTACGAACTCTTTTACGATCCTGTAACTCATTGCAAGACATCTTACTTAACCTGTTATCATACGAAGAGTAATGCTGCCCTGTTAAGTTCAATACAAAACCTGCAGCTGCGGAAAAAGGCCCAGGTGGTTCGCGTATTTGTCACCAGGTGGAGCTTAACAACATCCGTTCGAAGTTACAGGACCAAACTGGTTATTCTCAAGCCAGAAAAAAAAAAGGAAAAAACACAGTCCTTTCCCTAATGGGCATTTCCTGTTCTTTTATGGCCCAGAATGATGATGCCTGCTTGTATAAATGTCTTGAATGACATGTTAAGTACTACAAAAGGTCCCGTTATTAATCATTCAAATGTTTTCAGTTTTCCGTAATGAATTTTTAAGTTTTTATTGTCGTAAAAGTATTTTATTATATTCGTCACCGAATCGGAATTATTACTAGTTATTATAGTCATTGAAAATTAATTAATTGTTAACGAAAATTGACGATTGGTAATTGCCTTTGCCAAATAATAAATTATAATTAAATAATACGCTAAGTTAAGAAGAAAATCAAAAAATAATCATTAATTTTTCATGAAATAAAGTGGAAAAACAAATTAGTAGACAATAATGGATAATAAAAGAAGCCCTTAAATTAAAAAAAAATATATAAATTCTCAATTAAAAAAGAAGAAAAGAATTAATTCACTTTGCATTGAATTTATTAAGCTTTTTAAAACAGAAAAATTGCATTATTATATTAAATAACATTATTGCTTTTATATTGATGATATATAACGCCTCATCGTTAATCCAAAAAAAATCTAAAAACTTTAAATGTGTATGATTCTAAGATTAAACAAAGTTAAAAATACTATAACAAAAAAATAAAAAATAAAAACATTTTTTTAAAATTATACTAATCATTTGAAATATAAGAAAAGGTATAGTTACGAACATGTATATGAACATGTATATTTACATTCCTGAGAGGATGCAATAATACCTAGAAATGTTCGGAATTCATTATATTTGAATGATCCTAAATGGTTTTAATATTTTTTTAAATTTCTATCTTTTAATTTTAGCTTACTAAATTAAAGTTTTTTAATACCATAAATATAAATTAAAGAATATATCCCCTTAAATAAAATTTAGCTAAATAATAAACTTTATTTTAGGAAAGTCCATCACTAAGAAAGGAGTTTAGATATTATTATATTATTGTGATTTCTTTGAATTGTTGAAAGATTCAAAGATTCTATTTATTGAGAAGGAGTAAGACATGCTTTACAGAAAGCAGTAAGAAAAATATTTAACTTACTACTTTGTTTTATTAATTATTTTTCTTTTCGATGAAGTTAGGTTTATAAAATCAGAATGTCTATGTATATTTGTATGTATCCTTTCTAATAATTTTCGAGCCAGTCAATGGATTTCTTGAAAGGTGACATGCATATTTATGGAAATGAAACGATTTCTCTTGAGCATTTTAAATTTTAACTGTGTAGATTCCTGTGAAGAAATTTGCACCCGAAATTGCAAATATTCAATGGAAAAGCAATGAATAGAATAAATACAGTGACGGCAGACAAAGAAGTCTAACAATGCATTTCAATTCATTTGTAATTCAGCTTAAATTCGCACATGCTTTCATTTGAAATTAATTAGATTTAAACGATTTAAGGATGTATTTGTGGATTTAAGTCATTTACAGCTAGGGAATAGGGTAATATATTTTCAGCAAATTTTAAGTACATTTTGCAAATTTTTATAATTTATAAACAGACTCTAAATAAAATATTAAGAAAAAAAAATAAGAAAACGTAATTTTTTTAGAAAAAGTAGGCTTTAAATTCTTTCCGATTATTTATTTAAATCCAATATCTAATTACAATATGAAATCTTTAAATTAAGTAATATAATTATTACATAATTATTCGACTATATTTTAATAAATTTACAGGTGCTCCTCGCTTAAAAATGGAGTTACGTTCTGATCAACCCCTTTGTAAATAGAAAATATCGTATGTTGAATATATGAATACGATAATTACTATAAAAAAATAAAAAAATAATTACTGTCACTAAATAAGTACGGTAAATAAACAAATAATTACTGTTAGTAACTATAGTAAAAATCAGTACTTCAAAAGCAGATAAATCAATACAAGTTTATCTTTTCAATATATGTCCAGTACTTCACAAAAAAAAAAAAAAAGCTTTAAATTTACTTCATTACTAAATGATCATACAAGTATATGTTATCTACAGTAGTATATGTTGTACATTTACTCACCATTAATGTGAAGTATCGTTTTGCATATCGCTAGTCCGGGAACACATAAAAATCCAAAGTTTGCTGACTATTGAATGAGCATCGCTATCGCATCATCGTAAATAGAGGAGCATCTATATACTATTTGGCCTATTTATATTAGATAACAGAAGTATGCTACATAATATATTGAATTTAATATAATGTGAATATATTATTATTATTATTATTATTATTATTATTATTATTATTATTATTGTATGACAATGGTATTATTCACATTATCGAATACAAACATAGTTTAGATAAAGTAAGTTTTATTACTTTTTAATTTTATAATCTAGAAAATATCATAAATTTAAAATGAGTTAGCATTATCATAGATGACGTTTTTTCTTCTTGTACTCAATGTATTACTTCAACTTTACCTTTAATATTGAAGAAACCAAAACATTATATAAAATGAATAAGAACTTTTAGAAATGCCATTGTATTTTAAGTTTTGAAAGTTTTTAAATTTTACAATTGATAAGATACGGTCTATTACAGACATTTTCTACTTTCTCCAGTTTATGAATATAGTTTTAACAGCCCATTTTGTATCGGCAACATTACTAGGCATTATTATTATTGTAGTTCTCACTTTTTATAATCGCAAAACGACTTCTTATTCGCTACCTTCTCAATTTCGTTTTTACCACTGAACAACTATTTTTTATTTTTTTCTTCCTTTGTTTTCATCATTTTTTTTTCTGATATTTTATCAAATGTGTATTTGAAAGTTGCTACGCCAACTATACCTTATCTCTCACAGTTACTTGTTAGAGGTACTTTATTTTATTTTCAATTTTAGGAGAAACACGTTATCACATCTTCTGAACTACACCGGATATAATAAAATATAGATAAAATACAAACCTCAATTCCTTCCCGAATATTAATTTTTTGTGAGATTACTTTCTTAGCCAGTCATAATTACAGCAAATTAAATAAGTATAATGCAGTAATATTTCAATTTAATAGGAGGGATAGTCCTGTTTAATCATAGGAAATAGTAATAATGTTTGTCACACCGTCGTATCTGACTAACGTAGTATTTGTAATTATAGTTACGAAGGTCATTTCATTAGAATCTTCTTCGTCAGATATCAGGAATCCCCCTATCACAGAACAAACACCAACGCCATTAGCATATTAATGGTCCATGATGTAATACAGGAAACGCCATAAATTATCTCACCACTTTACAAAGGTTCTCGTGACAAACTCGGATTTTTATGCCCATCTGTAGTTTGTCCCTTAAGTGCAATGTGTTAATTAGACGGCAATCAACAGTGAAAATATCATCCAAGCAATATTGATTGTTTGCGTGCGACGCTTTTGCCCAAGAGGGTGTCGAGCGACATGCTGTAAATCACAAAACACAGTCTCAGTGTTTCAACTCCTTGTGCGCTTGCGTATTTCAAAGCAAAGATATTGAAAACCAAAAGAACACTCAGATAAGATCGAATTATCGGTATTTATTTAAAAATGAATGCAATTATTCTAATAATTAATGTGCTTTATAAATTAATTTGTTAAAAAACAAATTTAGATTATTAATTACAGGATATGTTTTTTTCTTTGTGAAACAGTAAAATTGAATTACGGTAACAGTAAATTATGAAAAACTACTATTGAGTGCATGAATGAGAAATACGATAATGGTAAAGATAGTGAATGGTAAGGAAATAATCGATCGCAAAATAACGATCAAGAATTCTGTGTGTGTGTATGGTATTATTTTTATTTATTTATTTATTTATTTATTTATTTACTTTGAAATTCCAGAGACGGATAAGCTTTTTTATGAATTACATGTTGAACATCAGATAAGGATTTTTTTTTTCCTTATTTTGAATACATTAAATATATTAAAAGTAAATTTCAATGGGCCCTAAGCACTGTACCTTTTATGTCGGCCCTGATGCTGATGGGGAAAAAAAGTGAAAAAAAAAAATAATTAAAGCATTTACAATCTCTTTACAATGATGAGAGCTGTTGCAGAAACTTATTCAATTTAATTAAAAAATTATCACAAGCAATAACATTTACTTTATAAAACAATTAACACAGCAATTAGAATTTATGATTATTTGTAGTTGTATTTTTTAACGTGCATTTATTTACCAAATAAATAGAATTTTAATAAAACTTTTTGTTATTTTGTATAGCAACTAGAATTTTGACAATTTCAAAATTTTAAACAAAACAAATTTAATAAACAAATTATTAATTTAGGAAGAAAAGAAACGTAAATTGTGTATTCCAATACAAAACTGGAAATTGTGTGCAATCCCAATAAAAATACAGCTGTACAATTATAGACGTACTTATTTGTCCATGGTAGTAATGTAACACCCACAAAAGCCAGAGTGGTATGCATCTAATTCTTTTATTTTCATTAAAAATTTAAATAAAAATGAAGAATTGAGTCACAGAATTTAATCCAATTAAACATAATACATTTTAATTTACGATTTCTATTTTATTGAAATATTCCCATTTCTGAGTAGACTATTTCTAAATAACCTTTCACTTCATTAAATAAAACTAAAATAATTTTGAATTTAATAAAACTACGGTGCACTGTAATATTTCGAAATTTGTTTTAATGGTAGATTACACCTGGAATTAACTGGTGTTTGGATAGATTATAATAATTATTGGTTAATTTAGATTAACGTTGTCGTAGTTTTCGGAGTTCAAGATAAAAAGATATTTATTTCTTCTTTTATCGACAGCGGTCAACTTTGGACCACGATCTAGTCCTACCTGACAACGCAACGTCAGAGTAAAGCTAGGAAATTGAAGGGGGGCGAGATTCACATCTCGGCCAGAAATAATCCTGAGATTGTAAGTCCAAGGGAGAAACGGACGAAACACAGAAGAAGAAAGAAACAGCTATGCCCAAGCCGGGATTCGAACCCGGGTTCCGACACATCGACCACACGGCAGACCGTCGTAAAAGATATTTATTTATTCATTTATTTATTTATTTTCTTTATAATTTCTCTGTTTTATTCATTTCAGACAGCAGATCAATTGAGTCCGAACTGTACAAATGAAGAGTAGAATAACGTATGGCTCGAAACATCAAAGGGTTCAATCAGTAAAAATTTTTCTTTCCGGCAAAACCCAGTGCATTGCCAACACCCATCTCTAAATATATTAATGTTAAACTTACTTAAATCTTAACACGCTATTAGAACATATCTGGCAAACTCTAATTAAAATATTAGTGCCTTTTTGTTCTTGTAATTCTGGAATGATAGAGACAGTATAACACATTATTTTTTGACTGAAGAGTTTGAAAAAAGCAAGATTTTTGGTAAACAGCAACTTGTTGGAATAAAATGGCCACGATTTTTTAAAATTATGCAACACAGATATTTTGTTTTTTTTATGTTTTATTCAAAATAGAGCATCTTTTACAAGTCCAGTAAAGGATATTGTATTAAAAAATAAAAAAACCGCCAGTTACTTTTAATTACATTGTAAAAATATTAATCTTATTAGTTTTATTTGTATAGTGTTATATTCTTCGGACATATCAAATTTCTTTCAAATTTCTTTTCTTTTCTTCCTTATTTATTTATAATTTAACTTGTCGATGCTAATGGAATTTTCCTTTTAAAACTTACATTCGTATAAAATTTATTAACTCTTAAACAAACATTTTTTTCTCTGTCTACATTTCAGAGTTTATTTATTTTATTTATATGATTATATGATTACTAGACGAGTACCGTCGCTTCGTTCCGGAACCCTTGCATGTAGCTATAGCATTAAAAAAAAAAAAAAAACCTTTATTTATTTAGCAAATTAATATGGAGATCAGATAATACACGACTTCCCAGCTCGTTGTGGGCTTCTCAGCTTAACTCAGGTGTATTGCGCCTTGGCACTCACACGGGGGGTTGCCGCAATAACACTTCATTTTTGGATTGTATCTTCCAAACGCAGAAACGTTTGTTAATGACTGATATACCGTTCGATAGAACTTTCAAATACCAACATTTTCTCAATATAATGTTCTCTTCCAACTTTTATACTTTTCGTTTAAATTGAGAAAAAGTCAAAATTTGACCCTTTAAAAGGCGCCATCTTGGAAACCAAAAACTTTTTTCGAAAGATTTTTGTAGCATTTTGTTTGTCTTAAAAAGCTTTAGATTTTATCCATTTACATGACCAATCTATCTCTTATAGTTTGGTCACAAAATTGGAAAAACGTAAAGTCGTATGACAATGATAGATAAAATAACGCTTTTATATAATAGAATAAGATTTTAAGAATTATTTTTTTTTCTTATTCCATACGATTTTTTTAAATATTTTTATTTGCTCTTAGCAATTTTTTTTCCCTTCAATTCATTTCCAATTTATTTCTTAAAACAAAATTTCCTCATCATTTTCCCTATTCTACAACTTATTATTTATTAATTTACTTAATTGTTGATTTAATCATTTATTTATTCATTCAAACTTTATTCCTGAAGCAAATTTCAACTCTTCAATCTGTTTTTTGTTACTTTGCTGCATAACTGAATGTAATCTTTTATTCTTGGCATTTGAAAAAGAAATCAAGTATTGCCTTCCACAAACGTTAGATACTTTTATTTAAAAACCTTATTTTATATTTGTATTTGAACATCACCCTGCGTAAAGGCTATATTAAATATTACTGTAACATTTACCGATTAGAGCAAGATATCTACTACTATAATAAAGATAGTTAATTCAAAAACAAGGAAAATGTTAAAGATACGTTACCCAAATAAGGCACTTGGACAGAACCCCTCCGCCTCTTCAATTTCCCAAACAAAAAATTAAAGAACAGTAATAATTTGGAGATTTTGTTATATAGTATGAATAGATACCGGTATCTTAAATTAAATGTCAATGGTTCTTTTTTTTTTTTTTTTAATTTTTAGTATTGTTTTTAATATTATGTTTCTATCATGAATATACATAATCCGTTCGGGGGAAAAAAAATACGGGTTCCTATATTAAGATGAATTCTCATAATTAGTCATTTTCTGAGTTATATTTTGAGATTTTTAAATATGTATCAATATGTCAAAATTAAAAAAAAAGTATTACACAGGTTAGAAGCTATTTAGTTTATTAACCATTTTATGGAGACGTCATTACAGAATTTTTTATTGAGAAACACTGATACAGATCAACAGTTTGTCAGAAAGTTAATAAAAAAATAAAAAAACAAAGGAAACTTTTTAAAAAAATACAATAAAACATATTTAACTATCAAGTAAATAATGATTGTAGATATAAATATAATTATTGTAATCTATTGTAATGTATTATTATTTTTTACAATAATTATCTATATAAATTATTAACATACAAATTAAGATAAATGTAAAATACTTGTACAATTACTAGATTTTTAATATTTCAACTAAAAAAAGACTACATATTATATATTTTATATTATATTTATTATATTTGTAGGTGAACTTACTTGAAAAAGAGAAACACTTGAATCCTAATAATCTGAATTAGATTTTAGATTTTTAAATCTTAAAAATTTAACTATTTTTCGTCATTACGTAAAGGTTGAGAATACACCTACACTCGACAATTAAACCCTATTACAGTCAGTACAGTCGTTACTTGGTCATAAATTGGAGTAAGATCCATTCACTTAACGACAAGAGTATAATTAAGCAAAGAAGAGAAGAATAAAAAAGGAGAAGCGAATCGTTGAATTCTAGAATTGTCTCCTGATTTAAGAACGCATAGAGTTGTTAGAGTTGTAAACAGGAACTTAGCAATTATAGAAATTCTGTAGCATGACTAATGAATAATTTTGGTAATTTTCCTGTTATGTGAGTTTTATTAGCCCAGTCTCTTTGTAAGTTGTCCTTAACAATTAGAAAAAAGAAGATTCCTTAATTAAGTTCATTATTAAGGCTGGAATCAAAAGACGATCGAGTCTGCAAAGTCAATTAAGCTATGCTAACCCTCTTCAATATATTTAAAAGTAAAAATTGACAAATTGGAAAACTTGAAGGTCCAATGTGTGGTAGTCGAGAAGAAATATCACATGGGAAAAGTTTTTGTTTTTTGTTTTTTTATTCAGAAAAGATTTCAGACTACAATGGAAACAATGGACATGAAAAGAAATATATTGGTAGCATCTTGAACAATTATTATGACATGTGCGGTGACGACATTGTGGTATTGTACGAACTACATGCTACCAATAAAAATACTGTTCATGTCCATTATTTCCATTGTAATCTGGTTTCGTTTCTTTGGATTGGAATAATCAGCAACCATGCACTTCCGGTCATATGTTTATCTGATCTTTTTTACTTCATTTGGTATAGGGAACCCACCCCCGCAGTTTGTCCCCGTCATTTTGATTCACCCTGTGTATCCGAAAAAACCTTTTTGTTAAGAGTTGAGATAATTGCACTATTTTTAAAAACTGATTGTTTAAATCAACGTGTTCTAGTAATGAGTTTTACCTATTTATGGAATTATAAAATGGGTGTTGGTACATTTTGAGAATTTTGACAGTGGATAGCAGATATAATTGGATGCTTTAATTGTAAAACTTTTTGTATATCACCATACATTTTAAACGAATAGTGGACAAATTAAAAAGTCGAAGGAGTAATGTGGGATCCTTGTGGTATTAGTCAGCGCTGAGGAAGATACCACAAGAGAATGTGTAATGCGTGTATATTCTTAAGAAATGAGAAATATCAGGATGTAAATATTATTTACTAATGAACAGTAGCTATAACGATAGATATTGTACTTAATACACTAAATATTAAAAAAATAGTTATTTGTTGTACTGTATGTTTATTTCATACAAAACATTGTAAAACTTCATTAATAAAACTCTCGTCTTTATTCCTCTTATAATAACTTTCAAACAGTGATATTTCTTAGACATTTCTATTGGTCTGCTTTTTCAAACTAAATGACTTCGTAAAACTGAACAAGATTTTTTTTGGAATACACAATAATTACACTCAAATTTCTCCATAGCGGTACAAACAAAACATTTTTATAATTACATAAGATAAGTTGTGTAATAACTCGTAAACATGTACCGATTCAAAGAGATTCTTTCACTGGTTCAAAACTTATTGTGACAATTAGATATATACATATTCAATATATTATAATATTGAAGTTAAAAAAGAAATAAGAAGAATTTGTATGGAGAACGATGTGATGACTAAAGAAAAAATATAAAATCTTTGTTAGCAAAAAAAAAAAGCTATAAACGATTTATAGAATATTATGGGAACTATAGCCTATGTAAACTAAAGTATAGAACTTGTCGTTAGATTTATTTTGAAAATTCTGGAAACACATTCAAGGAAAGGGTAAAAGAACATATTGCAGGGTTCAAAAAGAAAAAAAATCCAAGATATCTAAATGAGCAGAACAGTATTTAACAGTATGTATCATTGTTACATTTTGATAGACAATAACACTCTGAATTGCTTAATATAATATAATAATTTAATATTCTTTTTCAAATATTTCAATATGCTAAAAAAAAAAAATATCAGCAAATACCTATAGTACAACACTCAAATTAAAATAGATGCGAAATACAAAATGTATTTTCTACATTGTTGCACAACAAAAGAAGTTCACTGTTTCCTACTGGCTTCTCAATATATATGGACATTTTTGTCAATATTTCCGCTCACATTTCTATACAGCGGTAAACACAAAGAACTTTTTACAATTACAAAAGATAAGTCACGCCATAAAGTATAAAGATTCAAAAAGATTCTTTCACTGGTTCAAAACTTGTTTGGACAATTACGCACATATGTTGATAGACATCTGAATTACTTCTTTGAGAAATTAGGTTAAAAATTAACGAATGAGACAGATAATAGGTCTATCTATTATCTACTAGTAGATAGAATTCTTACTATTATAGGTAAACAACAAAAAAATCTTAATCACGTTCTGAATACTGAGAACTTAAAAAATGTTATGGTTATTTTGTTAAAATGAATTTTTACTTGTATAATTTCTTTTCGTGGAATGCTATTAGAGAAACCACTTATGGTTTATCTAAATTGTTTCTTTTACATGTCAAAACTTAGTGTATGTATATTTTTTTTCCAAATTGCATTCCTTCATCGTGACATACATTGCTTTCATATTTTTTTTGTTACTGCAAACTCTATGTAATAATTGCAACTCGGAAGCCGCCTATGAGTCCTTTTTTTAATGATCCCATTAACTATTGGTCGGTGAAAGGAGGCCGATGGGCCCCTAATTAACCCTAACTTGACAAACTACTAATGAACTCTGGTTCTTCGGGGTAGAGAATAGGGGGAGTGGGTAAAAAGATTTTTGGGCTTCTCGGGGCAGTTAAGGTGATTTATGTAGACTTTTTGTAGCCGAGTCCTTTTTACCACCTGCTAGCGCTTGTTTGCTTTGCCACCGCCCCCCGCTGGTAACTGAATGAAAGTCGCCCGTTCAGAGACACAAGGAGGGAAGAAACGGGCGGGCGGAGGGGGAGAAAAAAAATCATAACACAGAAATGGATTTGACTGTAGGTCATCATAAACCTATCATTTAGACCCATTTGCATCCCCTTACCCTCCTATGGACACCCTCCCTTCAAACACCGCCCGCCCTAAGATGTCGTATTTAGAAAAAGAATTATCGACGTCCCAAGATAAGAAGGAAGTGAGGGTGTGCAACAATTAATTCCTTTTTAAAGTACATAATAACTTTATTAAAACAATGCATCTACTCAACAAAAAAACTTATCAAGCTGAGGTATCTATAATTGTAATATGCATGGCGTTTTCATCTTTTCTAATTGCGGTTTTTATATCAAAGATGTAATTTGGCCTTCAATCTAAGTATCCATAATTTCCTAGGTTCGTCCATCCCTCACAATAAATGCATCGGAGCAGTTAACCTAATAATAGAGGGTTTTAAATTATTGTAGGTCATTCTTATCTGGCTAGCAGTTACACTAATGCATTCTGTCCTTCTGTTATATATCAATAATTATAAGTGATACATAAAATTTACTACTGTAAGGATTTAGTAGAAGAAGACATAGATTCTCATTGCTAATCTTATGAGAATCTACAGAAACTTAAAACTCACATTATCGAAGCAACGGAGTGACCCACGATCATATGAATTTATAAACCTAATTAGGTTTCCTCAAAGTTGAAGCAGACAGCAGATAACTGACCCAGTTTCTATGTTGGTATTTTATATATAAACTTTATTTTTTTAGAGATTTGCGTTGAAACACATTTATTCATTTTATTCTTTGCTGAAAAAACATCTGTGATTTGTATTTTCTATAAATGCGGTTCAACAGTGCTGCATCAACGTCTATTAAACGTTAATTCGTCCTTTTCCAATAACAACCTAATCATCCAATCAAAAAAAAAATATAGAAAAGTATCTCCTAATTAAGTGTCGTGAAGTGGAATATCAAAACTGACTCATGAAGAATCAGCTTTAAAATTTGCGGACTAATTTTTGGTGGCTAACAATGAAGATGCTTATGCTTTCTTCCTATTAGGCCATCATAATAATCAGCAGTAATATATAAAACACGGTATTATTTTAAGTGAGGGAGGAAAGAAGCATGAACAGTGTTATTGTTAGCCCACCTATTAATAGTCTGAAAAAAATTAAAGCAAACCTAAAATTTTGTCAAAAGACTCCCTTTTGATTTTGGTAAAGACTGAACCCAAGATTAGGAGGAAGAATCAAACCTCTTTCTTGTTGCTATCAACATTCGACAACTCTTTATCTAATTAAACTCAAATGTTATTTTCTTTCTTTCTTTCTTTCTTTTTTTTTTTCACAAATTGGCCGAAATTGAAGACAAAATGGGTCAAACTTGTGTTGCCTTCAAAAACACGGGTATCACTACAACTCAGAAAATTATTTGTCGTGGAAAGCTGAAATTTAAAGGATAGATTTAAAAAAATGCGAAGCTCATTAAATTGGAGAAGAGGTAAGGTAAGTTACACATAAAATCACAGCACTGTTATTCGGTAATGCGATTAGAACTGTCAGTTCGTGATATGCCACTTAGATAGTCAACAACTGTTAATATTAAGCTTTAATTTTTTTATTTTTTTTTCTGAAAGTTAATCATTTATGAAACAACTATGGAATAAAGGTTCAAATGGAGGAGAGCTCATTTGGAATGGGAGGGATTATAATGAGCTTAGCCGTTCAACCAAAAAAAAAAAAAAAGAAAACATTATGTCCTTTTTCCGGATGAGAATAGGGGTCACCAAACAAAGCGATGGGCTTTCCAACTAAACAAATAGGTCTAAAATGCTAGCTTTCTTCCAATTTCGAATGCAATGATGAGAAGGGGGATTACAACTTTTAATAATCACCCCCCCCCTCAGGTTTGTCAATAGTTTAGACAATCAATTTCATTTGAGTACCATTTTTTATCTATATTTTAATTAATATCCATCATTTTTTGACAGTTGAAAAATTCATTCTTGTTTATATTTACCTGTAAAATTTGGTAATATTGGCATCGGCTATAAAAGCATATTATTATTATTACTATTGATGAGCATATTCCAAATGCTAGTCTAAACTAAAAAACATTTATAAACTCTTAGGCATTAAAAGCTGCATGATTTTTATTTATTTATTCATTTATTTATTTATTTATTTATTTATTTATTTTTTTATAAAAGTAACAAAACAAAACAAAAAAGGAGAAAATATATGTTTTTACTAGTTGGCCTCTTAAACAAAACAATTTTATTAAATTAAATTGGACAGTAGGAAAGACATATCTATAAAAAACCTCCACAATGAATGTTATTTTCTCTCTGTGCATTAGGGTATACGAAAAAAACAAAAGCAATGAGAGGATTAGTACAGTCGTAACGGCAAAAACCCACTGTTTTTTGGAAGCAGTGAGACGCGACCCAGCCGTGACGTCTTCTGACCTAACAATTCTAATACCTCTGCAGCTAATGTAAGGGTGTGAATGTCACAGCAACAGAATTAGAAGTTTGCACGAAAGTCTAGATTATATCGCATTGTTCTTGGTGAAATAGAAGAGAGAGACTTAAAACTCGTAATTTGACGTGGATAATTTGATGGCGGATCTAATGCATCCACAACCCAGTGTAATTTGGAGAAATTTTCAGGGGAAAAAACTGAAAGTAATACTGAAATCTTGATGTAAATTCAACAACAAAAAATCTTAACATTAGTAAATTTGATAGATTAGTTCTATTTAATCTGAGAATAATTAATCGTTTTAAACAAAAAAATACACGACTTGAAGTTGGTAGTACCGTGAAATCTTAATTGCTCCTAACTTCAGTGAATTGATGGCAATGACAAAGATTAAGAAGTATACTGTTTCAGTTAAGTTTGTTAGATAAAAAAAAAATAGCTCTTGGTTTTGTTAGGGTAAACTTAAGCGCAGCAATTATGAATAATAACATTGAGGTTTTTTTTTTATGGGGATAGTGTTTGAATAGACAGCAAACAAACTCTGTTATGCTTCAGCTAAATGTTAACGATGTTAAGGTATTTATGTAATTATTTATCACTGAAAGTAAAAGATGTATCCATGTAATTTACATATTAATAATAATACCAAACACGTGGTTGTTATTGTTTTTTTTTTTAGGAATACAATGAAAGATAAGCTTAATTAATTATCATTTCATTTTTAAGACCAAGATTATAAATTTATCAAATTAATTTATCATTGTGTAATGATGCTACAGTAAAACCTCGTTAAGTCGTCACTCAAGGGACCAAACATTTTTGACGACTTAAGCGGAGTGACGACTTAGGCGGAGTGGGAATTTTTGGAGAAAAAAAAACCCAAAAAACACTGAAATACAGTATTTTAATAATTGCTGTAGGATTCGGTGAGAAAAACAAGATTTTCAGAAATCAATGTATGCAAATGAATGAGTGGAAAATAATAATAATAATAATAAAAAACACTTTTTATAGTTATCACATTTTAATCGTTTTAAAAGAAAGGCAATGTCTGTCTTTGAAACGTTCCAGCCAACCATTGCTGCCGTCGAAATCTTCAATGTTCAACTCCTTAGCAATTTCCATAGCTTTTTCTTTGAGAATCACGGCGGAAATCGGCACATTTTGCGTTCTGGCATGTTTTAGCCATCGAACTAAAACCACCTCGATTTCGTCATACTTCGATTTCCTCATCCTCTTTTTGTCTTTGCAGTCAGCTTCTTCAATTACTTGTTTCGATGAAAGAATATTGTTTAATGTAGTCCTGGGAATATGGTTCTTGGGCAAAAATGTTTTCGAAACATTCGATTTTTCAAAAAGTGCAATTAAGTCTTTTTTTTTTCTTTTTTTTTCTTTAAAAGATAACGAGGTAAGTTTTCGTTTCCCTGGCATGTTACAAACGTAATCGAACCACGAAATTGCAAGAGAAAAAATAGCCCTTATAGCGGGGCTTACCATAGCCTTAGTAATACTGTATCTATTTACGGTACATGACGAAGGCTACGGGTTTACTCGCTATGAAATGAAGTCACACTAAGGAGCGGTCAAGAAAAACTTCTACACTCGACAGAGTCGCAGCGAGAAGTGTGCTTTGAATGATTAGCAGCGAGATTCCAAGAACTTAAATCCTCCGAAGGGGTAGGAAATGAATGAAGTGACATGCATGGTCGAAAATTCCCCGTAAAGGCTTGGCTTTCTTAAAGTGAAGGGGCGGGGCTGAAAAGACAACATGATGGCATGCAAAATGAAGAAGAAAGATTCTTTTGGCCATTTTTGAGGGTGACGAGTTATCCGAAGTAGAATTAAATTTGGTGAGGGGTAAAGGAGGGTTATTTTAAATTTACTGTGTATGAGACGTTGTCGGGACCAAAGGAAAACGACGACTTAACGAGGTATTACTGTATTTCAAACAATTTTTACCGACATTAAGGATGTTTCTTTTTGCAGTAAGGAAAAAAAAAAATGCTTTACTGACCTATTTATGATTTTATTTTGAGCCAAAATAGAAGCTCAATGTATTACATCATAGAGACATTTTCTAATCATAACATATATTTTTTTTTCGCAGAGATCTTGTTATTTATTGGTTTTACAAATACCTTTCATTTTAAATCTTTTCTCTCCATATTCTTCTGAGTGTTCAAACTATACTAAAACTCGCCATCTTCCTTCTTGTAAAATATTTAATATTATAAATATAATACATAAGTTGGCGAATTTTCGAGAGTGGTATGTACTTTCTTTTTCAAGCCTAAAGTAATAACAATTTGTAATGGAAAACCTCGCGGTTTCATTTTTATTATAACATATTTTGTTAGTTATATTGAATAACATTATTTCCTTATAATCAAATAAGATAATCATTTTATTGACAATATAATAAAAACCATACTCGCACATAACTAATAACAAAAGGAATCACTGATCTGTTTTGGGATTTTTCGACACCGGGAATCCAGAACAGCTGTTTCTGGGTTCCTACCCGTCATCAGCTGGACTCGCCCAGTGTCTTAACAGTCAGTGATTCCTAGAGACATATAAAGGAAACAAAAGAGAACAAGAAAATGGCCCTTCATATTAAAAAACAACAATAATTAATAAAATAAGAATAAAAAAGGGCATATATTTAATCCCCGCTAGCCTCCGCTTAGCTTAGAATGGATTAAATAACAAAAAGAATACATTTTACAACAAGTTTTAACGTGCGAAAATAATAATGACAATACAATAAAAACCATACTCGCACATAACTAATAACAAAAGGAACCACTGATCTGTTTTGGGGTTTTAAGACACTGGGCGAGTGTCGAAAAATCCAAAAACAGATCAGTGATTCCTTTTGTTATTACTTATGTGCGAGTATGGTTTTATTATATAATCATTTTATTGTTTAACAAAAAATTGTCATTTTGACTCCTTTTATACCTTAAAAATTTTACAAAGGTTTGGAAAAAAAATATAATAATTCTAAATTTTTAAAGTAAAAATAATCAGAATAGAAAAAAAAATACTATAACCAGAAAGATTATAGAAAGTATTTATATAAGAAACACAAAAGGAAAAAACATCAATAGATATGAAGGTGTAGATATTGAAAATTTAATAACCCAATGGCTAAAGAATTAGTAACTAAAGATATGTTAAGTAAAAAAAACAGCCGTTTTTAAAGAATTATTATATTAAAATATATAATATTTACGAATTTACAATTTAAATTTAGAATTATTATATTATTTTTCCAAACCTTTGTAAAATTTTTAAGGTATTAAAAAGAGTCAAAATGTCAATTTTTTGTTAAACAATAAAATGATTATCTTATTTGATTATAAGGAAATAATGTTATGCAATGTAACTAACAACAATACGTTATAATTAAAAATGAAACCGCGAGGTTTTCCAATACAAATTGTTATTACTTTAGGTTTGAAAAAGAGAGTATATACCACTCTCGAAAATTCGCCAACTTATGTATTATATTTATAATATTAAATATTTTACAAGAAGGAAGATGACGAGTTTTATTATCATTACCTTTTAGTTTATTTTCACAGTAATAAAAAAGAAAACGTGTGTTATTTAAGATCTGATATCTATGTAATTTTAAATGGTACCTTTTGAAATCCTTCATGTATTATTAATCCTTTGCCTCCCCAACTTATAGAAAATTACTTCCAGAAAGATTACTCAAATTTTCAATGAGATACAGTTGATACCGTATGGTCAGCACACCCACCTTCCGCCTTTACCTCCACGAAAGAAACCTTGTCTCCTATTTTAAGAGGGCTGGGTGAATGCTAGGATTCATCTGATACGATAGGAAAATCGAACCTTCTCCTCCAGCCCGCAACCAATGCCTTGATATTAATAATCAACTGTTTACTAACAGTAATTGTGGGCCCGGTAGCCGAGTGGGTTAGGGCGCTTGGCTGCGGGTTGGAGGTAGCGGGTTCGATTCCCAGCCTCGGCGGAGGGCGGGAATTTTTCCATGCTCCTTTCTCCTCCAAACCTGTATTACGGGTACCGGGTTTCTTTCCCGGGAGTTAAAGGCGGACGGGCATCAGGCTGACCTCCTGACCTCAACTTCGTCCCGTTAGGACACGAATAGATGGAGCGTAAGCTCCAGCTGCCCCAAGGGTCTGTAAAGACCTGTTAGTGGGATACTTTTAACTTTAACTAACATTAATTAAAGGTAATTCTCATATTAATTGTACTCATTAAGAAGATTAATAAGACTGCTATTCTCAAGCGTAACTACATTACGTACGTCTTCAATTGAAAGCAAAGTGAGTGGTAACATACATTCTTTCCTCTTGTGGTCAGAGTCCGATTTCGTGACAGATCCACCCACAATGAAAAGAAGACCAAGTCCGTGAAGTGTCCTTCGTTGGAGGTCAACAATTGCAGGATTTTTCCTCCGTTTCCAAAAGTCAGTAACGTGTAGCGGAAACAAATCGTCAGGCCCTTTTAAATAGCCAGAAATTAAAGCCATTAAGACGGGTTTAGACAGGGTTTTACGATCTGTATCAAATGCAATCTGATCCACGTGGAATCCAAAACTGAACAGGAAAGACCCCATCAAAGTCAAAATTAAAAAAGTAATAATAATCCTTTTCGAACTTAGTATTCAAGACAAGGTGAAAGCAAACAGGAAAAGAACGTAGATCAAAATAGGGCGAATTAACAGCATAAATTAATGTAATTTTAAGCAATTATTGCTTTAGATTTTTTTATTGAAAAGACAATTATAAGCCTGCTTATCATTAACAGAACGCGTAATGATAAGTAATAATTATAATAATTATTAGTATATATATATATATATATATAATATATATCTTCAGAAGGCTTTTTTTTTTTATCTAATAACAAAAAGGCCCAAAACTGTAACGACATCCATTGTGAAATTATTGGCTCTTATATTTGCATTTATTATAAGAAAACGAAATATTAATTCATTAACAAGGTTTAGTCATATATTAATGCATTTAATGTGACATTATGAAGAAAGTAGCATGATGTCAATGTAATTACTACAAGATATATTTCAAATAATAAACAATAGTACTTTCATCAAAATAACCTTCACATCTTCAATGATGAATTAAACATCCTAAATTTATGTTAGTTAAATTGTGAAAATGTGAGGGTTTTTTTTTTGTTTTTTGTTTTTTTAACGTAACCATTGTTATAATTATGTAATTTAACAATTTTATAAACGCAATTATATTTATTATTTATGTTTATAAATCTTCGTTCAAATGCGAAATATGATTTTATATAAGATCTTTAATTCTATTGATCTCAAAATATGTCCCCATGCCATATTTTGAAATCAATAGAAACTACTTGTGAAACTAATCTATATACAGTGCAACTTGGATAATTCGAAGCTGAAGGGACCACTACAAAACTTCGAATTATCCAAGACTTCGAATTAAACAAGTTACATCTTTTAGCTTTAATTTCAGGTCCACTGAATGCTTGAAAAGATTATTCTGTCAATAAGTAAATATTTATTCAGAAAGATCATGGTATGAAAGACTTAAATGTAAACAAAATAAGATTTATATTACGTAAGCTACAGTACATATTACATTCAATACAGAAAATTATAGTTTTTCAAAAAATTGTGAAATGTCTGATTGTTTTGTAGAATTCAGTCGCTTAAGGTTAGCAAAATCATCAAGCATGTTTAGTGAACGGAAAACAGCTTCACTTACGTTGGTTTGTCCTTCAATGTACCGACGAAATTCGGCGCTATCCCATACTCGTTGGCGATTTGGCATTTCTTCTTCACACTCTTTTCCACCTCGCGAATGACGGCGACCTTTTCAGCGAATGTTAAATTCTTGTACACGCGTGGTTTACTGAAAGACATGGTGACACTGACAGCAGGAATCTCGAATGGCGTCTGAAGCGTCACGTGTCGAATGGCGTCGTGTGTCGAACGGTGGCGGGAAGGGGATTTCAGTTGTTACGTGTCGAATTTCTTAACGATGAAACGCCGAAAAGTCGTTATGGTTCGAAATTTTTTATAGAAAACTTCGAATTAAGGAAGTTGAACTTCGAATTATCCACGATTTTTTAACATTGATTTAATAAGAAATTCAAGGGACTAAGAGAAATCTTCGAATTAACCACGATTTCGAATTAAAGACGTTCGAATTATCCAAGTTGCACTGGACCTATACATAGTCTATATATAAAAGTCAAAGTTTCTATGTTGGTTTGTTATCTATACAATTTTACATCCTTTGACTGATCTGAACCAAATTTTGCATAGTTACTCCTTACTACCCTATGTATAGGCTACCTTGGAATCTCGACGCACAACCCCCTTACCCTGAAAAGAGGGGAAATCCCTGAAATAGCGCTCCATATGCACCATATGCACCATATACAGAAATATTGTTGTACAACAATTGGAATGGAAATATTGTTGTGCATATAGTTTGATTCTGAAGAAGGAGTGGGACAGGATAGATCCTTTTTTTTTTTTTTTGAGGGATTTTTTTTTTCATCCCACTCCGGGATGAGATTTTCTTGATATTTCTGTTTCGATATTTTGTTGTGCATATTATGTTGTAACGCCACATACAAGGAACTAAACTATTGGAACTAAACTATTGTTTGCGTAATAGCGCCAAATAGTAACCTGATAAAATCTAGAACTAAAATATTTTTGGGCATAAATCTCTTCATCCTCTCCTTAGTGGGACAAAATTTGCCATGAATGTTCTCTGTCAAAATCGAAACTATACGTACCGTATTAGACGAATTTTCGAGATTCGGATCCTAATAGGTGTAAACGGGGGGAGGCAACCTTTCTTGAAGAGTATGTATATTCCAAAACCGCTTGAGGTGGAAACACGAGTTGTCATGAGTGTTCTTTGTCAAAATTGAAAAGATGCTTTTTGAATATCGAGCCATAGGGGGAGAGTGGATGGGCAAGTATTGTTGAACGATACTTCTGCGGGATTTTCGGGTGCATTATTTATTCAACATTATTTTATACTGATCACGTGATTGTTTACCAACTGGGGAAGATTCGATGTGATAGGGTTGCGAGAAGGGATGAAAGGGGTGGGTTGTGTTATATTCTCGGATCTCGATATTAATACAACATTACTATGTACCTATCACTTGATATTTGTACCAACTGGGAAAGTTTCGAAGTGATCTCACAATTTCAATTGTCTTTCTCATCCACATCAGGACATTTCTTTTTCTAACCCGTACGAAGAACGGATCTTTCAGCTAGTAGACTATAAAACTTGAATTACAGATAATCAAAGAACATTTCGGTTTCGAGAAACGTTCTTGAATAAATGTTATGCTATTTTTTCCACTTCACATAATGTTCTTCAAAATTTTCATCTTGCATTAAGGGGTTTCTTATTAAGGGTGCAGACATATTCCCTCCCTTGCTTTTCGTACAACTAACATTGGGAAATTTAATCTTTTCAAATACATCAGCATTAGGATTAACACTATGAATTTTTTATTAGTCCCAATTTCATGTATAAAGGAGATAAGTAAACTATTTCAGCATTGACTAATGATGTATTAACCATATTTTTCTGTTCAGGAACTTTAATTTCCCAATGCCCGGGCTCTTGGCATTGACGCCATGTGACCTCATCAAGGGGCAGAATTGTGAGCTAATAGTCGAAGAATCGTTGCCCAAGGTACATTGTAGAAGGCAGCTCACATTACAGCCACAGAAATATACGAAACACAGAAGAAAAAGACACAACCATGTGGGATATAAACGTATCAGCGTTGACTATAAGGCTGTGCCTGAACTCTGTCCAGGAAACAGTGATTCACATTTCAGCCATTGCTTTGGATGCAATGATTCTTTATATCCCAACTTTCCTTCTTCATCTTATAACCCTTCTTTAGGAATCTTTTCTTCATCAAATTCATGGTTTTGTAACAAAATCCACTCCTTCTCCTTAATATTCTATCTCTTCCCTCTCTTCTAGGTCTACCTATTTTAATCAATGTTATTGTAAATGAGTTTCTACCTAAATAACTTCAAAGATAAATATAGAAATTTTTAACTGTTTGACCCAATGATTTTTTTTTTTCAACTACTGGTAACTGTAAAGATATTGGTAAACATTGATGAGTTCGATTCTGTGACTGAACGTAATACTTGCCACTGTCACTGAACTGATGAGTGTTTAATATCCAAACAATAATTATTTGATTAACAACAAAAGAACATTTAGTATCGTAGGAAAACATAAGAAGAAGAAAAAACCACCTATCTTCCAAATATAAACAATAAGAATCGCAAAAAGCCTGTGGGTGATGAAGGAATTACAATAACACAGTCTATTAGAATTCAGCAATACAATAAATACTTTAGACACCAATTAATTTTCAAGGAATACAAATCGTGTTGATCGGAGTATTTTATTAATCTACTCATTTGCCCATCCATACCTCCACATGATTAAAATGACTTGCATTTATCAAATTACGGAATTGAGTTTTTACTAATTTAATTAACTTGTAAAAATTAGGAAATTTGAAGATGTTTGTATTCGGCAGGTTTTCCTAATTTCAAATAAAAATACTTTATCCTTTATTTTTTGCGGCTTTAAATAAAATAAAAATAAAAAGGAAGGTATTTTTATGGAAAATATGCTTCAAGTTCTTGTTTTTCATTTCTGATTAAAATCAAGAGACCAATTAGTTACGACAGACATCACAGAATGCATTCCCTGATCTTCGAGGCTGTGGTCCAAGTTTCAGACTACTGATTTCCACTATAATAAAATAGAATCTTAACTCTTAGAATAAATCAAAATAAAAGAATAAACAAATAATAGAATAAATCAAGACATTAAAATATCGGTTTATAGTTTTTTGATAAGTGTGCCACTTAAGACCGGAACTGAATAGATTTATATAGATTATTTATCAATTTCATAGTTATATTGAATCTATACCCATTCCTAGAGGAGTTTAAAAACGTATCAACTACTAAAAAATCACTAATCCCGTGGCTAACAGCGATTTATTGCCAGTGGCCTTAGAGATCATTAAGGGAGGAATCTGGACAGGCTTTGATAAATGGATCCCCCAATGAATCCACACGGTGATCGGAGCGGATAATTCGGATCCACGGAACAAATCAGACTGGCGCAGAACAATACGTGTAATTCTTCAAAGTTGACTTCAGTTTGCAGCGACTTAGCACGATTTCAATTGTGAGTTTAATTTTTCTCATTGCGCTTGGGGATGGTGCGAGACGGCTTGACAAATCGTGTGGTGGAAGTAAGGTATGTCTTCTCGGGGTAGGGATAAAGGGAGAGGGGATCGGAAGTCGAAAGAGATAGATTTCGAACTGAATGAAATTAATTCATCTGCCATTGCTACAATGTGATGGATTAAAACACACACACATACAACGCCGATTTTTTTTATATAGGCTATAAATTTGAAAAACACAGATAAAAATTTTGGATAAAGAATCAATGGTAGAGCTTATGATTTCGAGCCTTTTTTTATTCTTCTTCTTTTTTTTTTTTCTTTTTTTTTTTGAGATTCGAGTTCTCTTATCAGAAATATTTTCTACTCGAGAATTCGTGAATTTCTGTTATCGTCTCCAGAATTCTCGTGAAATCTCAAGAAGAATTAAAAATTAAAATTAAAATAAAAAACAAGTTATATTTCATATAAACTAAAAAAAGATTCTTTAATGAGTGTTATTAAAAGTAATTGAGCGATAAAAATTGAAAAAGATGAAATTAAGTAAGTTCTCTTGGAGAACATCAGGACGTTTACCAAAGGTCACATCAGGGTTATGCAGTGAATCCCTGCTGATATACACTTCGGTTGTTTTTCGTTTTTAATTTAGAAGAATCAGTGTAAGTATAGTTTGCGCAGATCGGTTTTCGACCCAGTTTGAAGGCCGAGGATATGAACATCCTAAATTGACTGGAACAAAATATAGATGTCCTTACTAATGAAGCCAGTATCTCGTAGTAGGTCAGATGAAAAGATCTCCCAAGTTAGATAATGGAATCCACAGTAGTAATACCTTGAGAATCTATTACATTGTCACCAAAATATTGAAGTTGCTCCAAATGAAAATAAATAAATAAATAAATAAATAAATAAATAAATAAATAAATAAATAATTGTTTGTACCCTTGATAAGTTTGCTTTACCGCATAACTTTAAAATGTTTTTTGAATGGACTCATAAACCCTAAGTAGATCGAAACATACGTATTTCCGAACATACCTTGTGCTATATGTCACAAAGACGTAACAATAAAAGTAGACTACAGTAGTTATATTAAATTAGAAGATGACTCACAGTTTTTGCTTTTGATGCTTTCCACCAGCTATTGTTAATAATAAATTGCACAAAAATAGCACAAAACAATTTTTTTTTAAAGTCTATAGAACTTTCTACGTAACTCCTAATCACTTAGGTCGGAACTACGTAAGTAGGGGACCGACTGTAATCGGTCCTGTTATACATACTATATAACATAAATCAAAACAAAATTGTACGAACACAGAGGTCTCCATCGGCTTCAAAATAGATGAAATAAAGATAAAAATAAGATTAACTGAAAAGACGTTGTAAAAATGACAATTTTCAAATCCTTCGTTATGTCATTATGTATAATGTAAAACTGAAAACCACAATATTTGTAAATTACATCATACAACTGCTATCTTATACTAGAAAAGAATTATTTATTTTTCAGTAATATAGAGCTTTTACACTTCAATACGATATTGATTGTTGTATTGCGAAAGCTGATGTAATGACTACGAATACAATACTACATTTCAAGAATTCTTATTTTTTAAATCGATCCTATTTTTATTTAAAGAAATGATAATATTTGTTGTACTAAGTTTATTTGCTAAGCACTAGTAAAAAGAGAGTAAAGAAACTAAAATAACAGGAAATTGAGAGCGGACATCCTTTTTAGAAAATGTCAAGGAATAGGCGAAGAAAAACATAAAACATAGCGTAATAGATTTCCATTACGGGAAGTTTGAGTTGAAATCTTCTATAGATTTTTTTTCAGAGTTGAAGCCTTTAAAATCCAGCTAATCTGATACTCAGGTCAATTTATAGTATAACTCACTACAATAAATAAATATTTTTATCCATCTCTTATCTTTTTGTTCTTATATTCATTTATCCTCATGTCGCATTCACAGTCCTGCAACATGAAAATGCCATTACTGTATTAGTTACACTGTTTTGATTCTGCTTCGTTAGTTAATTCTTTCACTAGTTAGATTACATTCACCATATGTCTTTCATTCTCCACTGCTTATGATCTTCTATCTTCATTTAATTATATTTACTTTTTCACTAACCATTAAACAAAATAAATATATGTTCTTTGTATTCATTTTTAATATTATCAACAGATTGTACGCTACAGCGAAAAAAAAAACCACTGTCAACTGGGACATAGGATTACGACATTTGTAAGACTAATTTTAGAATTCTCTGTTCATTTTTTAACAGGAAGATAAATGTTTGAGAAATTTTTATCAAGTGGTAATAGAAACATTTTGTTATACTAATATCCAAATACTTAACCTCTGTACAGTAGATATTTCGGGCAGATAGTTAAAAATACATTTTTTGCACTTTAAACAAAATAGCAAAGATAGCACAATAAGCAGTATTAAATAACATTACAAGAAATATTATATTTTATGTATATGCCCATAGGCGTACCCAGGATTTTGGAATGGTGAGAAGGATTATAATACTTGTAGTCGTTCAACCAAAAAAAAATCCCGGATGATTAAGGGGGAGGGGGTTGCAGACAACCGATGAACTTTCCAACAACAAAAAGAAAAATCCTAGATTTCTTCTATTTCTGATTGCATTGTGGGAGGTTCTATCCCCTATCAATCCCCCTCTGTACGCCAGTGTTTATGCATTTTATATACCTCTTATTAAATACTTATTATTTTATTTATAATTAGAGAACATATTAAATATTTTCTCAATGCTACGATAAAAAAATGTAAATTTGTTTATGCATATACATATTATTATTATTATTTTTTTTTAGGGAATTCTGGTGAATCCACGACCCCAACCAATTCATACTTAATTACAATGTCTTATATATAATAACTTTTAAATAATTAGTAATAAGAAAAGTGCTAATAATTTACTGAATTAAATTAATTAAAAAAATTAACAGTATTATTTTTTTTAAACTTTCTATTAAGGGTTCTAAGAAAAAAAAATTCTTCGCTATCTTTTATACATTGTTATTTTTTCCCTTCCCTTCCTTCGTAGAGATGCAATTATCAAACACGTATTTCTTCCTCACAGCTTATGAGCTACTTTTTCCACATCACAAGTCGCCGAACAGGTGAAAGTTAATTAATTACAATAACGCCATTTTTTATTCATAATTATTGAATGTCTAAAATTAAGTTTTTCTTTCCCCTTTTCTCTTGCTCCCCTCTCTAAATGACTTCATTTTTTTTTTGTAATGATTACGATGTCTCACAAGTTCAGGAAATCTGTTAATTGAATACAATTTTACCATTTGGAAACGGTGATTTCATTAAAAAAAATCTGTCAGACAAATTTGAAGTAACTTAATTAGAAGTTTGTCGTAAATAAATTACAAAAAAAAAATAAATTATAAATCATATTTCATTTTCTCCATTGTTCTCTCAAGCTACGGAAAGGGAGGAAGGAGTGTTTTTTTTTTTTGTTTTTTTGTGTGTAAGTGCCCCTCTACTAAACCTCAGCCATCGAATGCAATTAAGTTGTAAATCGAATTAATCCCCCCTTTTGAAAGGAATGCAAACCACCAGCCAGAAGAATTTACTGGGGGTACAACAGATACTTGCATATTTCGTTGCATGAACAGAAGTCATAATCCCTATGAATATGAAATCTATGGTGTATGGGATTTATATATTATTTCTACAATTGTCTCAGATCTTAGTGGATAATTGATAAATGACAATAAAGGTATTGATTCAAGTTTCTATTCCGTTAGATCACATAGACCTGACTTAATTACACAGGTCTGCGAAATTAAACTCATTAAAAATTGTTTTAACTTTGAGCGTTATTTTTATTACTATTCATGAGGACAATTATAACAATATATATATCAAATGTTTCTATTAATTACATTCCTTTGCAAAAAGTGACATTTATTTTATGAAAAAAAAAAATCATAAATTTCATATATTTCACATATTGACAATAACAGTTTAATCATGGAATCTTTTTTGATAAACCTGTATTTGATATTAACAGGAAAAAACGGGATTTATTCACTTTCTTACACTAGGTTATTGTCATTTCTTGGATTTTTTTGCTTGAAATTCGTTATAAGAAATCGTCTTTTGTAAAGACTTGTACGAGATAGAGAAAAACGAGTTACAATTTTGAATTCAGCACCAAAAATCAATCAAAAAGTTTAGCCACTCCTCGACTTTAAGTTGTATATAATATTATACATTTAATAGCTACATTATAAACATTTCATAACTGACAATTTCGAACCATGGTAATGACGTCTCTCATATTAAATGCTCTTATGTTTACTAAATATGTGATGTTTGTTATGTTATATATTAAAGATATCATCACATGTTAAAATAAAATATTATTAGGTCAGAATTCCTATATGTTTTAAAACATATAACGTATACGTAATATAACATATTTTTCTTATATGGTTATGCCATTTATATATTATATGAAGTGCACTGTCAAGACATATATATGTAAATATATAACAAGACACCACACGTTTTAATAGCGTTAAACACTACGTATATAAATGACAACATATAAGAAATATTCCAGGAGTGGCCAAACTATCTACAATCTTAAATGCTTGCAATTTTACTTAACAGAAATCAAAAATGGAAGTGAAAAAAAAACAAAACAAAACAAAATAAAACCTAAAAATTCAAAGTATGACCTAAGAACAACCATCCAACCAAAAAAAAAAAAAACCCCTTGACTTCTCTCTTCTCTACGAGCTTTATTTTCCCATTTGAAAATTTTCTCTAAAATAGCGAGAATTCGCTCTTCTTTAGCGAAATATTCTTTCAAACTACCGATCTAAAACATGGATTTATAAGTACATAGTCCAACCCAAAAAATTGTCAATTACGTATTTTTGTGTAATTTAATGCAAACAGCATTACAGAAATTTTATTCAAATGCCTTAAACAATTCGGGAACGACAGATAGGAATCTCTGCAACACAGTTTCCAATTTTATACGTTTCCTACACCAGAAAATACTTTTTTCAAGTAAAACCTTATTGAAAAAAAAAAAATCGCATTTGTAACAACTTAATTTAGTGAATTGGGTACAAATTTAGTACCCAATTCACTTTAGTACCAATTTAATTTAATGAAAAGTGTTATATATAATAACGTCTTATACTTGAATTAATATCAGGTAATGGTTCTGTAAAAAATGGGCATAAAAGATTTCCTAAAACAAAATATAATATTTATTCCAATATAAGGTGATGTTGTATGTTTTTGTAACCACTTTCTTTATTTCGCTTACCTGTAAAGCACATAGAAGGAAGAAGAGACAAAAGAATTTTGAAACGAAAAAAAAAAAAAGAAAAGAAAAGAAAGAAAGAAAGAACGCTTTCTCTCATCTTTGACGTTGCTTTTCAACCCCCTGACCTTCGTCCCCTGTTTTCCTTCTCAGTTTTGCGATGAAATATGAATCCTGAAGAAACCGCCGACCTAAATCATTGCGATGACATGAAGGCAATTAAGTTTCTTACAAGTCTTTGAGGTCCACACCAGGTCAAAGAGAAAGAGACAGAGCGACAACAAAGCAAGATTTCTCGCTAACCTGTTGCACTTATGGATACGAGAATCTCAATCCCGAACTTTCCAATCCGGGCTTTAGGTTTAAATTTGTAAGAAACTGAATTGCTGTTCCAACATCTTAGATTCAATGTTAATTAATAATATACTCTTAGAAACGATTCAGAGACTGTATTGAATTTAGTATAGTATAAATCGGACGGCATTTTTGATGAACTGTTTAACACTTAATGTACACTGTTTTTTTTATTTTGTTTTGTTTAGCATGTCGCGTCCTTCGGTGGGTAACGTGATCAACTGTATGAGAATAAACAAATTAATTTAAGATCAATTTCTTTTCTTTGTTTTAATAAATTTTTATCAAAATTACAATTTATGTTTAAAACAAAATATGCTATTTTTCTTGATTTATACTATGTAATAATAATTCACTGTACCATTCCCATACCCTAATGTAATCCTCTTCTCATCTGAGGATCCTCATTATTCACTGAAACGCACTTTCCTTTAAAATAAAATTCATATAAAATATAATTTAATGAAGTTGTACAAAAACAACAACAACAATTTTTAGCCTATTTTCCAATCAGAGGCTGATCAAATCAGTTAGTCTGCAGTCAGTCAGTGTGTCCCCTACTAGTAACTCTTGAACTGATGAATGGATCTTCTTGAAACTTGGTATGAATGTTCGAGGACTAGGACTATTTAACTTTATATATCTGAAATCTTTCTCAAGTGGGTCCTTGTCGAGAAATTAGCCCGAGAAGATGACAAAACCTCCCTTAGGAAAACATTGGAATCTAAACAATGGATTTCTATCCTATTTCTGTTAAACAATGAATACTAAAACTTCATTAGTCCATTGCTTTGACACGATTAAAATTTATCTGGGAGGCAATTTACATAAATTATCGTATATGCTCCAATAGAGGCCCCCGGCGTTTATTTGCAAAACTAAGTCTCGGCTCCCGGCGCTTAATAGAGACCGGCTGCTATTAGAGGCCGGCCATTATTAACAAAAACCTTCAGAACGCAATATTTTTACACATAAATACCGGCTAATATTATAAACAGCTACTTTATTTGAATTTCACATGCTACATAAGACTGTTAAAGATAAATGACAATGACTTTCTGTACCTTTCGCTGCTATTCGTCGTCCGAATCCGCAATGACGGGCAGCCGCTTCACCGGAAGTTTCTTTCGCGTATTCCACCGCGCGAATCTTAAAGGTAATGTCAAATGACCGTTTCGGCGGCATTTTGTAAGGCAATGTACCGCAAGGTATTACGCACGACTATAAAGCTTACTATAAGCATGACGCTTACACTAGTAGCGGTAGGCAAATATCAAAGACCCGGCTACTATTTGGTCGTGTCCCCTCTGCAGTCCGGCGCTTATTCGAGACCGGCGACAATAAGAGCCTCGGCGTTTTTTGGAGCATCTACGGTATTCGGATGTAATTCATTTTTTTTTTTTTAAGAATGGAAAATTTATACTGCTTATATTCAGTAAATATTATAATAAATAAATCTTTAGAAAATAAATATACATTTTTTTGTTTTTGCCGTTTTCACATTTAAAAAAAGAAACAAAGAAAAGAAATTTTAAGAAACAATATTTTAAGGCAAGTATGCTTTAAGTTCCAGTACACTACGAAGAATATTAATATGACAACAGAATCAAAAGGGGTTTAACATTTGCAACGTCAAAAGTAGACCAATAAAAGTAAACAAGAAGTTTAAAATTTCTTTCAAAATTAAAACTGACTTTCCTAAAACCGTCATTTCTTAAAATTTCTTTCTTTTCTGTTTTTTAAGTCGTAAAAACGAAAAGCCTACATTTATACTCAAAATACATCTACTGAATAAAAAAAAAAAAAATTCCTTTAAATTTTCCTTTTTTTTTGAAGAAAATGAATTAAATCGATATTATACATCTAAGTCTAAATCGGATTAATTTTAATCGTATCAAACAATGCGCAATGGATTAATGATTTAATATTCATTGTTTTAGACAATGAAATATTAACAGAAATAGAATAGAAATCCATTGTTTACATTCCAATGCTTTTCTGTGATAATTTTTGTCTTCTTCTCCAGCTGATTTTTCGACAAGAATTCACTTGGAAGAGATTTCAAATATAATAGTTAAATAGTCCCTGGTCCTCGAATAAGTATACGAAGTTTCAAGAAGATCCATCCATCGGTTCAAAAGTTACAAGATGGAAACACACACAGACTGTTGCTTGATTTGAAGAGCTTCACTTTCTTATTTGAAAATAGGCTAAAAAAAATGGGTCAGTTATTTAAAACCCGTCTAAGATTTATTAGATCTCGTCTTCTCGTCTAAATCCTCTACTTCCATTCATTCCAAATAAGAGTAATAATAAAATAAAAACTATCTTGATTTTGATTTTTAAAACAAAATTTTCTCGACCCCTTTCATTTAATCCTTAGAAAACAATCGCTTCACTTTGAACGAGCCACCGGCCATTACTATTTCAGGCTGTTTTTTTT
>JAFIDM010009631.1:238212902-238223771 GCA_023159025.1 Thereuonema tuberculata
GATGAGTGTTTTCTCAGTCATCCAAAGCCACACCTTCCTTATGGAAAAGAGGAGGAAAAACAGGTCTATGCAAAAACAGTCGTTTGCATACAGAACCGCCCACAGGCAGTCTTTCCACGTCTAAATGGTTTCCGGAATTAGCGGAATTCAGTCAGCGACGGGATATTATTGGCAATCAAGAGCTTTTGTCAACTTAATAATTTTGGTGCAGGAACCAAGTGTTGTTTTTTTTTTTTCTTTTTTGTATGTGGGAAGCATAGTTGCTAAATGGTATTACAGGTTTGCTATAATGTTTGTTATATAATCTTTCTTAATATATCAGAATAGCATGCATATGTAAAATATTTATTAATAACATTGTTATAACAATATCCAGTAAGTGGAGACTCTTGTGTGGTCGAAGCCTTAGACTGTGATAGTTTAATGGGAAAATTAATAGAATGTCAGTGAATCTTCATGTAATTTCGATGAAATTTGTAATGTAATGTAATAAATTTCACTTATCTTGCTGTACATCAAGTTGGCTGAACTAAGTTCAGTGGGACTTGTTTGATAACGATAATGCCGTAGACTTACTCTTAACCAGCCAGTAAAGGACCGGACCCTGTTTGGATGAACAAATGGCCGGTTAATGGTTGGTTAATCTTCAAAATGCTATTACAGGTTTATAATTTGAATAATGATGTTTTTCCAAGTATTTGATAATCCTTTTTATTAAAATAAAAGAACATTAATACAGTATATTAAGAAATACTACGTAAGCTTACTTAAAGCAGACAAATGAGATTCCGAACAAACAATAGGAGACAACTCTAGCGAAGAAAAACAAATACACTGAAGCTCGGTTATAACGCGGTTGTTTATATCGCGAATTCGGATATACGCGATTTGGTCTTGGACCCCTTCTATTTTCGAAAAGATGTATAATTGTAAAATTGCAAAATTTACCGTTTTTTCGCCTAAAATCAAATCAAAGGTGTAAATTAATATGCTTGTTTCCTTATTATTTACAGTAATTGATACTCTATACCCACCCTAATGTCACGAAAATGCGTCAAATACAATATATTTTTAAAAAAATACCAGAATCGCAGACTTTTTCGTTTAACCAAAATGAATATCGAGATCTATTTTTCTGCCAAGGGCAACCAGTAAAGGGGCCCCTTGTAATCTAATAGGCGTATGAATACCTAGTTTCGATCCACGTGACTCGTCGTTTGTACAAGATGCCAAGATGGCGTCGCCAAATCGATTTTGGCTAATATAACCTATCAAAGTGTTGAAAAGATAATGATTTATGTATTTATAAATATAAAATTCTCTCACATAGCTCTGAATGATATAGGTAATCGCGAAATGACCATTTTAAATCGATTTGGAATCGTGTGGGCGATAATAAGATGCGATATACGACATTTGAGACGCGAAGTAATAAAAGTTCGGTTATATCGCGGTTACATCGCGATCTTCGAGATCCTGGATCCGAAAGATCGCGTTATAACCGAGCTTTTGTGTATATATGAAGTTTGATTCTGGAGAAACGAATAAATCGGCGAACGGTTAAAGCGCAACCGGATAAAAAGAAGTCTTTCTGCAATTTCTATGTTGAAGAATTAAGGGAAAAAAATTACCTATTCGATTTAAAACTACGTTCTCTATCTGTCCGTTCAAAGGGCAACACAGTTAGTCGTTTGCTGGTATTTGAGCAACTATGGAACTCTGATAGCTGAAACTTTATAAGTAGACTGAAACTACCTTTGGCGATTTAATTATTGATTTACTCATAAATCAATCATACATAACTAACAATTAAAAACTTAAATACTGCAATTAAAGTGAAGAATTCTTGTAACTCGATACTTAATTCTCTTTGGAATCTGAAATTTTAATGTTTGATTTAAATTATCTAACACGTGCTTCCCAATCCACTGCGAAACAAATTCAATTAAAGTGTAGGAATAAACTAGAATAGATTAATTAAAAAAATGCTTTTCAAATGATTTTTAGAAAGTTGATAGTTAAGGATAATTTTCTATATGTTTTTATTCAAAAAAATAAATAAATCCTAGATAGCCCGTTTTATTTTATTCAAATTTTTGTTGATTTTTTTTAATTTTTTTTTTGGTAATTTTGAAAATTTACTTTTTATATCAAAGTACAGATTGATCTACAAAACCCTATGTATATTCAAAACATGTATTTCTAAATAATAATAGTGTGGCATCCTAGTGTAAGTTTTGATATACGGCTATATGTTATTCCCCTTTTATTTTGCAGACGAGTTACTTAAATGATATCGCATATCCTTCCGCCTCCTAACTTTGTAAGTATTCTAAAATTCTCTGTCTTGTGATTGGTGAAAACAAATTCAAAAATTTTTTTGATGTAAGCCTAATTAAAAGTAAAGATAAAAATACCATATTTTGATAAAAATGGAAATAAAATGTTTAGGGCGCTTTAAATCCAAAAATGTGAACTAGGGCTACTTTTGTTTGCAACATTAGACATAGCACTAAATTTCTGCAAATCCTTAGGGAAATGAAATATAGTGTGAAAATGTGTTCATTCATGAGTATGTAATTAAAAAAAAGTAAAAACCATTTATCTTGGGAGGTTGAAAATTTATTGACTCAAAAGTGAATATAAAAAAAAAAAAAAAAAAAAAAAGAATTTGCTGGAGACTTGACTTATGCTCTGATTTTAACTGGAGAAAAGAAAAAGAAAAAGAAAAATCTGTAGAGCATTTTGCAAACTTCTTTGAATAGCAACCGAAAAGAAATTACTCAACTTACAATATAAAAAAAAAAAAAAAAAAAAAAAGAAACTAATATCAATGGATAAAAATAAACAAAATTTAAACCTAATTTTTTTTAATTTTTCTAATGATGGCTCAATTTTTTGTGCCCGCTGCTCCGACTCGTATTGTAAATTAAATATCCGGTACATAACTGTGAACTTCCGTACAGACCCTTTTCTTCGTTATTTCATTATTTCAATTGTATTTTCATGATTACATTAAATCGTTCCATCCAGGACACGCTTCAGAGAATAAGATATAAATCAGATATAATTGTAGATTAACGAACTGATTGTAAGATAGATTTTAATCCAAATCTAAATAAAAAAAAAAATAATTAATTTAAACAATGATTCAACAGTAATTTGGAGTCAAAGGCTTTATAATAAAGGAAATTATAAGATAATAATACACATTATTTCGTTTCTAATTTGCGGAAATTAATTTGTCTACGCAAAGACTGTAGTAGAAGGCAATCAAATTGTCATCATATTTAACAGAAAAAGAGATATCTCGTTCTGAAAAGTAAGGAGACGGTTTTTAAACATACATTGGCGCGTAACTCAAGTGAGCAATTTTATTAATATTTGATAATTAAATTTTCATTCTTGAAAAATCCAATGGTATAAAAAAAATAAATGATAAAAATTATTTGTGAACCTTAAAATAAATATCATAGAAAATAACAAAAAAATATTTTTTTAAATGAAAATTTCATTATCTAAACATAATATATAAATTCTTCTACAGCTATATATATTTTCTTAAACTAAAATAAGGAAGCTATATGTATTTTGTTAGTTAAAACATAAGACTGCTATATACATATTTAAAAAAAAATATTAGACTTAAAATAAATTTACTGAATAGGCAAATTCTTAATTCGATGAAATTATCTGTAATAATTATAATGCATTATAAGTTATTAATAAAAATATCTTTTTTTTTTTTTGTTATTTCATAATTTCAAATATAGGGGGCATGGTAGTCATGTGTTACGCACGTGACTGAGGGCTAAAATAGACGGGTTCAATCTTCTATTGAGTGTTGGGGGTTTGTGCAAGCTGGATTATCCTCCAGAAGGGTCCTAGGGTCTATCCAGCTCTCTGAGAAGGGGTACCGGGATTTTTTTCCTGGGGGGGTTAAAGGTGGGCCCGACATCCGACCTCAATTTAGAACTTTGGTTATGGAATTCGGGTGCTTATCTCACGCGACCCTGAGGGTAGTGAGGATACTTTAATTTTTATTCAAATATCTATATTTTATATATATATATATATATATTACTTTTACTTATTTCTGTATTGTGAAATGTAATTAATTTCCAATTTAAATGCATTAGCTTATTAAAGTTAACTTATTAATGAAAACTTGTGGAATGTTACATTTTAATTTAAAATCTACGATGCATATGTTATCTTCTCATTTACAGTTTGTAAATACTATGTTATTGACATAGATGTGCTACATTCTATTATTAATTTATTATTATTATTATGAATTCTATGTGTAACCTTCTTACCATGCCGCAAAATATTTTTTACAAAATCTTCTTTAACACTTACATTGTAGATTGAAAAATTAAAGCCTTACTTATATTGTAATACATTTTTTTTTTACAAAATTTTACTCAATTTGGCAGCAGTTACAAATTAAGTATCAGGTTTTTTCATTTCATTTGTGATGTAGTAAAAAAACAAAACAAAACAATCAATACCTGAAAGAACACAAAAATATTTTCCTTAAAATACTGAGTCTCTTATTTTCTTTCGTTTTGAAGTCTTCTTAAAGGAAAAGCCTTCGAATTTTGTACAAATTTCAATTAACATATTAAAATTGTTAAGTTATTGTTACGTGGGATATCTTACGTAACCTAAATTTAAAAATTTTCAAATCTTTACATGTTTAGTCGTTTCCATGCATTACAGGATTTATTTGCCATTCGTAAATGTTATTGTGTTTAGTTTTTTTTTTCCTTGCTTCTAATAATTTTTGATGGCGTTTTTTTTCTCACCTTCCAGATCAAATTTCTTCAGACGTATCCAAAAGAAGAATTTTTCAGTTCCCATACTTTCTCTCATCTGTAAAATCTAAGCCAAATTTCAAGAAGATACATTAAAATTTCAAAAGATTCAAAATTATTGGAGGAAGGAGTGAACACACACACAAGTACACAGATACATCGATTTTATAAGCCTACTTTTGTTAGGAAATTAGGCTTATACTAAAAAAAAGAAAGTTCAGATCAAATGTAATAATGATGAAAGAGGGGAATATTTCTCACATTGTAATTTAAAATAAGTGCCTCTTTAGGAAGCACTGAAAAATCAATTAGTTACTTATACAATTTCTTAATAATTACTCCATTCTCTTCTAAACAAAACAGAGGGACATTTTCTGACATCAGCTGCTTTCTACAACAACTTTCGCTGTTTGTTTACATTTCCGCCATGTTTTCCTTTTGTAAGTTGAGATCATCCCCCGTTAACAACATACAATTTGATATCGTTACCGTCGATTTCTCTTCGAATCAAGATAAAACATTCTCATTTTGTCCCGGACACTGATGTCTCTGAATGTCAAGGCCTATTGTAGGTCCAGAATAATGGGAGCACTTTGCGTGCAGGCCATTTCTCACGTTACCTTCTTCAGCATGTAATCATACATTTTAATTTTCAGGCTTCCCTCATGTGTCACTAGCATTGAAATATGCACCGTACAATTAGTGCCGATGAGCTTATAATTCAAGCGAAATTGTTCCCATTACGCAGTTAGAAAAGCCCAACCAACAGATGCAGTCTTAGTAATTACAGGCCTTGACCAACGACACAGCCCAAGGCGGCATTGATATTTGGACTTGATCTTTCTGTTTTCTCCTTGTCTTTTTGTGTGGACGTTGCTGATCGAGGATAGCTATGATTTTCGTGTTCTTCGTCCAGCAGTGTATGGGAACAATCGTGAAATTCGAGTCTTTTGTCTGACTCTCTTATTTTATCCAATTGGAAACCCCTCTCATGGAGAATACCTTTAAAAAATATTTACTTGCACAACTTCATTTACAATCTATGTTTCTGATTGCCAGAAAGTGTAAATTATTTGCAGAAATATAGGTCCCTAAAACTACATATTCTTATTCTTCGCAAATTATCACTCACTTTTGTAATCCTTACATTTCAGAATGTTGGAAACTTTCTATAATTACTTATCCCAGAAGAGTTTTTAGTTTTTCAGTTTTGACGAATCCCATGACAATACCGTATTAAGGTTTCACCTCCCGTTAGCTGGAATAGGCTTAAAAGTTTAATCACTCATGATTATCGCATCAATATAATTTACACCTCCCATTTTACCCAAACTTTTCACTTGGCAAGAAAGAACAATCTAACAAATACTTCGCAAATCTTTTATTACTGTGCATTTTGATTTGATGTTTCTTAACTTCCCAGGAAGTTTCCATTTTTTTTTTCTTTAGCCTGAAAACACTTCCAGGAAAGGCTTCTGGTTCTTTCTTTACATGTTAGTACCATTTTGCAGTGCTATTAATCCTTTTTAGTAATCCAATAATTTGCATGTGCTATTTTAATTTTATTGTAATTTAAACAAAATTGTATTTTAAACAATTTCAGTTAATTAATTTTTTCAGAAAATATAATTTTCTTATTATTTTTATTCAGTTGATATTATAACTTAAAAATATAAGGAGATTTTTCATTTATATTATTTTCACTTTTTTAAAAAAATAATAATATAAGCACTAAGACACTTTAAGAAAACTAGACTTTGAGAAATATCTTGTTCTAAAATCTTTTATTTACATTTATTTATCCTTTAATAATAGAAAATACAAAATTTCCAGTGCAAAATTTTATTCAAAATTTCACTTTTTATTAATTTTTTTTATTTATTTATAAAATTATATGAATCATAATTATTCTGTTTCAATTATGACCTATTTTATCTTTGATCTATTTTAAATAATTATTTTACTCACATTTTAGTAATACTTTTCTTTCATAAAAATATATGAAATAAAATTTAAACATTAATCTAAATATATTTGCATATTAGTATTCTAACAGTGTTATATCATTCCAGAGTTTCGTCCTCAATAAATTTGAAAAACATTAATCTATTTAATCATAAAATATCACAATCTTTTTCCTTTTAACAATGATTTATCTACTTACTTAGTCTATCTTCCAAGGAAAGTGAGGCTTATCAGATCACTCAATCTCATGTATGTGTCCTCAAGTGATAACTTTTAAACCCCTGGTTGTCTCTTCTTGCAACTTAGTATGCATATTTAAGCACTAGAGACGATCTGACTTTTATTTTTGAAACCTTTTGTAAGTCGGCGAGAAATTCATGCGAGAAGGAGACAAAACATTCTCAAGGAAAAGCATTAGAATCTAAACAATGAATTTCTATCCTATTTCTATTAATACTTCATTGAGCCAGTGATTTGATAGGATCAAAATTAATTCGATTTAGGCAATTTAATGAAAAAGTGGATTTAATTCATTTTTTTGCAGAAAATGGAAAATATGAAGTGTTTTTATTCAGTAAATGTAACTTGAAAATAAACGAAGGATTTTCGTTTTTGACATTTTCGTAAAAAAAATAAGGAAAAAAAAAAAGAAATTCTAAGAAATAACATTTTAAGGAAAGTATATGATTATAGTAAAGTTCTCTGTACTTCCTTTTCTTCCATTTCGATTTGATATATCCAATATATTAATAAAAATGCCTATTAACCATTCTCACTGTTTTCACACATGACAGCTTCGGAGCCTGAGGACAACCAAATATGAGTGGAAGAGGAATGTTTATTTCAGCCTATTAATATTTTTTTTTCTTCTGATCTTCCCTTCCGATCCGAGACCTGTCATTAGATCTTGCATACTGACCCGGATTACTTTGATTTCTTCTCGCAACAATGACAATGGACCCACACAAAAAAAATAAGGGAAAGGGGATTAAAAAAAAAAAAAAACCTGATTCCCACAGATTTTGTCGTTCTCAAATGCTGGTGGAAGACATAAAAATCCCATCTATCAAAAAAAATATATATATACAAAATTATTCATGGAATTCTCCATTGATACTTTCAATGTTAATGCTATGCTAAAATTAATACAAATATTCCACCATTCTTGAGAATGAGTAGCCATGTTTTGTATTCAAAGCATAATTCACTTATTTCTGTTTGTTTTGTTTTTTTACTTCATCATCTATCAACAATTGCATCATTTTTTCTTTCTTAACTTATTGTCTTTATCACTGACATTATAAGCATCAGTTTCGAATTACTTATTTATTTATTTGTTACATTATTTTAGCACTTTTAAAATATTTATTTCATAAATATTAATTTATTAAATTAATAACATAAATTAATTAATTACATAAATTTACTTTAATTTATTCAGCCACTTAAAATGTTCATTTATTTCTTTGTTTACTTATTTAAATTATATCTTGAAAAATTTATTTGTTAAGATACTTTTTACTTAGCAAAATTTTATTTATTTATTTATTTATTTATTTAATTTCGCAACATGTTTCATTACAGTATTTTCAGGCTTTGATAAAAGATAAATTATAAAATAATTGAATAAAGCATTATAATCATTAATGTTTATTCAAAAGGAAATAATTGTAAGTATCTTTTTTTCACTACATCGTATCACAGCATTAATTAGCCTCTGTTAAATTTCTTAATATAATTATTTATTAATTTAATTTATATTTCAAAAATTTATCTATAACAATCAACCCATTATAATCTATATTTTAAAATTAACCTTTCATCATTTTCTTTATTAAGATGAATATTTTTGTATAATAATAATTAATCATTTTACATGAATTTTTTTTGGAATTCTTATAAATGAAAATATTTAAGAGGAATCCAATTTACTTTAAAATACTCAAGATTTAATTTTTTTAATCTGTTTTAAATATGTCTAAGCTATTATTATCTCTAACAAAATAGTAAATACAACTATTTTTCTAACAATAGTTAAGCGAAGTTCGAAATACAAACAAAAATATATTTAAAAATATATACTCAGTTTTGTATTTGTTATTATTATTGAATGTAGTCTCTCGATATTGTATAATTCTTCAATACACTTAATTGAGAATTAATTAGATAAAATCTGAATAAAAACGAAATCAAGAAATTAATTAAGAAATTTCTTTAACTTTTATTATAATGTTATTTTCAGTAATTCAAATATCATTATGATGTTTTGTAATAATTTGTGATAGGTCTGTTTTAATTATTTTTTTCTAAAATCTTTTTTGTATTTATCTGTTACATAACACTGAATAATTATCTATTGTTTTTTTAAACATTGACATTCTTATAAAACTGATTTTCTCACAATTATGAAGTATAATTAACTTTTTTCTACTTGTTTATAAAATCTCGTAGATTTATTACAAATAATAAAAATTGAAACTGTATCATTATTTATGTGCAAAAATCCTTTAACTACAGATAATTACAGAAATTATTAAAAACAGTGAAAGAAAATCCAGAAAGATATATTAAAAGAAGCGCTTTTAGGCTTAAGATAATTATAAAGTCATTCTTTCAACACCTCTTACGTATGGTAATAACATATAATTCTTGAACATCAAAACACAAAGAATATCAAGAAAGATTTGGCGCTATTTTTCTGTAAAATGTTTTTGATATAACTGAGATAATTATAATCAACAAGTTGATTCAATTCACAAAGCGTATCCAATTCCTGATAATACGTTAGTTCAGTTAAAGGTGAACTGCACTTACTGCAGTCATTTGTTTTAAATGCAATTTAATCTGTTATAACTACACCTGCTATCATCATGACATGTAATAAGCCTCAATGAAGAACCATAAAATGCAATTGCTTTAAACAATGCCTGAATAATGCGTTTATATGCTAATGATGCTGTGAAAGCTTTGTTGAAATTACTCTCGTAATAATGCTTTAATAATACGAATTTATGTGGTTATTTCCAAGTGATTTCTACCAAAAAAGTTATTGGCGAATTAAATCAAAAATTATGATTATTATTTTACGGAACGTCTCGACGGAAAATGAAGTTTTCGTGTTAATAAATATTTAATTTTATTTAGCCTTATTTATCAGAGATTATAAAAAAAATAAAAGGTAAATACAGTATGTCTCAATATTGAGGGTCATCACAAAATTTTCGGGAAAATTTTTCTTGTTTAATTCTCAATCATTTAGCAAACAGAATAGCTTTGGAGGATTTGAAAAAAAAAAAAATTGAAAAAAAATGGAAGACATAATCTAGCAAATCAAAAAACATGTTTGTGTCAATTTAAGAATCCAAATAACATTGAAATTAGTGAATCAGCTGTCGCAAAATATTAGAGTTATTTAATATTTGACTGATCCCACATATTAAATAACTTCAATCTTTGCAGTATGTTTGTTTTTTGTTTTCTTTTGGTTTTGTTATTGTTCGTTTGCTTTAGATATTATACGGAATAATAAAAATAATTTATCTAGTTATCTAAAAAAAAATTAAAATAATTATTGTTTTTTCTAGCAAAACGACATTTTTAAGCATTCTCAGAGGATCTCACCGGAAACTAATCCTCTTGACATAAATGAAATGATAAAACATCATATGGACTTATTTCATTATTGATGTCATTCGAAAAGAAGCTTCTAATTTCATTTTTTCTGTTCTGAATATTTGTCTTGTTTTTCATATTGTTATAACTTCCTATATACAGCAAGAAATAAGATATCGGAAATGCAAGCAAGAAGAAGCTGCAAATACGCACAGAAAATACTGTACTGGAAATATGTGTGAAATAATTTATGAGAAAAATGTGCAAGAAATAAAGTATCGGAAAAGCATTTATTATTTCTGCTACAAATACATACTAGAAATAATATGTTGAAGATGCATGCATTTTATGTACTGAAACAAATGCAAGAAATAAGATATCCGAAATACATATTACAAAAAAACTGGATAGGCTATATATATATATATATATTGTAACGGTACCACGTGATAATTTTAGTCCTTCAGGGGTT
>JAFIDM010009631.1:238233771-238265086 GCA_023159025.1 Thereuonema tuberculata
ATAATAATAATAATAATAATAATAATAATAATAATAATAATAATAATGAAATGGAGGAGATCGTTAGTTTATATTTGTTTATTTTTTTTTTTAATGTTTTAGTGACTTTATTTTGTGTGAAAATTAAAAAGTATCAAACACCCTAATGTTAATGCAATGAATCCACTGCTTCGTAAAAGGTTGCTACTGTATTTTAAAAACAACAGAAGAGTCACGCAGTTTTTTTTTTTTTACCTGATCTCGAGATAAATTTTAGAGACTTTGCGTCATCCTAATTTTTGTGAAAATTGGCCCAGAAGTCCTTTCGTAAGTCACAGATGGGCGAATTATGACTCTCAGTTAATTAGACCAAAAAAAGAAGCTGGTGACATTTTAACATTTATGCTTTTGTCATGAATTTGAATTAAGGCAATAGATAACCTTTATATTAATGCCTATGTGTGTAGTAATTATTTCCTGAATAGACTATATATTTATAAACTTTGCGATGATTTTATTAATGATTAAGAAAACGCTATGCAAATTTATTCACAGTTATGATGCAAACGAACTGTAAAAAAAAACAAAAAAAAAAAACATACAAAAGAATACATCTTATCTTCTTCTGTTTTTATTTTGTAGTTAATTCTTAGGATAATGGAAGTAATGTAAAACAAGTGTTATATTTTCATTGCAATTAATTACTGATAGAAAGTAACAATAATCGCTAAATCTATTAATAATAGCTGTAAATTTAATTTTAATTAAAAAATTGAAATTTATCTGACTAGCTGATTTTTTTTTAATCGTTATGTCAGGCAAGATTTATGTACGTTATTATCTGAAAAACTAAATAAATATAAAGGCAATATAAAATAAAATTACATAAAATAAAACAATTAATAGTTAAATAATTATTAACTCATAATTAATTTTCATAATTTAAGTGAATTAAAATCATTCTAAATTTTATAACTAAATTTAATATCAAAATTAATGAAAATTAGCCTAATTTTTATATGTAAGTTACATTCTATATTTTGACCCAAAAAAAATAATAAAATTAACTTAAATTTTACTAATAGAACAATGGAAATTTAAGTAATAAAAATTAAAGTTTGTCAACAGAATAAATAAACAGAAGTTAGATTAAAATAATTAAATAATTAATTGCAATTGAAATAATTAAAGTTTCTTGTTAAGTTCTAATGTTCGACTTTTTTTTTCTTTCAACTCCCGCATGATACTGTAGGCCTATTAATTTGACTCTCACCGTCCACAGCACACCTGTACTCGTTGCTTGCGGGTAGAAAGTTCGCGATGAGGGTCGCTTGATTACTGCCCTTTGGCTGGACATGGTTATCAAGATTATTTCATCTTTCCCCCTTCGCCGTCCAGAGCACGAACATGAGAAGTAGTACCAATTCTGCTCACCAGATGTCAGTAGGCTACGGATGAATCCAAGCAGTGGTGTTGCTCATGTAGATTTGAGATTTCGATTAATTTTATATTAACAGTCTTAATTTCCTTTTCTAAATCTTTTTATAAATTCAGATTTCTGTTTTCTATTTTGAAACATATAGCCTAATATTCTATTGATAATCTAGAGTAGTTTAAAATAGTTCTAATCGTCTTTTAACTTATAAAATTATCTATTATTATAACTTCTATTAAAAGACTAGGTAAATATTTTAAAATATTTATTACGCTTATTATTAAGAATACTTATTATGCTTAATATTAAATGATTTATTAACAAAACTATTTGGTAATAAATCTTAAAATAATATTTTTAATTAACTTATGTATTAAAATTAAAATAATTACTTAATTTATAAATAAATAAATAAATAAATAAATAAATAAATAGCATTATTTTTTATTTATTTGCTTATAAATCAACTAAGTATTACTATTTAATTTTTAGAATCATCAATACTGTAAACAGTATTTTAAATTCTTAATTTCTTCAGATATCTTAAGTGTATTCTCTATATAAATAATACCATAGATAAAATAAAAAAAGGAATTAAATCCTATTTTCTATTCAATATTTTTTTCTCGATCAACAAGTCTTTAATCTCTATTCATGAGATACACTCTTATATCAATACCTAACTGTAGGCGTTTGGGTTCTACGTTATAACAATCTTTATTATAATGTTATTTTCTTCAAATATTATATAGTGAAACTTTAAGTTGAAACGATGCCCATTTGCATGAGATTATCGTAATTCAAAAATAATTTAGCCTAGGAATCTTAAATTTTAAGTACTATCAAAAAAGAAAACAATTAAATATTAAATACTTTTTAATAGTAAGTTGGGCCGCGCGGTTGGCGATGTCGCTAAGACACTGGCCTCTCACCTTTGAGTACCGAGGTTCGGTTCTCATGTGGGTTTCGTTGATGGTGGCGATCCGCGCTGGTCAGGTTTTCCCGGGGTTCTCCCATTTCCCCTGCATTTCTCACACCATCCTTTCTCAGTCTTTCTCTCCGTCTGTCTTCATTTCCGTGGGATAGCACAATAGATCTTTGAGGTCGCGGTGCTCGGCTGTCAAGCCGCCCACGCTCACCACATTACATTACATTACATTAATAGTAAGTTGAAGCCATCCAATGATAGTTTACTAATGATTGGATAAATATGGATACAACACAGCATTTGGTAAAAAAAAAAAAATTGGGCACACCAAGCGGATATATAGTGCACATCAACTATATATTCTTTGCTTTTTCTAAATATTAAAAAATTACCAAAAAAATTGTTATGCAAATTAAGTATGTTTTGATCAATTGCTATTATTTATAAGAATTTATATTTATTTGTATATTACACATATATATATATGTGTGTGTGTGTGTATGTATGTGCTCTCTCTCTCTCTCGCTCTCTGTGTATATATATATATATATATATATTATTTGTGTGTGTGTGTGTACATATTTATCTATCTACTGTATGTATAGAATAAAGACAGCAAGCTGATTTTGTAGTGGATATAATACGATTGATTACATTCATCGTTTTAAGAGAATTCATTGAGAAAACCAATGAATATGAGATGCCACTCTGCATTGGATTTATTGACTATTAAAATGCTTTTGACACAGTTAACCTATCTGCTGTTATTAGTGCTTGGAAAATCACGATATTGACACTAACTATGTAGAGCTTATCAAAAATATTTATAAGGAGGCGATGGCAATAATTCGTTTGTACAAAGATAAAGAAAACGTGTATTTATTGATCATATTGAATAACTTATTACTCTCGATTTTCTGATTACTCTTCCAGTTATATAAATAATTTATTTCTTACTTTATATTAATAGAATAGAACCTTGTCTGCAAAACTCCCTTCAAAAAAGGTCTCAACTATTCTTTTTATGGTTGAACGGCGACGAGTCATCTTAATTCCTCCCAACATTCCAAATATTTGAGCAAACAAGTGAGTATATATACTTTTTACTGACTTGTGAGTGACGGAAGATCCTAAATTTGGAAGGGGTCTAGTCTTTTTGTAACCTCTTACAGATGCTTGATATATAGTAACTTACACATTCATAAACACATTATAAGTAATATTTGTGCGAGAACGTTGACTTCCATTTATATAAAGTCTGCAGCAATATTCGATATTAAAAACTTTTACGGAAAATGGACAGACGGAGATGGAGAAATTAACGTTTTTGCTTCCTCAGAAAGATTAATGTCAGATAAACAGGCATTATATGTTATATAACTCATATTTTTGTTAAGAAGAAACAGAAAAAAAATAAATTACTTAATTAATTCTAATGCAAACGAGGCTTTCTAATTAGCTTGAAGAAGTACTATTTATTATTTATTTCTTAACTTATGCAGTTTTATGTTTGAAGATGGTTAGATAAGACAAGTTATATTTGAGTATTATTTATGATATATTGAATTAATTTCTATTTTGGGATCTCGCTTCCAATCATGGCTTCTTTTGTTTCACACTCGGCTCATTTCGCACACGATAAATGCCAGTGGTTCATAAATTAATTTATAAAAAGAAGTTAATTCTTTTGTGAAGTGAGAGAAAAAGAAGCCACAAATCTTGGCTGTAAAACATCAAGGAAGACTACGTCAGTGAAACAAGACCAGATATCAGATAACTTAGGTTGATAAAACCATAAAAATGACACTACATACAGGGTGCCCATAAATCAGACCACTTAAAAGTTAACAATTCTTCTATCTTAAATACAACTGGAGGCACACAGTGGCTAGGATTTAAGTAACACTGAATTACACAATATTAACATAATTAAGCCAAACAAAGGCATGTTTTCATATTGATGTTGTTTCTCGTTTTTAGCCTACTTTCCTAAGATCGTCAAATCATTTCGTTCGTGCCTGTATATGTTCCATCCTAATAATTTTAGAACCTCTGGATGGATCTTCTTGAAATTTGGCGTGATTATTTATGAAGAAAAGATGATAACTTTCCTATTTGATTATTTTTTATGTGGGTCCATGTCGAGAAATCAGTGCGTGAGAAAAATTCTCATAAAAAACATTAGAAACAAAATAGTGACACTCCAAGGCATCATTTTAAGGAACGTAGACTCTTTTTTTTTTCGTTGAATTCCTAAAATATTCAAAAAGTTAAATCAACTAATTATTTTTTTTAAAAAAGTCACAAAAGTGTGTTTCAGTGTCAAAAAGGGAAAACCTCAGTGTTAAACTCTGAAACTTCATTTTTAATACATATTATTATTATGAAGTTTTGAGTAAATATCTATTTCAGAGAATTTGTCTGTTTGATTACCTACAATACATTTCAAAATAAGAAAATTACACACAAACTTTTACAGCTAGCTAACAACTCATGTTTCAGCTCGATCCGTTGTTTGAGACCTGAACATTGTTTCAATAGAAACAGATCTTTTTCTGGGACCTCTTGCAAAATTATCAGGGTTTTTTTTTTGGGTTGGATAATATTAGGTCTAAGCTGAATTAAATAGGATTCAGCGTTTTTGTGTAAGTTATATAAACTTATTTCAAAGAGGTCTCCTTTTAAGTCCATGCTTGCCTAGGACCTCGCACAGCCAGACCCGAATCTTTATTCATTTTTTTCCCCTATAATCACGTCGCGAACTTAACACATAGCATTCGTAAAATATATTTGTGCTTAACTTCACATTAGAAGTTAAATCAAAGAGGATTAACAAAACCAAAATTCACGTATCATGAATCGTTTTTTTTTTAATTATTTTACCCTTAATTTTCCTTTTATTTAGATAAAGTGAAATGTTCCAATAACTTTGTAATATATTGGATCCAAATGTCAATCCTCCGTTTCATGTTACTTTTCAGGCGCCATTAACAGTATCTTTAATAGCAACTATATCATAAATATCAATAAAAAGTTATTAATGAAATATTATAATGTTTCTGGTAAAATTATTTATAGAAAATAAATATTTATTTGTTTAGAGTCACTTGTTTGATGTGTTTTCCTTTTCTATTTTCATTTATTCTTTTTATTGAGATTTTTCATTCAAATATTTCATATTTATTCTTCATCCATTTTCAGATAATATTTTTAGATAACTGTAATCACGTTGATATTATTAATAATTATTTTAAATAATCAGGTAAAAGTATAATTAAGTTAATAATTATTTATAATTAATTATATTGTCATAATGCTTTTTACAATAAACAGAAAAATATAAATAAAATTAATTCGTTATTATTATTATTTCAATAAGAAAATTACACCATGAACATAGGACTTGGTTATTAAAAAGTTAATAATAAAATAAATAAATAAATAAAATAATAATTATTATTATTAAATTTAACAGAAGTATAAACAATAGCATAAATAAATTAATACTGCAATTATTGTTATATCTTTCTTGATTAATTTTTAATTTTATAATTTGTATATTTTAATTATATTAATATATTTTTCCAATTTATTCATTCATTTATTTATTTATTTGTTTATTTATTTCATAAGAACAGACGCTAGATCGAAGTACTTTAAGAAAACTAAAACTGTTCGGACTTATTTTATTTTAAAAGAAATTCTCTATAAAAACATTTTAGTACAAAGATTTAACTTAGATCGTTTGTGTCTTTTTCAAAAACCCTTTCTTATTAATATTATTTATTTATTCATTTACTGATTTACAAATATCTTACATTGCTTTTTATATTTATTATTTATTTACCATAATTGCCTGTTTATTTGTTTTTTTATTTTAATTATTTGATTTTCTATTCAAACATTTTATTATTTCTTATTACTAAACTTTCACAGACTGAATTACTCATTGTTAATACATAATTATTGTTAACAAACAGTCAAAACAATAAAACTTTCTTTTAGGAATCGTAGGTGGGGTAATTAAATTCACTGCTAAGAGGGATGATGATTTAACTTAAGAGGATTCAAAGTTCTCTCATTTTCAGTTCGTAACTGAACCAGAACAAATTGGAGAAAGAATTACTTTCGAAATTAACCCTTTATCCTTCAATTCATTTTTTTAAATGAGTCCATTTCCTTTACGTTCGAAAAAACGAAGCCCAGAATGGAAGGTAATAATAACAGATCCTCGTCTATCGCTTTACAGACATCTCAGATTCTATCTTTTTATAGCTGTTGATAATTCTCTAAATAGGAAACGCAATTCTTTTATTGCTTTATTTCATGGGAGAATTATTTCTGAGCTGGGATTATTTTATCTCAGGGTAGGATGAACACAAGCAAACAAGACTCATGTGGCTAATTCAAGATTTACTTAGGTAGAAACAAGAACTCCATGATACAATTTGCAACATACTGACATTAGATTGCTTCAGTATATTTTTTTATATTATTTATTTGTATATTATTATATTATTTATTAATCATTTATTTTATTCCACAAATACAGTCTCATTAATGAAGTTATTTTCCCTGTCAGCAGGTGCTGTGTTTTAATTGAAGATATATTAAATACTTAAAATTGGTTTTAATTGAAGATAAAACATAAATTTTTGGCCAGGCTAATGAGAACTGATATTTACTCAAAACAATATGGATAACAAAATGACATTAAGGTATAATGATGAAAATAAGCATATGCTTATCAAAAGAATAATCATTTTTAAAAATGAAAATAAAATAATGATATGATAAAGTAGTTTTTAAAAGAAGTTAAAATAAGTGTGATCTAAAAAATCAAAGACCATCCATATAAGAAGTAAATACTGCATACATTACATTCTACTACATATATGCAATTAAGATATATATTTGTAGCCTAGATATAAACATATGCATATAGACACTTACAGATATACATGTATAGTTGTACATACATACATAGAGTAAATAAATGTATCAATATAAAATTCTTATAGTGTTTGATATATGTTTATTTAATATTAAAATATATACCATTAGATGCAGATATGGAATTATGTAATATATGTAATATGTTTTGTATTGTTTTATTATATATATACATATAAGTTTATATTTACATTTATTTCTGTAGATTTAATCATGTATGTGTGTTTATTATTAATAATTTTTTATTTGTTTATTTAAATAATACAAAGTATTATTTTAAGTATTATTATTTATTTTTTGAAGCCGTGAAGATAATGTAATGGAAAACTAAGTTACAACTGTTTTAATAATTTTAGGCATACAGCTATTATATCTTTAAAAAGCATACATGTATTTATCGATTATTAAAATATATAATATATCGTTCAGCTCACAAGAGTCCTTTTCAAAGGTCATTTCTACCAAAAAGACATAGCCTCATAAGCTCCTTTTTGCAAAATGATTCAAACGAAATCTGAAAAAGGTCTGTGTATTTAAAAGATTTCAAATGATTTATTATATTTCTATATGTTTCTTTAATTTACATCTTATATATACTGTATACTTGAATAAAATAGCAGATTTGTCTCAAATTGTTAAATCATGAATAATTTTGAATTATTCGTTAAACATATATAAATATAGGAAAATTCTCTATATACTTTACAGATATTATAATTATAATTCATGCAAACAATTCTTCTACTTTTCCATCTACTCAAAATTAATTCAATCTGTAATTACCTACTTAAGTTATCTAATTCTAATTAGTTGTAATCACATCAAAGTTACGCAAGATGAATTAGTATGCATTGTTAGACATTGGTATAATTTATTGTTACGCTCCTAATGCTTTTTTATAGGATTTTGGTCACTTTTAAGCGCAAAATTTCCAAACATAAAAATTAAATGGTAAACATATATGGCGAGTTTCAAGAAAATCCATTCACTGCTTCCAAAGTTATTTATGCAAGAAACACAGACACAGACATCGACATGTGTGTGTTGGGTTGTCTATTTATTTAAAACAATGTAAGAAGCATTGTTTTTCATAAGCGAAAATGATCGTAGTTACGTAAAAGTTGTATTTACATGAATATGCTCGCAATACTGATACGTCAATTCCATTCGTTCTTAATACTTCTTTAAGTAATCCTCAATTAAGAAAGGAGGCTAAAATCTACCTTTGTCATATAAAAATAAAAAGTAAGAATAACACAAAACTCAAATTAATGCCAATCATTGGCCCAGGGCAAAAAACAATCCAGAAAACAAATTTTAATTACAAAAAATAAGAGATAATACTAATGAATTCAAGCATTAAAATTAATATATTCATTATATGTAAGAAACGAAAAAACAAAACACATGTTTAAGAAGTTAACCTAAAACATTCTTTTTTAGTGAAACATGATTTTTTTTTTATAGCGAAAAATTCTCGCTATCTGTGAAATTTTATTAAAAATTCATAAGTCTATCTTGATAAATCCTGTTCTCTATGGAGACTAACAGCTTATTTTGTTCTGCCTTGCAGGTAGACAAAATGGAAATCGGAGATAGCATAGGGGGCGCTATGGGAAACCACCTCTGACTTCATTGCGTTATCATGTAGATCTCTTTCATATTACAGTATTCTTATCTCAAGTCTTAACTTAAGACTCCTCGCTTTTTTTTTTTTTTTTTTTCGCTTTTCTGTTTTTGTAGTGCTTTTTACTTTGCCATATTGGAAGTTTTTTGATAAGAAGAAAAAAATGAAAAAGTTAGACAAAGAAAAAAAAAAGACGCTGTAATTTGAAACTTTCAGTCAGTTTTTTCTATAAAAAGTAGTGGATTTTGCTGATATCTTAGCTTAATTTTCACCTTGATAGAAAATTAATTTAAAAAAAAAGAATTTAAAAAAAAAATGACTAAAATTTGCCTTTGCTTTTTTTATATATCGTATCAAAATAGTACAAAAGTTCAATGCCCTTAAAATATTTTTTTTAATCATTTTTTGAAATAGATAAATATGAGTATAATATATAAAAACTTAATATGCTTGAAATAATTTTTTCAACTATTATTAATATTTTTATAATAAGATTCTTAAAGATAGTAATTATGAAAATTAAGGATCACTATAATAGAACTAGGTGATCCAAAGGAAAATGAGAGCTAAGGCTCATAGTGTTAAAGTAGGGTACAACTCCACTATGTATTTTTACAAAGGGTTGGGAGAATTGGCATACGGTAATTATAGGCTACTCAAGTTTTATAATAATGCAATTTACTGTTACAAAAGCTATTCGAATTTTTCTTATTTTTTATATGATATATGAAATTTCTGAATTTGTATATTTGTACAGGTCTACTTAAAACAATAAGTTACAATGATGTAACTTACCTCAATTGCATTTTACAAAAAAAAAACTCCAGGACAAATATTTATTCTACATTGCTGAGGGGATCTGGAAATGATGCATAATTCGATTTATTTACTATTTCTATGTTCTCCTTTGAACAAGCATTTTGTATATATTTAAAAAAAAATTCTTTTAACAATTCATTGCATTATTTTGCTCATTGAATACAGATATATTGTGATTTCTTTGAAAAAATTCAATAAAAAACCCGAATAATATCAAATTTATTTTTAATAATAAATGTAATGTATTAGTAAATGCTTTTATAACGAATCTGCAAAATGCAGTAATATATACTGAGTGGCCACTTTATTAGAGACACCCTTGGACGAGTCTGGTAGTGACGCACGGTGACATAACAACAACGAATAGCATATAAAAGGGATGTTGGGTATCAAGAGAACTGTGTATCAGTACAGTTAATCGGAACATGGGTAAGACAAAAGATTTAAACGGCTTCGAACGAGACATGATCATGGGGGCAAGAAGCGCCGGTTCCAGTATTTCGGAAAATGGGAAAATCCTCGGCTTTTCTCGTGTAACACTATCGCAGGTGTTCAGAGAACGGCAGTTAGGCCAAAAAACTTCAAGCAATAACTGCAACTATGGACGGAAAAGGCTAGTGGATGAAAGAGGTAACAGACGACTGGCACGATTCGCCTCCAGAAACAGAAGGACAACAACACGACAGATTTCAGCTGAGTACAACGCAGGTGCACCAAAACGCATATACGAACACACAATAAGATGGACCTTGCGTTCCCTGATTGGTTTTAACAGCAGGCACCAGCAAGAGTGACTTCACTATCACAGAAAAACAGGAAAGCGCGTCTGCTGTGGGCCCAGGAGCATCGCAATTGGACGAGTATCGGTTCCTTCTCCATCATGCTGATGTCAGGATAATATGAGCCAGGCAGCACGAATCCATGAATCTGTCTTGCCAAGTGACAACCCTACAAGCGGGTGGCGGTGGAATAATGGTTTGGGGAATGTTCTCCTGAGACACACTTGGTAGGCCTACCCTAATACATCTCTTAATGCCATGGACTAGCTCAACATTGATGCCGACCAGGTACGTCTGTTTATGACTACAGTGTTCCCGACGCAGAGGGCCACTTTCAACAGGACAATGCACCCTGTCACCGTGCTCGACTCGTCTCCGATTGGTTTAGCGTACATGATTCTGATTTCCACTTGCTCCATTGGCCGGTTCACTCACCTGATCTCAACCCCATCGAGCATTTGTGGGAAAAGATCCATTCGAAGCCTAGAAACGCCACCATCCAATGTGAACCAAATAAGGACTGGTCTTCTGTCAGAATGGGCCAATACTTCTGCCGAACAGTTCCAACACTTCGTTGAATCTACGCCTACAAGAAGTACAGCTGTGATCAAAGCTAGAAGAGGACCAACTCTAGTTTGTGTCAGTATGATGTCTCTAATAAAGTGGTCACTCAGTGTACGGTTGTCATACTTTCTCTGCAAAGTCCTTTGATAATAGTAAAAAATAAAAACAAAAAAGTGGCACCCCCCCCCCCTCCAAGATGTTTGCGGACGTGAAAGCATTTATTATGTATTTTTTTGTTTCATATGTAAATTTGTAAAACTATGACATTTGATATAAAGGAATAAATGTTTCGTGATATATTTAACAGATTGGAAATCTATAATAATTTAGATTAAAAATTGCAGAGGGAAAAACAATCATACACAAAAAAAAAAAAAAAGGGATTAACGAATTGAAGCGTTGGTGAAGGGGCGAAACTTCTAGAAGGAGAACCGTTTTTGAGATTCAACCATTTTTAATTACTGTTTAATTACTGTGTTTTGTTAATTACTCAATAAATCCTTCATATATAAATATATTAAATTAATGAAAAAATAAGAAACTCTAAACATTAAACCATTTTTATATTGTAAACCTAAACATCTTTTATAACTTCTCAAACAAAAACACTCTTCAGATTTAAAAGTAAAATTATAACTAGAACCGCCATCTTAAGGCCCATTGAAGGGATATTTTTTTTTTCACCTCTTTTATTTCGCTACATACCATTATTTTTGAACAAGAATCTGAAATTATTACGGTAAGTTCACTTCAGAATTCAACATTTCTGAAGCGTTTTTTCTTTTTTTTTTTCAATGTAACTTATTACTGAAAAAAGAATTGGTATTTGAAAAAGACACTAATCTAGCTTTAATGTGCTAATCCTCTACGAAAGGTATCTCAAACAACAGTGAATCTTCAACGCTTGCTGTCTTTCTAACTCACGCTTGGACGGCGACTGAGGACCCGCAAGGTGGCAGCACCACTTGCATCCCCTCTGCATACCTGCGCGTCCATCGTGATAACGTTTAAATTACGGGACAGACGCTATTTTTAATAATTGTTCTCAATCGCTGTGTCCCGCTGCGGGCGTCCACACAGTTCTCATCCAGCAGAACTGAACGAAGAGGAGGGGACGGAGAAAAAGGCAAGAACAGATCGTGAGGGATAATCTTATCTAATTTCCTTCATCTTAGGGTCACTCCCTGAATTTTTTCACTTCTGTCTTAGATGTCTTTGCATCCAGCGGAAAACTGATATTCCGATAGGCCTCTTTAAGAACATTTGGCCTAAATACAGTTAGGCCCTTATGAATGCTTCAAAGTTCAAATGTCAGTTAAAGCATTCTATTATAAACTTCAATTGTAAGAAATCATTGAAAACAACATACTCAGATGTAATAAAAATACAAGGGTTCCGTTTCATAAGTAAAAGTTTCAGAAAAAAAAAATGTCAAAGTTCTATACTCCTCACAAAAATGAGAAACAAGCATTTCTTGATGTCAATGTTATGCTAATAAAATCAGATCAAGAATTTCTCAATGTATATCTCCTAACATGCCTAAATAACATCGGTCAGCAAATAATATCAATCACCTTATTAATGAAAACTGTAAGTTTTTATTTTACTTAGAAACTTTAATGTGTGCAAACAGATTTTTTTTTTTGGATGCAAAAAATGGAAGAATTTCACGGAAATATTTGAATCACACACACAACCAACCCTGCCTTCAGAATACATTCTTAAAATTTTCTGACCCATGAAAATGTACAAAAACATCAATAATCCTTTCAAAATGTGCACATGCGCATTTATGTATTTATATTCGCTCTTATCCACAGATGATTGAGAAGGAAAAGTTATCTTTTAGTTAATCGATCCGTTTAGGAACAATTATCAAAATGATTTGAAAATTTTGCTTGGAAAAAATAAACAAAAAGTTCATGACAGAACATGAATTGAATTTTCCTTACAATGTTGCGGGTTTTTTTAATTTTCTTTGTTTCTTACTGTCGCACAAATAAAGGAAATATTTCGGTGTATTCGTAAAAAATCTTTAGATTACAAATATTACGTTCAAAGTTTTCGGTTTCTGAAAATTAATGAAATCCGATTTATTCGGCTAAATCCAATTAATATTGATAAGATAATATTAATTGGAGTTGATAAAATAAGTCGGATTTCATTAATAACAATTAACAATGTACTAGTTGCAACCCGTGAAATATTTACAGAAGTAAAACAAATATCACATTTTTGAAATACCGTGAAAATTTCGGTCAGCCACAGCGCTGACCGAAAGACCATCGTTATACGATTCTTGATTTTTTAATATCAACATGCTTTCCTGGCACTTTCGGCGAAATAAGTTAACCTCCTGCCCTAAAATAATAGGCTCCTCCAAATTGAGCCTATGAGAGAGTGCCCCACAATGCCTTACAGGGGGGTAGGAAATATTTCTAGTTCATTTTATTATTCACTAAATGAATAGACTGTGCAAAAGTTTATACTAATTTGTTTATATTTAAATATTCCTTTTTTAAAAAATAAACTAACAAAATTAAAAATACACTTTAAAATATTCTCTCTCCGACTCTCTCCGCTCTCTCCACTTTGATGACAAACAAACGTACATCCATACATCCGTTTTTGTCTATTAATAGCATGATTATTAATTTTTAATAGTTAATGCATTAATAAAAATTCAGTATTTTGGTTTCTAATGTTTTTCTGTGGAAATTATTATTTCTACACGTATATTTTTTAGCAGGACAAATACATAAACATTTTCATGTGCAAAATGTAAATGTCCAATGTCTATAAATATGCATATTCATTCATCGATTCAAAAATTATTAGAAAGGCGACACACGGATGTAACAATTTGATGATCCTCACTTGGAAAACAAACTAAAAGAAAATTGAACAGATATCAAATTTGTTTTATTTATCCTCGTTAATTTCACTTCTAACGTTAAATAAATGTAGATGCACATCTTCCTATGTGCTATCAGTTTGCGATGTGCTCTATAGAAAAAAAAGTTCAATTTTTTTTTTCTTCTCTAATTGAAATCAGATAATTTGAGTATCGAATTAAATGGTTATAGAGAAACAGCCAAAAATATGCAAAAAAAAAACCGTATTTAAAGCATTCTACAATGTTATTAAATGATTATTGTAAACAAATTCTTAAAATCGACAAAAAAAAAAAAAAAAACAATAAAAAATCTATAGATTCCTTGTAAACAGAACGAGATCTGGCAACTGTCGCAAATTCTTCCAATTTTCCCGCCAAGGTAATAAAACTTCTCTTTATCTTAAGACCGCTTTAATGTTATCCTTTCCTTTTACCCTTTATTCAAACTTAAGATAGAATAAGAATGTTGTTGTAGAAATAGATGCGTAAGTGATCTTCAGGATTTCTACAGACAACTGACCATTGAGTAAGTTAATATTCTTCTTGAGATTCCAGCTGAAATATTCATGACTACAACAACATTAACCCCTCCCCATTCCACTTCGATTCCATTATTCCCAAAGGATAACAAGATTGATATTTAATTTAGCTGATTCATTAACATGATACGAAATATTTACTTTGGGTTTGATCGTGCGATAATACCATCTGCTACATTTAATTTCCCAAAACAAATATAAACTACTATTGACTCTTCAATCTTATAAAACAGTAAAATTTAGATTAAGACTTATGCATGAATTTATTGTGTTAAATATGCAACGACTTAAGGTTTAAGAGTCGTTGCATATTAAACATATTAAACAGTTCGAAAGGTTGATATTTTTGCTCAAACTTTCACTGAAAATTTTCAGCGTTCATTTCAGTTTTGGGAGAGAATTATCAAGAAGTTGAAGCATGCTTTCTTAAAATCGTGACACCTTCGTTTATTTTTCGCCACGTTTCAATAGGAAACAGTGTTCGTGTCTTCCTCTAATAATTTTCCACTGGATCTTCTTGAAACTTAGTATGTATATTTAAGGAAAAAGAATGATCTATCTTTTATATTTGAAATCATTTTCAAATGGGTCCTTGTCGAAATAATAGCAAGAGAAGGCGACAAGAATTTCCACAGAAAAGCATTGGAATCTAAATAATTGAATTTATATCCTATTTCTATTAACATCTCATTGTCATAAACAATGGAAATTAATCCTTTTAGCTAATCCGCTCCCCTCTGTTTATTCTGATTAAAATTAATCCGATTTAGACAATTGACTAAGTACGGAGAATTTAATTCATTTTTTTTTTCAGAACATGGAAAATCTGTACTATTTGTACTCAGAATAATATTGTTGTTCTAATTATAATTCGAATTTTGTTATTAAAATTAAAATTTGAATGTAATGTAGAGTTTCCTTTTGTTCGTTTCAACGACTTAAAAAAGAAATTAAATTTTATGGAAAGTAGGCTTTTAGTTCTTACGAACTTCTAAATTACAAAATCTATTGAATACAAACAAGTTTCTAAAATCTTTTTTCTAAAATAAATAAATAAATAAATAAATAGAATAAAATAAGTAAATTCACAAAGCTTAGATATGTTCCTAAATATAAATCAAAGCTCGCGGAACTTAGTGGACAGGGCCGTCGCATGGGCGGGGCGACCGGGGCGATCGCCCTGGGCGCCGCAGCTAGGGGGGCGCCGCGGCAACGGCAACAGGAGATTCCGTTTTTTTTTTGGTTGTTGAATTGGAGATTCAGGGGGCGCCTGACGAAATCTTGCCCCGGGCGCCAACAAACCACGCGACGGCCCTGTTAGTGGATTACTAAAGTGATTAATATCCACTGCTAAAGAAATAAAAAAAAAATCGAATTGTTTCTGTTCTAATAATTTTTTATGGGAATTTATTACGTGCTAATTTATCGGCAAGGACCAGTACAATCTTTTTTTTTTAAAATGTTAGTGGTTGATTGTCAAGTGTCCATAAATGTGAATGCCAAATTTCAAGAATATCTATCCAGTAGTTCAAAAGTTATGAAGGAGGAGATGAACAAACACAGACTGACTGATTTTTCTGAGCTTCATTGTAATGCAAAAGTCGGTTAAATAATAAATGGAAAGTAGGATAAAAATCAGATAAAAATGTAAATCTCCAAAGGAATACTATGTATTCAATGATAATATCAATGAATAATATCAATGGAACTCTAGGACAGCTGTTTCGTATTTATCACCACTCACAATTTGCTTAGCACAAAAAGGCATTTCAATAAAGCATATAAAATAACAAGGAAACTAACATCAAGCATAAAAGGCTTAATATGCATAGATGAGACACAAGTAAAAAAAAGTAAATAAATAAATAAATAAATAAATATTCACCTGTTTACAGCCATACAAGAACATTTATCTACTGTGTCCTGGACAGCTGTTTAAGTGCTTTTCAGTCAAAATTAACCTATCAATATTCAGGAAAATATATATGTACCAGGTATATATATCTAAATTGACTAAAGTAGCATGATCTCACTTTGGAAATTTAATAATTTTAATCAATTTTTCAAGTAGTCAAACAGGAAAATGTTTTACGAGAGAATAAAAAAAATAAAATTACCAATTTAAGTAAGGGAATAAATAATTTAAAATTGCTTTTGATCTCACATAATAAATCCACAAAATTTTAATTTGGATTACTTAAAAGATTGAAAGACTAATAAATTTATAATATGTTATCATGAAAGAACATATCATGACTTAGGCCTATAATTATAGTATTATACTATTTCGTATGATAATAATTAGATGAAAATTATTAATTCAAATGAAATATTAGAAAGTTGACAACACCTTATTATTAAAATTTAATAGAAGCATATATTTTTTGTTGTTGTTGTTTTCAGTTTTCCCTAAGTTAAAGACGCGACAAAATCTTAGCAACTTTTTTTTTTTTTTTTAAATAATAGCTTTGACTTATAAATCAGGTTTCTTTGCAGCAAAGGAAAAAAAAAAAGTGTTTAGGACTTTTTCTGGAAGCCATCCTAGTCAGTGAAGAGGTCATGATGTTACATGAGAGACTTTTGAGATAAATCATTGGCTGTTGTCCTTGGATTCTTGAGTTAGGATCCAAAATCACTATCAATCAGTTAAACGCGTGCTGCTCACTCCCTCTAATATGGCGGATGGGATCAAAAGAATGCATATGTCCAAACCCTTAATGAGAAATCTTCGGCTGGGCTCCGTATTTTATTAATTGCCACCTTATTTTCAATGGTTAATTAGCCCAGTGTTGTTATACTTTTATGTCACGTTGATTTGCGAAAGAGAAGTGTGTTTCGGAGATTAAGAGAGGTTTAAAAAAAAAAAAGGAAAGAATATCGAAGGGAGAAAGAAAGAAAGAAAAAAAAAAAAGAATGAAAAGAAAATCGTAAAAAAAAAAAGAAGATTTAAAAAAAAAGAGTAGGTTTTTTGTAAAAAAAAAAAAAAAAAAAAAAAAGAAAAGAAAAGAAATGCAAGCAAGAAAGGTTTGCAAAAGAAGACTTGAAAGTAAATAAGCTGGAATTACTGGAGATCTTTTAATTATTAAATAATTAGAATTAGAAATTCCACTAATAGTTATAACTGCAAAGCAGAATTTCACAAATAAGCAAAAAGGTTATTGTAAACTTTTTTATTGTTTTTTTTTTAGATAATGTTTTTAAATTTCCACAGCTTGTTTTCACTAAATAAAAATATTAAAAAAATAATAAAGAATTTTACGATGCAAATAGAATAAGAAACGAGCCACAAATAATTTTGAACCTGCATAAAAAGCCTGCAATGATGACATGCAGGATATTCTAAAGTTGGTACCCACCTATAATTATCTTTTATTACATTTAACCAAGTGTCGCATTTGAAAAGTAATGCTTGAATTAAATATTAATTTTTAATTAAAATATTTAAGTTAATGTATATTAATTTAAGAATTTGGTTTTATTATTTCTCAATGAATATGTCCATAATTGGTTAATCCCAATTGTCTTAGAGACCGTAGTTACGAAATAGTTTTTCTCTGATGTTTATTTCTGTATTATATACATGTAGATTACTGTTAATCCACAAACTAGCGTGTTGATATAATATAAGAAAAAATTGTTAGAGAGGTAAAAAAAAAAAATCTGAATTCTTAATTAGAGTGCAGTTGCTAGGAGGAGTGATGGTAAGTGCAGAAGTGTGTTAAAGTTTAATCCAAATAATGAGTTAGCTTCTTTTTTTTTTTTCCTATAAAGAATGCAATTATTTAGTGTCTAATATATTCACCTTTTTTGTATAAGTTAGTTGTGATTTTTATATAAGCTTAACTTACAAAAAAGAAAAAAAACCCACCTAGGTTTATGTGTCTATATGTAGGCTACAACACAATACTAACAACATAGTAGTACTCCACGTAATTTCAAAATATTCAAAATGTGCTAACTTAATATTTTTTTAAGCAAACCTTAAACAATATTACAAATTTAAAATCAAAGAGATATTGCTATTTCGAAATATTTAACACATCATTGGTTTCTAAGACATCAGGTTTCTAAGTTCAAGTTTTCAAGGTTAAATAATATCAAAATTTAATATCAAAAAAGGTCTGTCTATACCAGTATTTTAAAATTGATTTTTTTAGGATAAAATTTTTAGATTTAAAATTTTTTAATTATATCCTCTGATTAAAATTTACAAACTTGGTATAAGCTCATGTATCATCGCTTATTGAGGAATAAGCAAACAGCGTTAGGAAGCCCATTCCGAGGACAGGAGGAAGTGTGGGTGCAGACCAAAATAATCGTATTCATATTTTCAGTTCAACCATAAATAATCTACGTACAAAATTTTATGGAAACCCGTTCCGCCTGTTTTAGCGTGATACTCTATAGATAGACAGAGACAAGCGAACAAAAAGACCAAAGACAAACGAAGGAAAAAAATATTTAAGTAGAATAATAAGACTTCACTTGTTCAGTCAATAAATTTGCAAATTTATAATAAAATGTATAATAATGTTTATTTAACTATCTTCAAAATTAATAAATAAAAAATTGATTATATTTTTATACCTTATGGGTTGATCTATGAGATTTATGATTTTCTTATATAGAGAAACTACCAGAGATGTAGATGTTAGTGCTATAAATTATATATAAAATCAAATCTACTTAATTATTCACCTAAAATTCTAATCAATTTATTTAGTAAGAACAAATAATGTACAGTATATATTGAAACAGGCATGGAAATAGATAAATCAATTAAAATTTGAGCCAAAAGAAAACTTTTTTTTTTGTTTTGTTTCTAATCTGCAAAAAGAATAATTTATGTTAATACAGCTTTTACAACAGGAGTGGCCTACGATACGATAACCTTCAGATATTTGAGAGGGACAAGAAATGATACACATTTCGTTAAAAAACTTTTATGTAAGTGTAAAGAAATACAAGTACGCACAATATTTATCCTTATTTGTTTGTTTTTAACTGTTAATTTCTATTAGTTTCAATAATCACGAAATACACACACACATATATATATATATAATCAGTTTTCAATTATCAGTCAAGATTTTGAAAATATTTGGAATATATATATATAAATATATTATTCCAATAAATATACAGTCGGACCTCGGATATGAGGTCACCCGCATATAAGGTCACTATTCTAATGTCCCGGCTCACTGAATAGGAATGCTTTGATATGGATTATCGGATATATGGCCAGTCTTAAATACTGTAATCGCATATAAGGTCACTTTTGTCTGTGATTTCAGTTCCACACTGAAACAATTCCAAGAATTTTTCCGTGGGTACGATCTTTTATCGGCGTCATTTCTCCTATTGACGGAGGGGACAGCTTTTTCATAAAGCACTTCATCCCCTCAAATTCTGGGAAAAAAGATGATGAAGACGATATTCCTTTACCTGTGTTAATACAAGATCTCAGAAATCGGGGCTGTGCTGTAGAAAGGGAAAGTGAATACGTGAGAATTTATGATGAAATTGCTATCACTTCTCAAGCTTCGATTTCCGAAATTGTTTCGCAAGTTTTAGATTCCAATGCATTAAAAAGTGAGGATAACGACAGTGATATTGAAAGTGAAGCGATGACACAAGCAGAAGCGCTCAGAGCATTAAATTTTCAGAAACTACAAAACTTAGAAAACATTGTACAAAAGATGAAACCAAAATCGTAACAGTCCTGTATTATAGATTATTTTAAGAAAGATCAGTTGTACACCAGTACTTTGCTTGAGCATACTAGTACCGTTTGTATACAACTTAATTCCGAATTAAAATTTTAAAAAAATAATTTCTTTCTGATTCCATTAATTTTAATTGGTTCAACTAAATTAAAAAATTATAACCTAATAAACTGATATTTTTGTGCGTATTAAATTTTACAAAGAATTATACTGTATTTATATAATGCTTATTTATTGACAAATGCGTATGAATCGGTTATAAGGTCATCCCACTTATAAGGTCAATTTCGCGAGGTCCCAAGAAGTGACCTTATATCAAGGTCCGACTGTATATATATTCCAAATGTTTTCAAAATCCTGAGTGATAATTGAACGAATTTCATATAGTAATGAATTACGCATATATATCTATGAAAAATATGCGAATTGCGTTTCATTAGCATCAGTGAACTGCAGTTGACAACTAGGAAACTTGATAATCTTTTATTTACTTTTTATGTTAATTCTGATGCAGAAATAAGTCAGCCAACGTATTTCCTCAAGCATATTCCAATGAGCCATGATTTGTTCATTCCTTTTCTATAGCAGCTACTTTATTGCAAAATTTCGTAGCAAACAAATACAACTGCTTATTGTTAATGGCAATACAAATGATACTATATTGTTTTTGTCTTTTCTTTTTTACTTAAAATTATTTCTGATATCCTGTATTCAACACATTGTACTTTTATTTCCACATTTATGTAGCACATTTTAGCATTGCGTTGTAATAATTTCTTAATCTATGTCATCAAACATGTTCTGGCATAAGGATATACTTGCAAGAAATGGACTGCAGAAATAAACTGCTCTAAGTTAATGGATAAAAAACAAAAGTGTTCGTTCCTTTTAATTTGATCAGTTCTGTTCGGCAAACATTACAAGACATAAAAAAAAAATTAAAAAAACCCAGCCCCATTCCACTCTTTTATCTGACATTAGCATCATTTATACATTAAATGTTTTTTGTTTTTTTACCTTTTAGTTCTTGAATGGAAATCGAGAATTACTTTTTTTTTTTTAAATCCAAAGTTTACAAAGCTATTGCAAATAAAAAAACTAAATTCTGTTAATTGATCTACATAAATCATTCAAAAAATTCCTCTGTAATTTTTTTTTTCTTAGTCTTTAAATAACTTTTTGCGCTTAATTAGTGATAAACTTTTAGTTCAATGACTTTCTCTCTCAACAATTATTAAAAAGATAAACGGATTTTCATCTTTTACTAGTTCAAAAAAATAATACAAATAGAAACAATAAGTTTCTGAAATTACTCAGAACTTACTTTGCTCGGAATTAAACTAATTTTTCTTAAGAAATGCTTAATATGGAGTCTGTGTCTGTATATTTTGAACACAAGTACAAATAAACACTACGGGTAAATACAAATTTATTAAATATATATACTCATATCCTATTCTTACGAGTTTCACGTTGTAGAGAATTCATTTAATCATTTGCAATTTTGAAATACTAAAGAATATAAAATAAGTTAACTTTTATTTTAAAACTTTACAATATCTCAAATTTATTACATATAAAAAATACACATAAAACTACAAATAAATAGGCTATTTACATTTTTATAGTTGATTTGCTACCATCAACTGATTAAGTTATTAATAATATCATTAATATATGGATATATCTATAAATTTCCACAAACTATTTTCATATTTAATTTCAATCTTAAACCTTCACGAAATACAGAATATCATGTGATTTGATATTAGTTTTTAGTATTAACAGCAAGAACACAGAATGCTGTCGTAAACTATTATTATACATCAAAATGTAACAAAAAAATACAGCATGCATATACAGTATCTTTTATTAATAGAAATGAGTCGCTTTGATGCATCTTTATGTATAATATGAATTTGCTAAAACATCTTGTTCGATTTTATTTATATATATATTTTATTTTATGCTCGTTACTATTACATATACAATAGTCTACAAAATATTTTAGTATAATTTATCGATATTTATTTGTATTTGCCTATTTTTCTTAGAAAGAAAAGAAGTGTTGTTTTTTTTTATTATTATTATTTTTTTTAAGATCATCTTACACGTTGGTATTTCCCTAATAACTGAATGGGTGAAGTGAACGGTTCTTGTTAAAACTTCGAATGTATATTTAAGCACAAAAGTATCTTTCTTTTTGTACATGAAAAAAAGATTTCACGCCGGTCAAAAGTAAAACGGTCCTTATAGATAAATTAAATTTCATATAAGGTACTAAGAAATTTTATGTACTAATAGATCTTTTATTTATTAAATTTTTATCTGAATCTTTTACTTCAGTATTAAAAATTAAAAGAATGACGACCTCTTAATAATTCTAATAACAACAATAATTCGGAAAGTAAGCAACAAATTCTTCAGGAACTTCTGGGATGTTTAAAATACTATTACCTTTATGGCTGTAGTTCATTACTACATTGATTACTTTCAAATGTGGCTCTTATTTATTTTCTCTTATTTATTTATTTATTTATTTATTTATTTATTTATTTAGTTTTTTGTTTGTTTTCATTTAGCAGAACTATTAGAACAGTGGGCCAAAAACATCATTAGTAAATTGCAATTGTGTTTGTGTTTATTCTGTCTTGTTTGTAAATGTTTTACTGAATGTAATAACTTTACTTTGAATGTGCTTCTTGACTTCTAATCATAGCTTCAACACGGCGGCATTCTTCTTCACATCCCAAGACCCTTTTTTGATTCAAGAGCCTGGAATTCATTAAGCAGTATATTACTGACTAAAGAGCAGTTAATACTGTGCCAGAACAGATGTGGGTCTATCATTTATACTGTTCTCTATTCTTTCTTTCTTTTCTTTTTTTTTTTTTTCACTCCTTCTCCATTTCATCCGAAGGCTCCCGAATCGTCTTTTCCGAATACTAATACAGATTCATGAATGATGCATTGACTGAGGTCACTTGTAGCGTAGCTGCACAAAGACGACATTCAGACCTTGCCTCTGGTACCTTACGCTGTCTTGTTGTTATATCATGGGTTTTCTGGAGTCTTTGCAAATTGCGCTGTCTCTATGACAGAACGTAAATCATTTGTTTAGTTTTCAAACGGGAATTTGGAACAAAAAAAAAAAAAAAATTATTTTAAAACAAATAAAAAATTAAAAATAATATTTTTATAAGTGCATTTGAAAAAAAATTATTTAGATGAACTAATATTTAAATGTAGTGTGATAAAATTAAGATTTATATAAGGATATAGCAAGCAATAACGAAACTGTATGTCGACGTCTGAATAAAAAGAAATACTGAAGTAACTTATTTATTTATATATACAGTATACGATGAAATGTCTTATAATAAAATTTCTTTATATAGGCGGTCCTCAGGTTACGGACAGGATACGTTCCTGAGAACGTCTTTAGGTCGGATTTCTATGTAACTCGGATCCCTGATGAACAGAGCGTATACGGTAATTACAATAATAATAATACCCTGTACTGTAATAATAAGTTTAAGTTAACAATTAAACACAGACTCAGAAAATCGAATAAAAAAGTTAAGACGAAACTGATGCTGTGTGTAAGCGACCGTGTAAACAATGATACTAGCCCCTAGTGTAAAGATGTTGCGCCAAATGAACAGCTTACGCCATGCGGGTTTGTTTACATGCTCGGAAGAAACTAGTTCCCGAATTATTAACTTAATTATTTAAATATAAATTATCCTTACGGGAGCCTTGGGAACCCGTTCGTAAGTACAGGTTGCGGTAGTCGGGTCGTCCTTAACCCGGGAACCGCCTGTACTTTAAAAATAATAAAATGATATTTCTTCGTAGTGGGATGGATTTCTATTGGATAGAAAATTACTATATTAATCACTATCATAAAAAAACAATAATAAAAGTTCATTTAAATAATAATTGAATTACTTTAAGTTTATATAAACTAATAACTTAATTATTATTAATAATTAAATAACAACAATAATAATTTAATTTTAGTTAAAATTTTACTTAATAACATTTTCTAATAATCTTGACGTAAAATAAATTTAAGATTTTATTTAATATTTATTTATATGCAAATTATTTCAAATTGAAAACTTACAATTAAATAAAATAATATCAGTTACATTTTCAATAAACTTATTAAGAAGATTTATGTAGTAGGTCTGAAAGTTGCTTCAAAGTGATATCTTCGGTGTACTAGTTTAAGTAAAATGCTTTAAATATAAAAGTAAAATATTGTTAAGAATCTTTTCATTGATTAATATCTAGTTACTTTGGCCTTTTCAATAAACATTTTAAATAAGTAAAAAAAAAAACCTAAAATAAGTAATCAGTTTTTAAAAATAACAAGAAATATTTAAATAATAAAATTTAGTTTGGCGAGTCAACTTTCAATTACATGCAAAAGAAAGAAAGAAAGTGTATCTCCTTGAAAATTCGTTTTTAAGTTAATAAATGTAGTTTATGACATTTATTTTCTGGTGGATGATGTTTCTTAATATATATAGAGAAGATTTAAGGAAGAAGTATGGTTTGTTTGTATAAAGAAAGTGTTTCTTCAATGTTTTTATTTATCGGCTTAGTTTCACATTCGTAAGTTTTATTTCTAAAATAAAACATAACTGTAAAGTAATAAAAAATATTTGAAATAGAAAACAATTTTACTTTCAAATAGTAAGTATTAAACAAAATGACTTATTTCGTAAACGAAATTATTATTACTTAAAGATTATTGGATAAAGTCTTATTAAATAAGATATTACTAAATGCATAAAATTGTGATACTATTTATACAAATATTACATTGATTATTCAATATAATATTATTTTATGCTGAAATAACAAATAATTACTTTTAATTATTTTTTGATATTATATAATATCAAATAAATTCAGTATATATTTGATACTAACAAAACTCACGATTAATAAATAAAAATCGTTATTTAATAAAAAATTTTTGATTATTTTATTATTGAATTGTTTGACATAAATTAATAGTCTATTAAAATTGAAAATACATTAATGAATTTAACTAATTGTTTTATCTGATTGGTTATTAACGTAGTAACAATCAGATAAAACAATTATTAAATTATTAATTAATAAATAATAATAAATAGTATCTTATTTACTTAAAATATGGAAATCGAATTAATTATTAGAATCTAAAAGGCAGTCCTGTAACTAAATCAATCGTGAAAAACAATTAAGGATTAATTAAATAAATGAACCAGGCACAAAAATGATTCAAGCTATTTCTTAATCAAATTTTCTCTGTGTCTCACATCTGAGTTAGATCCATTATCCACGAGAAAACATTATTCAGTTATTAGTAATTAAGATAAATAACATCTGGTTGCTGTAACTGATATTTTGTTTCACACTTGTTAGATATCATCAGCTAGATCGGTTATATTTTTGCTTCTTACATTATTACATTAGTTGTATTATTCATCATTCAATATGCCAATCTCAAATTCATTATCACTTAAATAACCTATTCATTTCTGTATTACTGTATTTACTAAGTAATTATTAAACTTGTAAGTTAATTAATAAAATCATATAATTTTTTAATACTAAATTTTATTTTAAAAAATAAGAAATATTAAGTTCACTGGTTTATTCTTAAAAATCCATCTCCTGGAGTCCTTAAGTCTACAGGAACTTAAACTTGAAACTTTAAATAAATAGATAAATAAATATTAATTTATAAGTTTTATTTTCAGTATAATATTTTTAGCCACGTGATATTAAGCTGATGAAAGTCGAAATCGATTAATCTTTTCAATATTATTGATGAAGTTTGGCGGAAAAGGTTGAAATTATCCAGGTGAACGATGCACCTGGTCTATATGGTGGCGGACTTGAATGCGGGCTTTCAATCGTGGCCTGTGGCGGCCATCATTACTAAATACTGCCCTGTGGATACGCACTCACTAAAAATGCTTCTCACAATCAAACGGTTGAAATGGAAATAAAAGTGCATTTCAAATGTTAACTAATTTGATTACTTAATAAGGATAAACTATTCAAATTTAGCTATTTTACGACTAATAACTAGCAATTATTAATAATCGGTTCCAATTAAGCGTCATAGCTTAGATTTTAATGTTAATAAGTTTCCTATATAAATATTATTAAAGAAAGAAGGATTTTTAAGTATAAATTACTGCTCTGTGATAAATTAATATTAAACCAAAATTAATTAATAAGAAAATGCTTTCTGAAAACAAAAAACAAAAGTTTATTTAAAAAAGAGCTTTATTAAAATTACATTAGAATTCAAAACGTCAATCATGAAATATATCTAAATATATCTTTATAAGCATTAGTGGCTTTAAAGCCTAGCTTTAAAAATATTGTAATTTGTTTTTGTTTTTTTTTTCTTTTTGTACTTAGATAGGTATTTGCCGTATGAGGCATCGGGCGCAGAAGATATAGATTTCGTCGTTTTATGACCATCGGGAGTAGTTGATATTCGGTGGTCAGTACAATGCTCACTGCCTTCATCGGGAATGAAGCCCGGTTCCTATTTTACAGAGGGCTGGATGAACCCTAGGGCCCGTCCATAGGAGAAATAGCCTAGGAAACTTTCCCCTGCCTCCGACGGAGAATGAATCGGGGTCCTCCAAGCCCGCAGACCATTGCTTTTACCATCGGGTCCATTCTTTTTTTTTTTTTTTTATGCATAGTGATTTTAAATAAGTGATTCTAATAAGTGAAATGTCGTAAATGTGTTCTCATATGTTGATTCTTAAAGACTGTGCTTAGAATCACTGTTGTCGTGAAGCTTAAATAAAAATTAAATAAAGTTTAGATTGTTTTAGATAATGAAGACAATGAAAAAGCATTTTAATTTACAAATTACTTAAATAAATAATTTAAACGATAACAGGATTTTTCTGACTACGAAAATAAACTTTCAAACTTATGTTACCAAGATTGTAAATTGGTCAACATGGAAATCATTACCAAGAAAAAACATTATTATTATTATTATTATTATTATTCACTTTAAAAATATTACATCTTATAAATGAATATCGTTTTGTAAAAAATATTTTGCGAAAATGACTTTAATTTCATTTCTGCGTAAATAGAGAATAAAATAATTAAAATAAAATAACAATAAAAGGTTTCCATTGATGGAGTCCTTTTCTCAAGTAGAAGAACAATCCATGAGGTTAGCAAATCCTTCTTAAACAGATTAATGGAGACCTGAAACGTCGTAGTGAATGTTTTTTTAAACTGTTTTTTTTATTAAATGCTTTTATGGTGTATCATAGTTTTAATTCTTAATACTGCACGTTAAAACGTTTAATAATAGAATAATTTATTAAATTAACAAGCAGTTGCTAAAAGAACTTAACATCTACTTTCCTTATTTTATTTTTTTATTTATAAAGAAGAAATTTTAATGTATCTAATTAATTAAGTGAATTCAGTAATAAAATATTAAATTAGAAAAAATTTAATTGATAAAAATTAATGTAAATGAAACATGATTTTAAAAATAAATATAAGGAAATGAAAACAAAACAGAACAAAACTGAAAGTTATATTTAAATTAGTTATAAATAATTACTTACATTTCAACATTCACTCAACATTTTTTGCATAAAGAAGGCCCGACAAAAGTTTCCAAAAGTGCGGATGAATGTTAAAATGTAAGCAATTCTTTGTAACTAATCTGTTTATAATTCTTATGGCCAAGTACACCAAACTTCAATTAACTTTGACGGCTGCATTGTGGACGTAGCTAAAATTAGTGGGGGGTGCTGCTCCAGAAAAAATTTAGCCATTGTTTTAAAATTGTGTGAAAGGAAACAAACATGTATAAAAAGAAATTTATCAAGTTTCTGAATAAATTTTCTTTTTATACATGTTTGTTTCCTTTCACACAATTTTAAAACAAATGCTAAAATTTTTCTGGAGCAGTACCCCCCACTAATTTTAGCTAAGTCCACAATGCAGCCGTCAAAGTTATAGTCAATCCATTTGAGGAAGGCAGTCCCCTCAGGCGTTGGGACTGAGAACTTGAAAAATAGGGGGAAAAGGGTATAAGGTAAGTGGGGGTAGGGAGGAAAGATTACAACAGTGTTGGCAGAGCTTGATCTCGTTATTATCGGCTTTAAGTAACTATATTTCCGAAGAGCTGAATTCTCAAACTACTAAAAGAAGGATCACATAAGGCCTTTTTTTTAATTCCGTAACAATACCCTGATACCCTTTCACCCCTGTTTTTTCAAGTTCTCAGTCCTAACGCCTGAGGGGACTGCCTTCGTCAAATGGATTGACTATAATTGAAGTTTGGTGCCTTGGCCATTAGTCTTATTTTTTTTAAGTTTTAGGTTTTTTAGTTTTTGTGATTTTCTTATAATTATATTTAAATTCGTGTTTCCGTTGTATAAACTTATTTTTCATGTTTATTGTTATCTATTTAGATATAAAAAAATTTGATTTAACAATAAAAGAAATTAAATCCATTTAATTTAGAAACAAAAATCTGCTTACTGTATTTATTTATTTATTTATTTACTTTTTACTTTTTTTAATGTTTAAAAAAAATATTTCCCATTATTTACTTAGCTGCTTAAAACCGATTAATTTTAATCATATCCAATAGATGGAATTAGCGGATTAACTAAAAGGATTAATATCCACTGTTAGATATCATTGTTTCAGTTGTAATGATTTCAACAGGAATTTTTATCACTTTCACACAGTGATTCTTAACAGCCCACACAGAAATAATGCAAATATGTAAGTAAGATAATCTTTTGTTTTTAAAGACATACCAAGTTTCAAGAAGATTCATCCAGCTGTTCAACAGTTATTAGGGATACAAAGTGAGCTTCACGTGCCTAGTAAAGGTGTCTTAGCGGAAATAATACAAACCAAAGCATTAAAAAAATATTTTTCTTAAGATAGGATTAATAAATGTGTCATTTAACGACTTTATTTCACATGAAGAACTCAAAAAGATGGCAGAAAATTTAAAAGAAGCTTAGCAAGGTTATATTACCAGCGGTCACTTTAAGATAAATAAAGATGAAAATAAAAATAATTAAATTTATGAGGCATAAAAAGAATGTCAGTGATATAAGGTAATTAATTATATTCTTTTTATGCGTCATAAATCTTGTAGTAATTGAACAATAAAGAATGCTTTATTGTTAAGTCTTAGGATTCCTTATACAAAAAAAATAAATAAATAAATATATAAAAAGAGGAAACTGTAAACAATTAGGACTACCAAAAAAAATTCAGTTTATAAATAATTTATTAACTAAAGTAATAATAATAATAATAATATTAATAATAATTACTAGCAACCCAGGAAAAGTGGATTCTCCCAACCCACGACTGCTTTTAGAACCAGCTAGTGCGTCTATGACATATTTGTATTTTTTATTGAGATTAGAATGTAGTCCCCGTGGCCTAATGGATAACACGTCTAACTTCAGATCAGAAGGTTGCAGGTTCGATTCCCGTAGCGAACTTGTAGAAATTATTTCTATTTTTCACAAATAAACGATTTTATATAATATAATATATGATTGATAGTTTAATGTTTTTGATAGAAATAAAATTTTAAACTAATTTTATAATCATTGTGAAATTCAATTACTTTCATTTAAAAACACAGAATTAATTGTATTTTTCTGTCCTTACTTAAAAAATTATAACATCAGCCATAAGTGGACAACATAAGAGATTTAGGTTCCTGCATTGATGTACTCAAAAACTGGAGAGTCGGAGGATCTCTGAGACCCTTGGGTGGTCTCAAATGCCCAGGAAAGAAACCCGGTACGCATTTGATAGAAGGCTGGGTGAACCCCTGCACGCTTCTACAGAAGAAAGAAAAACTCAGGAAAAAATCCTGTTACGAGCGTGATTGAACTCGGTCCTCCAGACCATAAACAAGTGTATAATATTTATATCGCTGTAATTTATTTATTAATTACATTCTTGTATTATTGCATTTTTTTAAATTAAAAGAAGCATATTAAAAAATAGATTATCTATTTAGGTATTTTGAAGATTATTCCTATTAATTAAAATTCAGAATAAAACCAACAATGAGTTGTATAAATTTTAGAACTATTTATTACCGTAAAATATTTTTTTTTTTTAATTTTTTTTTCTACATTGTTTTTCGTTTTAAATTTCTTTATTCCTTTTAATACTTAGCTAGAATATAAGTTTGAACATTATTCTAATTCTTTTTATTATTATTATTATGTTGGTATGTTTCAAACCTTGGGTTTCCCCAGCAAAAACAATATGGCGGGTCAAGGACCAAAGCACATACTGCCAAGTGTAAAGATGTGTGCAAGAATGATTAGGGATGTGTGCTTGTGTCCAAAAATTTCCTAACTATGCGTGTAGTGTTGAGTACCACAGCCTTCTGCAGTTGTGCATAAGTGTTTTTGTGAAGTCCTAGTGTGCTGAGACTGTGGTGCAATGTGTGAGGCACCAGACCAGTGGCAGACAGAACGATGGGTACAACACGTACTCGATCCTGCTTCCACTGCTTCTGGAGCTCGTGTGCTAGATCAGTGTATTTACTGATCTTGTCTGCGTGAGTTTTCTGCATGTTCTTGCTGATAGGCACTGCAATATCAATTAGATAGGTCTGTTTGTTGACCTTATCAACAAGTGTGATGTCTGGTCTGTTGTGATGTATGGTTTTGTCTGTGTGAATGGGGCGGTCCCAGTATAGTTTATATGAGGGTGACTCTAATACGCTTTGTGGTATGTACTTGTAGTACGGGACCGTGCTCTTAATAAGTGAATGTTTGTGTGCTAGTTGTTGATGAACGATCGACGCTACCTGATTGTGTCGGTGGAGGTAGTCTGTTTGAGAGAGAAGGGGACAGCCTGATATTATGTGGTCGATCGTCTCATGCGTAGTGTGGCATTTCCTGCATTTGTCGTCATGTGTGTTTGCATCGTGTAGAATGTGTTTCTTGTAGTTGTTATTATTATTATTATTATTATTATTATTATTATTATTATTATTATTAT
>JAFIDM010009631.1:238265096-238276308 GCA_023159025.1 Thereuonema tuberculata
ATTATTATTATTATTATTATTATTATTATTATTATTATTATTATTATAATAAAATGAATTATAGCGTATACATTAAATAGCATATGATATCGAATTTTTTCTAGTCCTTTTTTTTATTTATAAATTTCCTCACATCATATTTATTTTGTAAGATTCTAATCTCAAATATAATGTTAATGTAATTATAAAAATATTAATATAATTACTTCATTGAAGGTTTATCTTTGTTCAAAAAAAATTAAAAATCTTCTGCTAAAATATTTATTTAAAATTCTCAATCTATAGATTCTTTTTTTAAATGTCAAAAATAAATTTTATGTTTCAAGTCTTTTATACCAGTAAATACGACCAACATAAATGAATAAATAATAAAAAGAAGTGTAATTATTAAAATAATATTTTAAACTAACGTAATTCATTAAGCAGTCAATACAAAGAATATTTGCATTACGAATTAATAAAACTAGTAAAACTGTTTCTAGTGATGTACTTTTGGTGATTTCCAAATTAATGCCCCTTCCATTAGTAATACAATGTATAATATTGCATTTTTACGTAAAAACTGGTAACACATGAAGATTAAATATGGGAGACTGCTATTAATATGTTTCTTTGAGGGAAACCTCTATCTATAAATATTCACCCATCATTAAAGAAAAGTAATTACTCTTGAGTTATTCGCAGATAACACATCAACCATTTCCAAGTAAACTTATCATATCTACTTTTTCAGTTGTTGCGGAATGATAAAAGGAATAGGTTTTAGGAGCAGACCAAAAAAAAAAAGGTAAAAATACAAAAAAACTTTTCCACGAAATCTCTCATTCTTTATCATCACCAATAGTTGAAATCAATTTTGCAAAGGGACAAATGTTCACAGGTCGTGATAATTTTAATGCTTCCCTGGCAAAATTTATCCTTGTACATAGTGCGTTTTGTGAATGTGATAGTAGAGAACAGGGAAGAATAGAGCATGTGATTTATAAATGTATCAGATTTGAATATGAAAGGTTGAAATCACTCTTGAATTTACAAAAACATAATATGACCACGTCCAGAATTTCTATTAGTACAGAAACGTATTTATAATTATCTTTCGGAGTATGTAAATTCTTTAATGAAACAAAAGCGGAAATTATGAATCTAATTAATATAGGAAATAGATAATTTATGTTTTAGTCTCTGTTAATTTATGATTCCATTGCTATAGATTTATAAAATTCTAGAGTAATCTATATCTAGTTATAGTAATGCACTTAACAATTAAGATATGACAAATGAGCTAATTAATAATTCCAATGTCCTGAGTGGTGCATTTAATAATTTAATTTTCTTTTTCTTCATTAAGCAGTCAATTTATTTATTTATTTAATATTGTTAAATCAATCAGAATATTCCATATCTGAAAAAAATATTTCATCATTCTTTAAGCTGCCGCTTCTTTATTTATTTATTTTTTTAACATTGTTGGTTAATTTACATTATTTTGTTACCTAAAATGGTTGGCTTCTCTTAGGAACTTCTCTTTGTTGCAGAGAAGCCCTATTATAAAAAAGTTTTTTTATTTCCAATTTAGAAATTTAAAATCTAATGATCATGAAGCTCCTTCTTTAAATATACATAAAATAGTCTAAATAATTCAAGATATTTTAACATTTACAAATATTTTATGTAAATTTTTACTTAGATTAGAACAGTTGAGACAAATGTAGTGCATTTATAATATGAAGGAAAATCGTTTAAAAAATCACTAATATAACCTTGAATAGTAGACTAGTCAGGGATAACTGCTCAAGAAAAAGAAAAAAAGAAAACTGTTATATTTTTTAATATATAATATTCTTTAGAAAAATATTACTAATCAGTAAATTATACATTACCGATGATTACTATTTTCATTCAAAAATTTTGGTAGTAATGAATTTGTATTGAAATCGAATTGGAGTTGGTCCCGAAACACCTTTGCTACTGATTTGATAGATTGTTTTTATTTTACTACAAAATAGATATGAAATCGATAACGAAATCGATAAATTGTAAGTTTTTATGATATTTTGTATTTAATATGTGCGTTGGCCCTGAATTTTCTTTTATTAAATATTACGTACGCACGTTAAACTTCATGTATATTAAGTAGGCCATTTATTTGTTTTTCAGTCTTTATTTTCATCTTTCAACAATTATAACCCAATCATGGACAATAGAAATGGTTCGAGATTACACACACTCCCCGAAGCAAGCCATCAGTTAACATCACCCGCTCCTGAATATTTAATTAACCATATCAGCTATATAAAGACTGGAATTTTTGTATTTTGTATTTTGTATAGAATTCCGAAGATGTTAGCTCTAATGCTAACGAAATCGATAAATTGTAAGTTTTTATGATATTTTGTAATTAATATGTGCGTTGGCCCTGAATTTTCTTTTATTAAAATAGATATGAATATATACATTGTATTTGAAGGCAGTATTTGGTTCAAGAAAGCATTCCACTAATCCAAATAAAGTATCTCACTACATGCCTATGTATTCCCGGTGTTTCCTGAGCATAGCCCGCTTTTAACCCTTGAAAAGAAACCCGGCATCCATTCAACAGAGGGCTAGGTGAACCCTAGAGCCCATCTGAAGAAGAATTCAGCATGGAAAACATCCCTCACCGGGTAAAAATAAGAAAATTATATCTATAAAAATTATAATATTAAAATAATATAAAAAATTATAAAATATAAAAAACATTATATATAAATTTTTATAAATATATATAAAAATGTAAAAGTAATATATAATCCCTCAAACTTATTTACATCTGAATACGCTTAACATTATTTTTTATATAAATTTGAAACTTCATCCAAATATTTAAAGAAAAATTAGATATCACTCTTGCAAGAGATTTTTAAAATTCTTAAAAAATTTTAGTTCTCAATAAAAAAAAAAGTATGGTTTAAAATAAGATTTTTGGGGGGGGGGGGGGGGGGGGGAAGAGAACATGACGACAAGTGTTTTGGTGGTTGGGCTAGAAAGGCGTGATATTTCTATAAGGTTAAGGCTCAAATGCTAAAAGCCACTATTATATAATGTATAAAGAGCAATCGTTGTTTATTTGTTGTTTATATATTCAATTGTATAAGAACTAGAGCTGTTACATCATCCAGAAGATGACCCAGAAGATCAACAGTTCTGGTTGACTTAGAAACTAAGTAGGCTAAAAAAATAACAACTTTCATTCTCATTTTTCATTAATAGAGTTTAACTAATTTTGAGCTATTTATTTCGTCTTCGAACAATAGCTGTTTTTCCTTACTCTTTACTCTGGGATATTTAATAATCCCATAGTTGGATCACTATAGTAATTGTTACTTCGAAAACGTCTGGAGTATAACTGATTATTCAAGTAAGGATCGTTTCATGCGTTGGGATGGAAAGAGAATATCTGAACAGAAAAGCACTGAATTTTTCCAGGCAATGTCAAGACTGCCGCTAGTACAGAACATTTCAATATTGGCTTTTAAGGAACATTGAAAACAACGAAACAAATAGACAAATTGGAATAAATCAACTGCTTTAAACTTACTGAAGTTATAATCTATGAAAAGTTCAGTTTGTTTTAGTTGAGTAACAAGAAATGTACATCATTAGCAATAATTTACTTCTAATTTGAATTAAATTCATCAAAATCTGCAAATCGTCAAAGTTTATTCGAGACTTATTATTCAATCTGCATCGATGCGAATTATTTGGCGTTGTATCTCCCTCAAGCCTTGGACATTAGTTTACCAATTTCTCTCCATTGGTTCACTCAATTACAGTTTAGAATAATTTCCCTTTCATTTGGTTCGCTTCTGTCAACAGCAGCTATGTTGTCCAACCATCGTCGGCAGGATTCGTTCACACAAAGCGATTTATTCAAATCAGTTCGATTTCATGTGTTCTGCTCCCATTCCTAAATTAATAGCCACAACTGGTCATTACGCTTTTTGAAAATGCATGAAGAGTTTCCGGAGGGAGGGTAGGGTGGAAAGACAACTTCCCGGTGGCCAAATACGCTCTTTGCCGCTCTCCGATGACTGTCTGTTAACCGTTTGACTCCTTGGATATGTTTAAAATTCAGCTTAGTGAGTGTGGAATGAGTCTAATAGTAATGTTATCTGCAAATCGTCGAAGTCTTGTAAGCTAGATTCGCTCGTAGGCTTTCTCGGGAGCATTCAGAAACTAGCAGAGCAAGAACTAAAAAAACAAAATAACATTCGAATACAGATTTTTAAAACATTACAAGCAATAAAAAAATGGGACCCTAAACACTATTATCACATCAACTCAGCATTAGCGTGCTGAAAAAAGTTTTTTTTTTGATGGCGAGATTACAAACAAAACAATGGTTCTACAACCTGAATTTTCCATATCTTCATTTTTCGATAGCAATATGGGGTTGTAATCCCTACTAGCCTTATTAGAGCACAACTTATCTTCAGGCAACAAATTACAACTAAATATTCTATAATTATTAATTTTTTTTTTAATGTTAGAGATCATTCTGAAATGTCTTCGTTTTACTACGAAAGTTTTTGAATAAAAGAATGGTATTTTCCGGGGATTAATATTCCATCATCTTCAGTTATAACAAACCTTATGAACATCTTAAGTTGCTCAGTATCCTACATTTTGTGATATTCTGGTTTTTGTTTTGAATTTCACTCGTCTCAATGTTTTTAACGTCATAAATTAAATTACTGAGGTGAATGACGTCACACATTCTAAGAATATTTATACAAACGTCAACCTTCATAATCCAAGCATGAAATAATTAACGGAATTTACATAATCAAAATTTTAAAAAAGACATATAAATTGCTCTGATTATTTGAGATTAGTTACTTAATCAGTTGACTTATTCTTTAGAAAAAGCTACTTATTATTTAATTAAAAAGAGTAATAATTGGCTGAGCATACGAAGTGTTATAACTCCCCTTCAACTTTTTCTATCTCTGTTTGTCTGTTGTATCACACTAAAACGACTACATGGATTTCCTTAAAATTTGGAATGACTCTTATGTAAATGGTCCATCTGAAAATATGAGCACGATTACCTCACCCACCTTCCTTCTTTAAAATTGATGCCCCATTGCGATGATAGCTGAGCGAATACTTAGCATTAACGAATTTGAACTCTTAAAAAAACTATGAAATAATGATTATTTGACCGCAAGAATGAAGTACATTTCTGTACAGTACAAATAAGTCTGCTGATATTTACGTAATAAATGATCAGGTATCTATCTGATCTTTTCAGGTTCTTAAAAGGATGGAAAAAATATAAATTAAGCCTTTGAAAACCAACACAAATAAACATGGTTTTATTAGTGATTTGACATTAGGGAATAGGATAAAATATTTGTTATTCATAGCTGTTAATTCCCCCATATGTAATTTGTAATAGCAATCCAAGCAGTAAATGGAATTATGGTTAGTTTAATAAATTCTAAAAAATTTCAGATCAGTATGAATTACATTTAGTTGAATTCATACTGAAAAGTTCAAAACCATTTTTTAAAAACATTAATATTATAATTATTATTAAATCTCATACATCTGATACATTCCACATTGCATCTATTAATATACGTATGTGTTTTCAATGTGTGTGTGTTTTTTTGTTTTTTTTTATATTATCGAAATCATTTTGATAAAACAAAAGCCGTTATAGGAAGTAGACCTCCGTTCAGGATTTATTGAAGTGAACATTGGTAGTGATATTGTAAAGTTTAAAATAATGCATAATTTTGAATTTATAGTAGTCTAATTTTCTCTATTGAAGATAATAACAATATCAAAGAATTAATATGAAAACGGGAAGAAAACTCGAGAATGCACAAATTCGTTAAATTCGTTTTGCTTTTACGCATTGAGCCATCATCGACAGCAATCTGGGTTGGCCGTGCTGGCGTGGTCGTGCGGTCTCGGCGGCGGCCAGCCGTGGCGTCCAATGCGCCAGTACCTGGGTTCGAATCCCGGTCGTGGCATGGTTGTTTCTTTCATCTTCTTCTGTGTGTTGTGTCCGCTGGGGACCCGAAATCTGCTCTGTAGGTAGTGGTCCCCATTTGTCTTATATATGTTACAGGCTATAGCAATCTGGGTTGCTGTCGATGATGGCTCAATGCGTAAAAGCAAAATGAATTTAACGAATTTGTGCATTCTCGAGTTTTCTTCCCGTTTTCATATTACATTTAATGCACGTTAAACCCAATTAATTAAGAATTAATATATTATTACTAGTAATCCGCAGGTAATAATGTGGGCGTAAGCTTTCTCCTTACTATATAGTTTGCCCTGAGTATAGAAATGTAATACTATCTTTTATATAAACAATTAATGTAATTAATTAATCCATAATATCTATCAAAAATAACTATAACAACATTACCCTCTCGCACTTTAACCCTGGCAAAAAAAACAAAACAAAAAAAAAAACAGGTCTCCATTTTAAAGAGGGCTGGGTGAGACTTAGGACCCGTCTGTGGTAAAAATAGCATGCAAAAATCCCCGACCACCGCCGGGGATTGAACCCGGCTCCTGTAGTCCGCAGTCTAGTGCGTATGCACTAGAGTACAGGACCCGTAACTCGTAATCACACTTTACCATTATTTTAAGAAAATTTGCTGTAAATCTATGAACATGACATCACCTATATGAAACATGAAATAAATATAAAGCATAGTCTACCTTTGGTCTAAATCAAATATTCTACAAAGATTGACTAGGAAAAAAGAAAGAGAGAAAGAATAAGTTTACATTGTAAGCACAGGTCTTTTGAAGTACGTACCCTAAAATAAATGCTAGATATTTGATCATTATTATGTTATCATTTGAGATAAAAAAAAATGTCCGAGCTTCGAAAATATAATGGTTTGCAACCAATGAGAACGGTATTAAGAAACCATCAAGATATTCGATATGGCTTAGACAGCAGAAATGAAAGCCTAATAAGTCATAAACTTTGACGTATTAAACATCTATTTAATTGCACGATATAAAAATACGCTAAACGGTGCATTGCAAAGCCCAAAGGCCTCTGGACCATAAGGCGGAGGCTTTATATACATCACAGTCCAGTGGGGTTAGGCTTTGGCCATCTAATGATACTGTACGTACAGTTCTCTTAGCTGATGTAGGCCATAATTTGTTTAAGACAATATGATGGTCTGTAATTGCTGGTAATATGGGGGTGGGTTTTCTCACGCGGGAGCGGTTGCTTTGCATCGGGAAAATTACAGATTTCTTTTCTTTTCCTCACACCTTGAAAGATCACGACTCTAGACCCCCTGGTTCGAGGCTGCAGATGATTTATTCGTGGAACCTTATTTTTCCTCATTTTCTTCCTGAAGATTCCGTATACACTACACTACCAAAAGTATCCGTTCAGGTACTTTTTGAAGTTTCGGGTATTCCTCGTGATCATACATTTTTTTTTTTATTTTAAATTTTAAAAAGACATTATTTTATTTATATTAATTGGTTAAATTACAAATTCAATAGAAAACAAGGAATACGGCGAAAGTGATAAGTTATAAAAATAAGAAAAATCAGTAAGAAATCAAAACTATTTTCCTTAAGTTGTTGCGTAATTTTTTCTTCTTTAATTTTCTAGTCATGAAAACAATGTGCCAATAAAAAAATAAATAAAAAAAAGAGTCCATTTATTTATTATAAATTAAAAATAAATGGAATCTTTTAAAAAATAAATGGATTTTTTATTATAAATTAATATCTACCGAATGTAAACAATACAAATTTCCTAATTTCAGTACAAAAATTAATTAAATCTTCAGCGTGTGTTAATAATCTTGGAAAATAAAACGATTTTACACACATAATAACCATTTAGAAATTTAAAAATTTAATTTACAATTAAAAAGTTACAACCGGTTTCGCCAGCGTCCACTAGCTTCTTCAAACAATAAAGAACACAGAAAAATGTTCCACGTTTTATACCTCCTATTCCAGGACCATGATTATCATCACCAGGTCCAGTTGAAGACAATCTGATGTTCCTTTGTCATTTTGAAGATTCCTTGGATTGGTCCAGTCCATTTGCTATAGTGTTATTACCACTTTGGCCTGTTTTCAATGGAAGATTCCAACAATAATGAACTATGGGATCAAGTCATATCGTTTTGTCTACAAGAATAACTTTCTGTAATTCCTTTGGAGGATGTTAATGATGATGCTCGAGTGTAATGTATAAAACGTGGAACATTTTTCTTTATTCTCTATTGTTTGAAGAAGCTAGTGGACACTAACGAATCCGGTTGTAACTTTTTAATTGTAAATTAAATTTTTAAACTTCTTATGTAAAAGCGATTTATTTCCCGTAATTAAATCCTCATCATCAAGTTTGATGGTTAAAGTTGATTGCTAAACGGATTAATATTCATTGTTTAGGACATCGGTAGAAATTCATTGTTTAAATTCCAATACTTTTTTTTGGAATTTTTTGTTAACTTCAACCTTTAATTTCTCGTCACGGACAAATTTTTAGATACAAAAGCTAGATCATCTCTTCGTACATGTGAATGTCAATTTCAAGAAGACCATAAACCAGCTCTGAATTTATTACGAAAAAACATATCTAAGCAGACTGCCAGTTTAAAATAAAACATAACAATAACTCTAAAAACTAATTAATTATTAATTGACTTATTTAAATATTACTGAATTAATAAATAAATGAGGTCATAGATCTCGTAGTTCTACTTCCTCCTCCCCTATCATCTTATTCTGGTATGATGCAACAAAATTTTGAATTAATTCTAAATTATCTTCAGCACACTGATATCCTTGGACTGCTGTTTCGAGTTTGTTAAGCTGTAATCAGATAGGACTACCCACAGTACAAAAACTCAAAAGAGCATGAGGGGAAAGTCAATTTAATCGTAGAAAAAAAACGTGATTCCACAAAAAATTAAAGATAAAAGGTAAAAGATTAATCGAATGTTAATATTTCTAATGTATGATTTTATTCGTTTTCATTGTATGAAAATTGTATTTCTTTCTACATTGTATTTCTTTCTTTCCTAAATTACTTTTTTTTTCTTTCATATTTATAGATAAATACCTCATGAGGTAAACGTTAAACTGATTGTTAATTTATTTCTGACATTTTGATCTTGAATTATTTCTTTAATTTTTATTTTTCGAGGGTTCACTTTCTTTCTTTCGAAGAAAAACTTTTTAATGTCTCCAAATATAAACTTTCTCTCAATCTATTTGTTTCATCAGATTTCAAGATTACCTTTTTTTTTTTTTTTTTTTTTTTTTTAAAATTTTCTTTAACGTAAAAACAAAAAAAAAAAAAAAAATTAAGAGAGAAAAAAATTCAGATTAAAAAACTAAATGAAAAACACGAATCGAAATCTGAAAAAGAAGTTTGTTTTCGTAATGGTTACGACAAACTTCTTTTAATTTACCTGGCGGGCAATTTATGATTGTAATGTGCTTACATTATCTCAGCACCTCCACGCACTCCAAAAAACGCCGACGAAACTCCCCCTCAGTTTCCTTCCCCCCACCCCCACTAAGGTCATACATATTCAGGAGGGTGCGTCGATGGCAGAATTAACGGCGATGTGCAATTAAATGCATCTCATTAGAATTCATTCATGATAATGTGGGAATATCCAAATGGTACGATTGTACCGCTATACTTTCCACTGAAACCGTGGGGAGTCAAAATAGAGGAAGAGCTTTTTTCTTCAACTCTTTATTTAGAAAAAAAAAAACGAAAAAGTTGAGACATTTAATGCGAGGGTGACAATGTTTGTGTGTGTAGGGGGGGGGGAGAACTACGACGACACTTATTACCTATAAAGTTCCTTTTAAGTCTTCTTTCTTAGTAAAGTGAGACTTATCAAATCAATCAGTCTGTCTGTGTGTTGTGTATTTGTGTTCCGCTAATAACTTTAAAACCTTTGGATAAATCTTCTAGAAACGTGGCATCCATATTTACGGATAAGAAATGATTGATTTTTTTGTAATTTGACATTTTTGTCGTGTGAATCCTTGCCGAGAAATTAGCGCGTGAAAATGAAAAAATAAAATAAAATACATTGTAAGAAAAGTAGACTTTAAAATAAACGGAGGATTTTGTATTGTTTTAAAAAACAAAGGAAATTAAACAAACAAACAAAAAAGCAATATCGTAAGAAAAATGGTTCGTTCTTTCAAGGAGTTTCAAGAAGTTTTATTAAGTTGTTAAGGTAAAAAAATAATAATGAGGTATAAGAAAAAATAATTTCAATACAGTAAATTCAAAGGAATGCATTTTCATTCGATACAATTAAATTATAACCCAATTTTTATTACTTTTTACTATATTAGAATGGGGCTATAGGATAAATCAATGTAATTTAAATAAAAAATAATAAAAATAAATTTTTAAAAAATAATCATTTTACATCAAAGCGATTACAAACAATCACTTTTTTAATACGGTTACAGTCTTGTGGCCCATTCCTTACAACTCTTAAACAGGCTTGTTTTTTTTTTGTTGTTTTTTTTTTTTAATAGAGCATCTAAATCTAATAAATGACTTTCTTAACAACAGACAGGGGTCGGTCCAAGCAAACACGGGACCCAATTGGAATCCTTTCCTTAGCGCTCGTCAAATAGTGGTCAGCAAAATCAGATTTATTGTCATTTTCAGACTCGAGAGAGGGGGGGGGGTGAGGTAAGGGGAGTGAAAAAGATTGCTCGATCACAACATTGTATACGTTATGGTAATTCGAACGTGTATATTAAATGCACGTGGAACATTAACATGTAATTTATTCTAAAAATTCTTCATTTCTGAGTCCATGAATTCATCGAACACTTCTTCGATTGCCTGATTCAGAGTGGTTTTCATTTCGTAACTTCTTAAATCTATTGGAAATTCAGATGTTTTCTTTTTTACTCTCAATTGATGCTATTGTCATAGAGTTAAGTCTACACTGGTTTATTCTTGACCTCAAGTACGTTTTTAGAAGTTTCAGTCTAGAAATCTCTGCTCCGCTACAGCAACAGTTACTGGAATTGTCAGATATATCAGAAGAGAGATCAAGAAAATGTTGGGTTCAAGATTAGTTAGGCGATGATCGGAGGGGAAATGGAAAGCGTGAGTGAATTACCGTTGCAGTCAGTGGCGTATATAGAATATATTTTCGGGGGGGGGGGG
>JAFIDM010009631.1:238279756-238298779 GCA_023159025.1 Thereuonema tuberculata
TTATTATTATTATTATTTATACATTCAATTTATAAATGTTTTTGATTATAACATAAAAAATCGAGAAACAATGTAAAACATTGCTCTTCAGAAGAAAAATAATAATAATTTCTAATGGAATATAGTTTTCAGATCTGTCTGTGTCTAACGCACTTCCATAACGCATTTCTCTGTTTGAAAAATAATTTTAATCTACATTACTAAAATCTTTTATTTCTCTGTCTGTCTGTCCGGCGCAATTGCTAATTTCATGAGAGAAGAGCCAGAGAAAAAAGAAAATAATTCATTTTTTTAGTCTACTACAAGCGCAGGCCAGACGAGCATTAGATGTAGAAGCTCCCCCTCAGTAATGAACAGAAGAATCGTTAAAGATATTTCTCGACATGAATGAAGCAATTACAAATGACGGACAAATACCCCATCTGAACTAAAAACCGTCACATTGTTATCCCGTCATTGTTGACGGGACGTATATACTAGTCCTTTCAATAATAAAGGATGATGTCATCAGCAAGTCAAGAAATTTCATACTTCATAAAATCTGTTTTAGACTAGGCCTAAACTATATCTATTACTTGTTTCGTAAACAAACTGCAGCAATTCACTACTCTGTACAATACCGTAGACAAAGTAATCCCAGTCAAAACTTATATTAGAGCTTTATCCATGATTTATGATATACTAAGTATTTTTAACAAAATGGTAACTAAGGAAGGTATAAAGGAATCAACAAGATTTCGCACCTCGAGCTGTCACTGGGACGAACGTTTCGTCCTCTTTAGGACTCATCAATCACACAAACTCCACCGATGACAGGATTCATATAAGAATCCCACTCTCGATCCCGAAAGTGGGATCCCACAAAAGCAAAACACACTCAAAAATACACAATAATAGAAAAAATGTCAAATCCTTGACCTACGTTTCGCTAGGCTCAAAAGGAATTTGTATAAATCATAAAATAAAGTTTTTAAACTAACCTGTTTGAGTTACAACAAATTTTACGTGCCTAAAAATTCAACAAAATGGTAACTACAGAAGGCACAAAGGAACCAAAAAGATTTCGCACCTCGAGCTGTCAACGGGGAGATCTGGGACGGCCGTTTCTTCCGCTTTAGGACTCATCAGTCAGATAAACTGGTCGTCCTAAAGAGGACGAAACAGCTCTCAGACTCTCCCCGGTGACAGCTCGAGGTGCTAAATCTTGTTGGTTTCTTTGTGTCTTCCGTAGTTATCATTTTGTTGAATTATTAGGCAAGTAAAATTTATTATAACTAAATATTTTTTTTACTTACTTTTTTTATCAATAAATGAATGATAAGTTATTGCTCTTAGTTACAAAAAGGAATTTTGATTTTATTCTCCGTCAACCATATGAAAGGAAATTTTAGAAAGTTATAAGGCGAAAGGATACATGACGTCATTTCAGAAATATAGCGCATTGATATAGCCTACAGGGTGTCCCAGGACAAAAAATAAATATTTTGAGAGGTCATAGTATCCATCATTCTAAGATAAACGGGATATATGAACATTATGCGTCCTATTCCAAAGGGTTTCCAAGATAGAGCTGTTTGAATGCACAATTTCTGAATTTTGAGAGCAATATCGTCTTTTCCTTCTGCCGAATGAGCATCTGTCTGCTGCATTGATGTTGAATGTGAAATTTTTGAAAATTTATTATAAACTATAACAAATTTGTCACTTGGACAATAATAGAGTATTAACAAATACTCTATTATTTAATATCTCTTTGTTAATACTTTTGCAATTGTTATATATGTAAGCATGAATTAAAGAATGGTTATCTATTTTGTTTGTAAGCTTATTTATATCATATACCAATATTTGTATGTAATATGTTCGTATGGTATATATGTATGACAAATATGGAGAGACATTCGCTAATATGATGACACACGTGGAGCACTTGATCTCGAACCTTACGGTCGCATCCGAAAAACAATATGTGCCGAAGCAGAGATAAATCCTTCTAATACGCCCTAATTGTGTTATTATGGCTCCAAAAATATCCGTCTATTGGGAGGGTTAAGGAACACCATTTTTTTTCATGCTGTTGAATTCAGTTATTCTATGATCCTAAAACAGTGTAAAGAAAATGAACTGCAAGCAAGCAAGTATGCAATTTCGAAGATTATCCATCGGTGCAGTAATGGCGGCATACATGACAACAATTCGCCAACATGATATCTACGTAAACAGCAATCCTCAAAAATAACCTGATTGGTGCTACATACGTGTCAGGGCATTTATGGAAAGCTCACCAACACAGAAAGATCTGTCTGACAGAACAAATTTGACTCCATCAACTGTCAATACGGTATTAACAAACGAAAAACTTTCTCAAGATAAGGGGTTCACGAACTCCTAATTCGACATATTCAGGAACGAAGAACCAGCTGTAGTCAGCTTATACGAGAGATCTTTCTGGTGATAAATGGAAATTTGTTGTGAATCTTGACGAAGCTTCGGTTTATGAAGCGAATGTGGCAAGCTATGAGCCATTGCATATCGTCCTCGTAACGAAAAAGGGCGCTCTAAATTTGTACGGCAAGGCAAAAACAGTTTTCCTAAAGGGTTCATGGTTGTCGCTGTTTTTTTCATAAAGATAGATTTCAAATCCGCGCTGTTGTTTCCAATATCAAAATCAATGTTGCTTATTATGCTAACATCTTGGAACCAATTTACCGCACAGAAATTCCAAACTTGTATTAAAACTATACAGATAGTCTTCATCCATCAGGTCAAGGCCTCGAGTCTTACGGCAGAGTCTTTGATTAATTTCTACGCCGCCATGAAAGCCGAATTCAGGCAATCCCCTTTAGCCATATCCAAATCAAGTCCCTAGATGTCAGCCCCATGGATTACTGCGGCTTTGGACTTCTAAAATGTGCACAATACGATGTAAGACCATTGCAGACCTTTCGAAAGTAATTCCACTCGTTTCTCTGCAGACAGCTCTACTACAATGGAAGCTGCGATGCAGAGTGATTGTTAGGAATAAAGGTAGTCATACAGAACATAATAGACGTTGGTGCTATGGCTTTTCGTAGGTATAATCTTTAAATAAAAATGTTATCATATAAAGTGAATGCCCCTCCGTATAAGTCATATTGGTAAATATTTGCATATGAATATCTACTGTAGTCTAATTTTAAAAAGCAAAACAAAAGTTAACTCTTCATCTGAAGCCAGCTAGTTATTAAAACCTCCAGCAAGGACAAATAAGCAAATAAGAAACAGGTTGTTTTAAAAGAAACAAGTTCTTAAAAAAAATATTCTAAGAAATAAAATGCGTTTTAACGAGATCACACAGTTATGGAAAGAATCACAAATGAATTAAGGGAGAGAAGATTAAGATGAAACAGGTTCTTAGGAGAAAAAAAAAATGGAAAGCATTGTTCATTTACCTTTATCTGTATAATGTATATAGAAAGTTGTGGTATCAACTTTCTTGATGAAGATTTCAGATTCTTTGCTGAAGAAAAATTAACATAAATTCAAATTAGTATAAAACTGATTGATTCTTTTGTATCATGTGAACATATTTAACTTCCAAAATTTCTTAGGTCTTTTGTGTTGACACGTGATTTTTAGCAACAAATTTCTAATACATCTCTTAAGTGTTGGGGAAGTGATTTCCAATCAGAACCCACATTTAGTTTGATTCACTTCGAAAAACTTTTGTCAGTGCTGGAATTCGTTGACACCGTTGGCTACAAAGGGTGCTCGTGGCAGGCAGGTGGGAGGCAACATTGCAATTAGCGTCGTCCAAACACGGTTGCTTAATTAGAAGAGCGGGTGGGTCCTCAGCCGGCGGCCTCACTGGTGTTCGAATCCACCTCCCGACCCTGTCGATGTCTCATCCGCCAGCGCAAACACTGACAGCCGCCGCCGACACCTGCTCACCCCCCGACCCTCCCGGGAGGAAAAGAGCAAAAAGAGAGAAGTACACCAAATTAAATACAAGTACTCTAATTGCGTTATCATTGGATCAGTTCTTTTCAACGTACCAAAGGAGTAGATGCTTCCATTCTTCATTAACTACGACCGTCTGGAAAGTTCCAAAGGACTTAAGACTGAAAAACCTTGGCTTTGTTGATTTAAGAGCAATTTGTTAGTTATTTTTAATGTCAATCCTTTTCAAAAAATTTTAAAACAATCATCAAAGATTTATAAAAAGGCCGACTTCATAATTCTTGCGCTAATTCTTTGATTTCAGAGAAACTTCGGGAAAATGAAGTATAAATACAGAGAGAAATGAATGATTCACATTTAAATCAATGTTTTCCTAATTTTTAATAAAGCAATCTCTAATTGAAGATGCAACTTTCGAATATCCTCACCTATAAGCATTCATGAAACATCGATAAACTAATTATTAAAAAATAGCTTTTCATTTACGTATGTTGATGGCTTTTGGTCCATAGCTTTTTATGTACGGTCTGTTTTTTTTAATAAATATTTTTTAACAACATATTATGAACTGTTGCAATGAGAATATTCTCATTGCAACTAGAGTTTCTTTAATTTAAAAATAGGGGGGGGGGAATGGACATTATCTAAATAAGGAGTTATTTATAGTTATTAGAGTGTTATTAGTGAAAAGCAGTTCAAATGCTATTAAAAAAAAAAGGTTGTCCATTCACTTCTGTTGATGGGTTTTGACTCGTAGTCCCTTACTACTGGTCCAACTTTTACTAAAAGGAAATCTTACTTGTAGCATCTATCTCTAAAATTTCAGCTTTCTAAGATATGAAGTTTTTCAGCTATGGTGATGATAGTGATGAACAAAGGAGGGATAGACATGCTTATTCCGACTTAAAATTGGAGTTTTTAAAATATTTTTCTCCAACTAAAAATAAGGGCATTTATTAAATTAATTAGTTTAATAAAAGAAATGTAAAGAATAAAAAAGAATGTAAAGAAAATTAATTAATAAAAGTTTTTTTTTTTTTTTTTTTTTTTTTTTAAAGATCGAAATAACTTACCGATGTTAAGCAAAAATCCATTTCGTAAATGAATTTCTGTAAAGGCTTTTAAATATAAAATTTCACCAAAATCCAAGCAATAGGAATTCAGTTGTTTGAGAATGGACATGGCTAAAAGCGCTTTTTCTTGTTTTTTTTATACAACCACTTTTATCATTCATTATGTAGTTCTTCCAGACGAAATCAAATAACAATAATGCTGAATATTTTCAAAGGTTTCTACAAAAAAAAACCCAACCACAATTACTTTATTATACAAATTACTTATTATTAACTAATTATTAATTTAGCTGAAACCAATTATTTTCACTGATACATTTTGTTACCATTTGGAGTGATATGTTCAAAAACAATTATACAATTATCGTTGATTGTTTAAGTCAATTGCAATTTTATATAATTGATTGCAAATGCATTTCATTAAGCACAAAAAAAATAAATAAAAGCTAGTTAAAATAATTAGGAATATTTTCTTCTTCATGCTTATATTCCCAAAGCAGCATTAACATAATGAAAAGTGTCATTCAAAATACAAAAGAAAAAATAACAACTCTATAAAGACAATACTAAAATTAAAATAATATTTCTCAGGCATATCAAATTATGTTTATTTTGAAAGGAAGTAACTATTAAAACCTTAGCGTCGTAATATTTAAAACTCCATTATTTAGATTAAATTATTCTAGTTTTTCTTTGTTTCCTTGGAACAGGTTTTTTTTTTATTATTATTTTTTTTTTTTTTAATGTGTAATAAGTTATGGTTTGTTAGAAGCTCAGCCTAAAGCGCTTTTAACGAAATCCTTTCGGAACTATTGCCACGAAAGAAATAATGTTTCCTCTTGAATTTGAAAAAATAAGTTTATAATAAGGTAATCTTAAATTATCGAATTATACGTAGCAGAATGAAATGTATCGGGTTGTATTATGTAAATAAGAAGTAAAGAAACTAAAATAATACAACGGGATACCAGATACCAGATATTAATTTAAATACAAAATTTCTATATTTTTTTTTATTTATTTATTTATTTTAATACATTATTATAAGACATAGTCCTGTTAGGATTACAAATAAATCCCATCAGCAGGTGCTAGAAAAAATAATTATAATAATAATAATAATAATAGTAATAATAATTTATTTTCATTGAAACACTCCTAAAGTCCTGTTACGATCTCCCACAAGGAGATCCTGTCAACAGGTGCTTGTATTATGTAATACAAAATTTTTATAATTACACAAAAAAATACAAATATAAATGCAACAATAATAATAATAATAATAATAATAATAATAATAATAATAATAATAATAATAATAATAATAATAATAATAATAATAATAATAATAAATAAGGGGACTTTCTAAGTATTAAAGAACTTAAAGCCTACTTTCCTTAAATGTTACTTCTTATTTTTATTTTTTTTTTATTTTTAAGTCGTGAAAAGGATAAAAATGAAAAGCTTATGTTTATGTTTATCTACTGAATTCAAATAGTCGAATTTTCCGTTTTCTGAAAAAAGTGAATTTAATTCGCATTATTTATTTAATTGTTTAATCGGATTGATTTTCCTGAGCAATGGATTATCAATATAAAGAATTTAATGTGATTATTTAAGACAATGAAATATTAATAGAAATTGGTTAATACCAATGCTTTCTATGGAAATTGTTGTCTCTTTCTCGCGCCGATTTCTCGACAAGGACCCACTTAACTTATTGAACAGTGGTCAGCCATAGACTATTTAACACAAAATGTACAACTTTACCATAAGCACACAAAGAAAGTAATCCTCTCAGAACTGTTATGGCCTTGGTTCCTCCCTTGCCCGGAGTAAAGCCCAGTATACGCTAGATGTTAAGACATCGAACAAGATAAGATCCTCTCAAATGGTGCTATTGTACCAATATACAGTTTATTGGATGACTTTGTAAGTTTATATATCGTATTCAAAAAACCTACAACGTTACACAGATAGGGACTCCACAGGACCGAGGAATGCATTCAGTTGGCGACCGTGGTTGACGCAAATGGATTGGTTTAGAAAGCAGCTAATTAAAAACACAGCAGGGACTCTCCAAGTCTGAATGGAGTCACGATGAGGACCCCTGTGGGAGGGAGACCCTCCGGTCACAAACGCAGTCAGCAGATAAATGGTTGTCGTCTCTTACAGAATAATAACCCAACAAGCAACCGTTTAAATAAGAACTATTTCGTATTCAAACATTCCATTGACGTAATCCTTTATTTCACATGGAAACATTGGAAAGGGTTCCGTGACTGCAAATAAAAATCTCTTAAGTTACAAAAGAATTAAGAAGTCAATGAGATATGCATATAGTAGGTTGCAAAAATTCGACCGTCTGTGTGTTATAGGCTCCGAGCTTCTTGCATAAAGTTCAGATAAAAAAAAGGGTAACAAACGAAGGCACAACTCTAAAAGAAGGAATCTCTTTTCACTTCATAAAGTTCAGATATTTACCAAAATCATCAGGAATCGGTCTTTTACTCTACATGTAGTAATAAAATTTCAGCTTCCTAGGATCGGTAATTATTACGTTATCTTGATCAAAGATGTATCGTCTTAATAATTACAGAAAATTTAAATTAATAATTTGACATAGATAGGCAAACAGATAGATATATTTTGACTTAAAATTGCATTTTTTTTTCCCATGTAAATGGAGGGATCTCTCAAACTTCAGACAAAATGATAATTTACTGCGCATGCGATGTCTTACTATTCCAATTGAACTTTTCTTCTTCTTTCTTTGTCAACATCGACCCCCCCCCCTCCCATCACTGCTTGTGCAATCAAGCGATGGAATAGTTTAACATAATTATATCTAGTATTCTTGGCTAACTAAAATAATTGGAAAAATACCGTTGATATAAGTTATTTGTACCAGCTAATCACTATATTTTGTTTAAATTCCTACTGCAATTCTTTCTATTGAGAAAAACAATTCACAGAAGTATAGAGAAGCTGTAATTTACAATAAGAAAGAAATGCCAATCCTTGTAAAACTCCTTAAATACTGAGTGTTGGTGCCGTCAATAAACAACAAGTGTGTTGGAAGAAATAAATAAATAAATTAAATATACATTTACACAACCATGCTATAAGATGTTATCATTGGAATGAGATAGCTGTTTTCACCTTATTAGGACTCATCAATCAGATTTAGACAGTTGATGAAGAGCTCAGAAGGCAGTGGATCCCAATCTCACTGCCGGCAAAGGAAATCAAAAACAAGATAAAAATAAACAAATTATTTCAAAACCACAATGCGCTTGAAAAGACAAAAGTTATTTATTTAAAGCAGTGGTTTTCAATCTTTTTGTTTGTTTGTTTCACGGCGCCCTTTATGTAAACATTGTTCTTAATATTGATTAAACTTTTTCATTGCTTTAGTGCATATAATAGAATCCTTTGAAAAAAACCTGCATGATTTGCACGTAAATAACAGTCTTTTTTAAACATTTAAAAATATTCTGAAATGACGGGGAAAAAAAAGGCCTTTTTAAATTTAAATTTAAATACGAACAAATATTTTATTAGCCTTCATTGTTAGAACGACATAATGTAATTAAATTCCTGCTTGCCAAGATTATTTGATGTCAATAATTTAGTATAGATTAATGTCTTTTACGGTGTGGTGATTAAATATTGGCTGTGTTTGAAGCTAAAATATTTATTACAAATGCCCTGTCGGAATGTTTCTTCGGTAGGCCGACTGAGAAGCTCTGATTTAAAGCACATTTCAATGATTTATTTAAGATTGTATTATGCTAATTATCAGTAAACACTAACAAAGAAATGAAAGGCCATTAAAAGTCTCTCGCATTTCCTGGCAGTGTCCCGAATTAGCTGATGCCTTCCCTCGAATGGTTGCTTTGTCCCGATATGATGTAAAAACGGACGATGTCTGTATTGCTTTCGCTCGCTGAAATTATACGCCTCGCCAGTCGCACAGAGAGAGAGAGTGCGGCCTGCGGTTCGTTATCTCGTTATGGACGACGGGGAAACAATAGAGGCCGCAACCGCTGAGCGGGTCCAGCACACGGTAATGACGAGACTAATGCCCAATTATAACATCGTTAGAGGCTTTGCGAGTGATACACGAGCCCGTCCACCCCCTCTCTCCCATTGAGCAGCTCCTACTTGGCCCCGATTAGAGCAAATATCAACAATAACAGCCCCGTTAATTTCATTACTTGAAAAGCCAGCGGCAATTGACAATTTCTAAGCAGAAATGACCGTAAAAATCAATTTATTCTCACCTTGTATTGTTCCTTTTGTCCTCCGGGTAGGGAAGCACTCGAGACACAGCAGCGGTACAATTAACACTAAAATGTCGGCTAATGAGAACGAAATAAAGTGGGAAAACAATAAGAAATTAAAGGGTTATAACAAAACATGGGGAACTAAACTTTAAGAATAGCTGCTAAGGATGCATCAATAAGTTACATGAATAAGTGAGACGTAGTAAATTCAGTCGGAGAAGATCAACCAGAAGAGTTACAGCATCCCTTTCCCCTTTTAATTATTTATTTATTTCAAATTCTGTGTAGTTCTCATACAATATAGATATCATTGTAGAGATCTATAGCTCTGTAAGTACAATCCCTATTTAACAATATAAACAGTGATTGTGTAGCCTAATTTATATTATAAATGTATAACTGTATATAATTACGCAAATAACAATGCAATTACATAAATAATTATATTTACATAATTATTATAACCATAAAAGTTGATTTGTTAAAGTCATACAAACTTAAATAATGTAACCAATATAATACATTCTCAAAATTATTAATAATATGGGAATAAGTTCACAGTAATGTGGACAAGTATTTATAGTTTGACTTAATCTATGAGTGGTTATTTTTTATTAATAAAAATTAAGAAAATCAAATTAAAGAACAAACAAACGAAAAGCATCTTCGAAGCTACTCTAGAATAAAGATCGTGATTTTGTTATATAAGTTACTAAAAATTACACTGCTGTAATTATAAATTAAATATCATTCTATTGTAGCCATTATTAGAATAAATTAAAAAAAAAAAAAAAAAGAATTACATTTTTAAATAAATATATGACAATAATTATTAATAGACTAGATTTATTCAAACTGTCACAATACATTATTAATATTTGACAATATTACTGTGAATTTCTTCCCTTATATATATGGGCATTATTATTATTCTTGTTATTAGAGTTGCAAGGAATTAGTGCTAAGACAATTAATTTATCTAAATTATGAGACAATATCTCATATTTGATATTTTCAAGTTTTAATTGTTATCAAAACAAAAATTTTTATTTATTTTTAAGCCTTGAAGTATGATGTTTAGCCTATTAACTGAGACTAAATGTAATGAAGAATAATGTTTTAATTAATTAAATAAAATACAGATAATAATTCATTTTCCTATTATTACATTGTAAAAGAGTAATAACCAATAATGTTTATATACTTACTATTAACTATTACTATGAATTTCTACTGGACATTAAATTGTTGATTTTTATCTGAATGCTTAGTTAAACTGATCACCTACGTCTCCCCTTTCGATCAGATAATTGGACTCCATTACGATTTCAATCCTACATGGATAAAGTAGAGTTTCATCTAGCAATTAATAGTTTTGATTAATTATTTACATAATTATTTATTGATTAAATTATTAAACTTATTAAAATTTATCTATTTTTAATTCTCGTGTTTCGTGCCAAATTTCATAAAAGGTCACAAAAGCGAGCATATTTAAAAATATGATTCTGTTATAATTAATATCACAATCAGATTTCCTGAAATCATTTATTTTATATCTTTGTATCTTCTTTTATATTTTTTTTTTATTTTCTTATTAATTTCTTGACTGTTATCTGACGTAACAGTTTTTTTTTTTTTAATGTGTACATCAGTTTTGTAATTAAATGAATTAGATAATTATTCAGTAATACCGTAAGTAAAAAAAATAACTAATTAATCGCTTTTCTTAATTCATTAAATGTTTTGGTTAAGCTATTAGTAAAGATAATCTAATTACTCTTTTTATATAATTGTAATATATGTTATATTAATAATGAATAATATTAATTATTCATTACATTAATTATATAATCAGGCTAAATTATGTTAATAAATTAATACTAATTAATCTTATTGTAAATAGGAGTAGCACAATTTAATAAATACTTAAATAGTAATTTATTCAATTATTGCTTTAGTATGAATCATATGAATGATTTGTCTACGTTGTTACTTTCTATTTCTTAAATAATATTAATTAATTTTATTTAATTAATCTTAACGTTGAAAAGAGAGAATTTTTCTTATATTAAAAAATGACCTTAAATGATGTTTAAATGAGTCTAATTAAGTTTTAATAAAAAAATCTGATAATTTAAAGTTAAAATTTATCAGCACTTTTTGTTAATTAGTATGAAAACTAAGTAATTAATTCTCAGAAGAAGAATGGAAAAAAGTATTACGTTAATATAAGATATTTGCTTACAAATTTAATATTTTTATTACTGACAATATTTTCCGTTAGTTTTAGTACATGATGCTGTCATTTGTTTTGTCACGTGATTTATGACGACATAGATCGAGTAACACCGACGTAAACAAGGTTAAAAGGTGATCCATTTTGAATAAGTTCTTTTGGTTACACTTAATTCTTAAGTCCGATAGGCAAAAACTTTCTTAACGCCTTGGTTTTTTTTTTTTTTTCCTTGGATTCAAAGAGGTAAAGAGATTCTAAAAGAAAGGGAGGGTAGGGGGGAGGGGATTCGTCGTCGAGTGTTTAAGCCTTCCTCCCTCCATTTTCCCCCACTCTTCTCTCCTGCGGACAAATCAAGACGATATGGCTGTTTCTGCAGGTGCTGCTACGCCCACCTTCATCTTCATGCATATGCGAGCGGCCTCTCCCGACATTAAGATAAGAAAAAGCGCGAGATTGAGTTGCCTGTGAAGTCCCCATCTGTCGGAAATCCCCTCCACGCACTCAGCCCAGCACTTATTAGATTGAGCAAAATGCATCCGCACTTCGTATTGAAATCAGTAATATTCATGCTCGCCTTTATTTATTCAAGTGGGTGCCGGATACAACGTAAACACTTTCTCCGTTCTTCTTTTTCTTCCTCTTTTTCTTTTCGCCGTCCTCTTCCTTCCTTGCAAAACACTTAATTTTGCTGGTGATGAAATCCAACGGTTTATTCCTAAGTCACACCATAAGATTTTTCAATAAAAAACCGAAGATATTCAATCTTTTAAAAAAACAGATTAAATAAAGTATTAGCTTAAATAAAAACTTAAGCTGCTTAAACTTAAAAAAGATATAATTTTTACTCTTTACATACGAAAACCTTGAAATATAAACCTAATGAGTTTAGGTACATCACCCAAGATAAGGTTTGGAGGGCAGAGCCGAAACTAGAATTTAGAAGGGGATAGGAAAATTTTAATCGTAAATATTCTTTTAATTACTATTTACAAAAAAGAGCTCTTTCTTTACCATATTTTATTTATTTATTTCATTCATTTACTTATTTATTTATTTTTCATTTATACCAGTGTGTGGAAGTGATGTCAGATAGTTTGTTCCAATTTTTTATGTCATTTAGATATAATTTAAAAAAACTTATATGCTATATAAAATAACATGTAACTTTCAATAGCTTTATTGTAACATAGTATCTAGAATTCTAGATAATATATATGCTATTATAGTAAATATGAAAAACAAAAGCATATATACAACATATACTTTTTTTTAAGTTTTCATTAATTCGATTATTTAATATTGAAAATCGAGATTATTTTTATAGAAAAAGAAGTAAAAAAGTGTTTTGTTTTAGATTTAATATTGGAAAGAACTTTTAATTTGTTTTAAAATTCTAATCAGAAAATGCTTATTTAAGTACCATTACGTTTAAAATATATGTAAGAGAAAATAAATATGGCAATACCAATACCAATACGTCAATAACAAAATAAAAGAATAAAACAAAATTTTGCAATATGAAAAGCAATCCACGCCTTCATACGCTTTGTCAGGTCCTTTTTCAAGATGAAAAAAAAAGACCCGATAAGATGTCCAAAAGCTTCAAATATGTAGTCTTGTGATGTGAGTTATTTTAATTTGTAGTTTTTATTTTAATTTCTCGAATTTTGAATAAATGAAACTCTATTGTCGTTATCAATTTGAATTGACTTAGTTGTATAATTCTAGCAATTTAGAATAGAAATTCTAATGTTTGTTTATACTTGGAAGTGAATGAAGCCATTACAGATAATAGGTTCATTAATAATACAACTTCTTGAGATCGTCTTCTGTTCTAATGATGTAAACATCTGCCATCTTTTCTTCTGGGTAGACAGCGCCATCTATTGGGCTCGTGACCTGTGGGTCACTACGACATGGGAGCCAAATACAGCAGGATAAGGCGGGTCTACGCCTCGAGGAAGCTGGGAGGGACTCGACAGAATTAAGAAAAGGGGGGGAAAAAAGTTGAAGGGGGGTGTGGGATGGGGTTCACCAATAAATAAACTTCGGCTTCTGCACGTGACATATAGGTAGTAAATCACCTACACTTGTCATGGCGGGCCGGCGCATTACTAAATCATCGGGCAGCTACTGTTCAAGTTTACAAAAGTTACAGCTCAGGACCAAGTCAGGAGAAAGAGGCAAGAATTGCAGTCGGACAGTCCAAAAGATACAATGGCCTCGCAATTGGTAAGGCGCAGAAGTTCCAGTATAAAGGCAATGAAGGGTGAACAGTATGTACCGCCTCGAAGTTTGGGTTGTAATTTAAATTTAAATTCTATTGCACACGATCCTATGGGAAACACGACGTGACTATTACATTGGGGCACAACAAAAACAATTCGAATTCGACCAAAAAAAAAAACACCAAATCAATGATTTATGGGCCTGTAATATAGACAAAAAACACAAGTCGATTAAGCTTAGATTAAAATGGAGATTAGAAAGAAAGTTAACTACAAATTAAATTAAAAGTTAATTTGTCGTAGATTTAGACCAATATCAAACAGAATAACTTAAAGTTTATTTGATAAAAACTTCTCATACCGGTACCTTAATATGTACCATTAAGTTCCAGATACAGTAAAAAAATATGTTTAAATAAAAGGATCTTCTGTAAAATAGTAATTATCCATCTAGATTATCATGAGATCTGTAGAAGAGTACCGTAATTTGTCCAAAAAAAAAAAAAAAAAAAGTCATCTTGAGAGATAAAATGGCAAATACATGAATTATCTATTTCTATAGTTCCAATAATCTCTGTAAGAACCGATGGTAATTTGTGGTTATTTATATAAAAATAGGACATAATTTATCTTATATTCCGTGTATTATTGTAAAAGCCTTACGAGCAGATAAAATTTCTCACATGTAACTAATGTAATTTGTACTGGAACTCCGTAAAGGGCAAAATGTTTTTTTACAACTTTTAAGAGCATCGGAGCTTTCACACAACACAACAATTAGTACTAAAGTAAGTAATTAAAAAAAAAAAAAGGTTAATAAGTAATTAAATTACTTATTGAAATGTCTTTTAGAATGGCTAAAATTAATATAAAACTGAAGGGGAATACAGTATTTCAGTTATCAGATGACAATGACGCTTCCTCGTTCTGTGCTCTATGTGCTGCATTAAAATTATAAATTCTTATGTCGGTTCATAATCATTATATTATTGCTTTAAACTTTTATCAGTTCATAATAAAACATTATCGTATGCATTATATGCTTATTATTATTTTTTTTTTCTGTTGTTCAATTTGCTAGCGATTTATTTTAAATTTTATATATTATTTGATTCTGTATTTAATTCAATATACTTCCAAGGTCCTCTTTCATATGTTTTGTTTCTTATTGTATTCTAATTAAATAATAATAACTAAATGTATGTTACGTTATTATTTATATACAGATATACTTAGTTTCTAAAAAAATGTTATGTTTACCTTCTGAATAGAATTTATCAGAAAATATTTTTTACTATCAATTATATTATTGCCTAATATTACTTTTTGGAAAATTAGCACTTAAAGCTTTACTTGACAAAAATTATTTGTCAATTAAATATTGACGTAAGTTTTATACTGTTCAATGCTGTATTAAAAGTTGATGATGTAATTATACCTGTATTATACCTAAAATCAAAACCTGTTGATAGAAATTTGTCATTCTAAAGAGTCTGTAGCTTTTGTATTTAGAAAAAAAAAAAAAAAAGTTATATTATTATTATTAGTTATTACAAAAATGCCCAAATTTTTGTATATTTTGTTTTGTTATGCAATATATAAAAAAGCAAAAATGAAAATGCCCAAATTTTTTGTATATTTTGTTTGTTTTTCAATATATAAAAACACTTATATTTCGTATAGAGCATGTGATTGGATGGATATTTAAAATAAGCTCTAGTTTGTTTTATAATTAACTTATATCGATTTGATAATCATTATTTTAGAATTATAATTTCATTATAATTTCAGATTGCACCATTACTATATACATAGACATTTCATGAATTATATAAAGAAATAGCAAATTTATATTGCATATTTATTAATCATGAATTCTAAATAATTTTATTAAAAATATGAATTTATATTGTATAAACAGTATTATCTGTGAATTCTGTCAAAACATTGGTTAAACGTTTCCATTAAAAATTATCAAAAATATCATAATTATAATTGTTTATTAATTTTTTTTAAAGCGATTTTTAAAGAGAATTAAAACGATTGTTTTAGTTTACTTCCTTAAGAATCATTCTTAATTCCCAATTTTTTCTAATTTCTAGAAAAAACTAGAAACTAAACAATGGATTTCTCTCAATATCTTACACAATGGATATTAATCTTTTTATATAATATAATCTAGTAGTTATGGCACGGTTTGATAATGATTCAAGTTAATTGACTTTAAACAATTTAAGTAAATAATGTGGATGTTTTTCAGAACATGGAAAATATTGTACTGTTTGTTTCCAGCACATATCATAAAATCGAAAATGTAGAATTTTCGTTTGTGTTATTTTTACGATTTTATTAATAACAATAATAATAATTAAGAAGTTTTTAGGAATAGCATTTGAAGGAAAGTTGGTTTTAAGTTCTTTTACGAACTTCTTTTTGGCAGTTTTAAAGAAAATCACTATTACATGAAATGTTTTAAATTTCATTGCTCTTTTAGTTGAAAAATACAATCGTGGTACGAATATAAAACTTCCTCAATTGTTCAGTCACAATGAAGACGTAGACGCTAGATGCAGTCTTGCCAAAGTTGGACCGATTTATACAACATCCGTTGGATTCTAAGTAATTATCATGAAGCTGTCGTATTTTGTTGCTAAAACCTTAAGAAAAGAACACAGTCAGAGACTTGGCCATTAAAGTTTTTAAATTATAGCTCGAGTTGAAGCAAGAGGATATTTGCTGCTGGTGCTACAAGTAAATTATGTAAAACACAAGAGAGAAGACGCAAAGTTGAGAGCGTGTGCAAATCGAAGATCCTCTTGCTAGGAAACCGCCCATATTGCATCGGAGTATTTGCATACTAAACACGTTCGCATTCCTGTAAAACCTGTGACTTGATGAACTTGTTAATTAATTTTAATTACAGATTTCATCTCCGCTTTGGAATGTTCGTACAAATATCACACTTTCGCAGTTCGTCGTTAAGTGTTGCCGGCTTATGTTATTACCATATGCAAGAACATTAAATTAATATTCATTTGAGTTAATTTTTCGTGGGCAAAAATCTATCTCAGCTCCGCTGAAAACAAATTTTCCTCATTAACACATGCCGAGAGCTTAGGTAAAGGATTTTTTTCCCCCCACTTTTCTTCTTTTTTTTTCTTTCCCCCACCTCCGCCGTCTTCTCCCTCCTCGCGTCTTAGCGACAGTCTTTGCTCCCACACATCAAAAAAGTTGAACAACAAAGTTTCCCTCGAAAAGAACTTTACAAAGTGAAGTTTTATAGAGAAAGGCTCTTGTATTTAACTTTTAAGTCTTTTAACTTAAATTTTAAGTTTAACATAGTTATAATTCAATATCTTAATGCAAATATCTATAAAGGAAACTGTATTTGCAGAAACAATTATTTTATAATGCCCTACTTTGATTATTTCGCTTTCGTTTGTCAGATGAGTTATTTTAAGTGATGAGGTTACTATTCTTCCGCCTTCCTAACTTTTAATTGTTCTAAAATCTCTAATCTGCGATTGGTGGAGAACAACTTCAATATTAATTGTATAATTACACACAAACGTAAAAAGTTTAGTGACATTTGCTGAAATCCATGGATAACAGCTTTATTTGAATTGGAACTTTGAATTGGAACTACTTTTTATTGCCGCTTTACACACATTACTCAATCCTATAAGTTCTTCGCGAAATATAGGAATAACAAGTCCCGGAATTTCACAATATATCAATTTTTATTTTTTTCCCCTGAGCTACAAGTGACTAAATACTTCAATTTCGTAAGGTTCAGTTGATGATCGCTGGAGCCTCACCTTCATAAATGCTTCTCCATAAATCTTGAGAGAATAGGTGAATGATGCTTTAACTGAAACTCCATAAATCTTTAAAATTAACAAATAGTGTTCAAAATAAACCAAATTTAAATTAGAATAGTTAATAAATTCATAATAAGGCAATTCGCATTTAAATAACTTATCAATAAATTACCTTAAATTAAAAATTAATAATTTCAAAGATAAGTTTCATTTCATAATTTAATGGAATAAATATTTATTTTGGATTTGTAATTATTTCAAATTTATTGCCCATAATCAAATATTTTCCAAATACTGTTTAGATTATGTATAAACCAATATCGAGTGAGAAATCAAATAAAATAAATTAATTGGAATAAAAAAAATTGAATTGGACGATGACTACATTTATAAAGTTACAAAGAAAGCGTTGATTTTAATTAAAAATTTAACGTATTAATTCCTCAGAAATTATGAATTTGTAATTTCTATTCTTAGTTAGTCTCAGTTATGCAAAGAAAACAAAAAGATTTTCCGTGTATTTTTTTTATTTATATGGCTTCTGGAAATGGTAGCTTTTATTTGATTTCGAATTACTCTTTTAAAGAAATTCCAATTACAAGTAATTCATACAAATATTCATCTTAAAATAGGATTTTCATCATTTTTATTCGTTACCACTTCTTAATCAAGGCGGTCATTGAATATATTATCTGACAATCTTCAAAATTTACCAAACGTCTACATCCCGAATAATAATAATAATAATTAATAATAATAATAATAATAATAATAATAATTAGGGTAGGCTAAAGGGTCCAACCATTTATGATGAGAACACGTTCTAATACAGATCATGCTGCATCGGGTGTGGCGCAGGATAAAGTCACCCGCGTTCGGGGGTTAGGCAGAGGCCTCCGTTCGAAAAATATACTACAGTCTCCCGCAGGTGGTGGTGGAGAAAGTGGCACCCCATCCTGTAGTATGGCTACCACAATGCCCGGGCAACACCATCCAGCCCGAACAGTCAGAAGTGTTTCGTCTGTGTCAGAGCAGGCGACCACAAAGACTGGGAAACCACGCCAGCGCATCCGATGGTCACCACAGATGAACCAGGATCTTATGCGCGACTTCTTCACTGTTACAAAGTTAGGTACTCAACTAACAGGATACAGACAGGCACTACACCAAGCTTTCACCACACGCTATCCATCGTTAGGGCTTAGCGAACAGCGGGTAGCGGATCAGCGACGTTCAATTGTAGTAAACAATCTTATTCTCCCATGCATACTTGCACAAATTAAAGAAGAAGTCGCTGAATCCAACCACAGGACACCAAACCACACCCCACCAGAAGACACCATTATGGAAAACACAGAAACAATCTCTACCCCTCAGTACACATGCCCCAACAATACAACTAATGAAATATTACGTGCAGCTCATGATCATTTC
>JAFIDM010009631.1:238313779-238374539 GCA_023159025.1 Thereuonema tuberculata
ATTCGAAATAACAACATGAAATTAAATTCCATAGCGGCTAATAATTTTAAAAAAATATTTATCATATGTTGCAAATCATTCACTCTTATATTATGTTTGAAACGACATAACCGAATTTTGCTTGACGTCACACGTGACATATTTAAAATCTGCGTTGTCATGGGTCAGTTGCATTTTCGAGTTGCATATCCGAGTTGCAAGTGTTCGCGCTTGACAAAGGTTTATATCAACTCGTGACGTCAAAATCGCGCGACTAAATTGCAGGAATGTTGCGTGGTGTTCGCACGGCTTTACAGAGCATTAAAAAAAAATCATTATATATATATTTCGATTGTATTACCTGTTCATAATAAAGTATTATCATCTTAGAAAATTATACTTTAAAACATAATTACGTACTTCTAAATTTATTTCGATATATTTTTGTATTGTTTTTTAGTAATAATTATGTTATATTGATTCGAAACGGATTTGACTTCTATCTCCTTCGCTATCTTACTATTAATAGATTTTTCCAATTCATAAAATGGTGTGGGTTCTTTTTAATCATTTAAAGATTAACTTTATTAACAGAGCATTTGAAGTCTGACTACTCAAGTTGAACATGTTTCTTCTTTATCTGTACGTACCACGCTAAAACGACTGGATGGTTTTCTATAAAATAAGTTCAATTCTTACTTATGGTCCAACTTAAAATAGACCATGACCCGTTTTGGTTTCTCACTCTCGCCCTTCTCTAAAAGTGCCCCCCCCCCCCATTACTGCATGCTCAATCAATGTGCGGTAGATATATCGTTTATTTATTTATTTATTTATTTATTTATTTATTTATGTTTTAGTGATGTTTGAGTTTTGTTGTAACCTAACAGAGATTGTTCTAAATTATGTTATTGTAATTACGATATAAATTATAACAAATTCATTCGCAAAGTTCTGCTTATCGGGAAAGAATGAACATGGATAGTTCATTCCTATTAATGAGTAACGGGCTCTTTCAACTGTGACGTAGGTTGTGATGACACCACTTAAAACGGTCCATTTAGTGACCGTTCTAAACCGAAAGCAATAATCGATGTTACTATATAATACAATCCTATTAGTAAACTATGTTTTCCAGATTTAAATAATAGCTATGGAATTAAAGTGATTTTTCGGCCCATTAAGGATTTTCATTTCAGCTCCTACTTAGAAGATCCGTATCTATCCATTTTTTTTTTAACTTCCGAGGATAATTCTATACAGGGTGTTGCAAAATTCGTGTGTAATATTTAAACCACGAGTAGGGGCATGGCTAAGAATCAATATACTCCTAATGAACCCATGTCCGGAAACGCCCTATTAAGGTGCTAGGTGGTCCTAAAGTGAGCCTTTCCGAGAGAACATATTCTTTGCGACACCATACGAAATGTTTTGCAGGCGAGCTCACACATGTTTTACAAGCGAGTTTTTAAAACAAAAACAAACAAAAATAGCACCCCAAGACTCGCCTGTAAAACATTTGTGGGCCTCCTGCAAAACATTTCGTATGGTGTCGCAAACGATAATGTTCTCCCGGAAAGGCTCACTTTAGAACCACCTAGCGCTTTAATGAGACGTTTCCGGACATGGGTTCATTAGGAATTTATTGATCCTTAGCCATGCCCCTACACGTGGTTTGAATATTATACACGAATTTTGCAACACCCTGTAAAACGGATCGCGATCATAGACGAATGTATTTATCTTCAATTAAAATGCATTTAAGTGTTGTAAAAGTTTTGTCCTTTGAATGTATGAGTAAGATCTACCCCAATTTCTCAAACGAAGATATTTTTTTTATTTTTTATTGAGATCCAATGGATGGTAAATTCAACGCTCACCCCTCCTTACCTCTTTGTCTATTTGACAAAATCGAATGATACCCAGGACCCGTACGGAGGATAAAATAACTATCAGAAAAGTTTTTATTTTCAGTAGGATAGAAACCGACTCCTTTAGCTAATAGATAAAAAAAGTCTACTGCAGCTACAACCTTTAGGTGTCGTCTACGGTATTTTTTTTTTTTACAAATGCCCGGGCTCGTAGACTGATCGTCTTTCTTTAGGCCAACAACAAGGGGCGAGATATGATGCCTTTAACCGACGAATCGTTGCCCAGGGTACGCCATAGGAGGCAGCATCAAGTGATACCCGCAGGAACGGACAGAAACAGAAGAAAGAAACATCCATGCCACGACCGAGATTCGAACCCGGATACCGGCATACTGGCCGCAACGGCAGACCGCCGTCGAGACCGCTCGGCCACGCCGGCACGGCTCGTCTACGGTAGAACGATAGAAAAAAAAAGAGAAGAAAATAAACTAAGAAAGCATTCCGAGTAAGAAAATTTAATTTATTTTTAAGCATCCTTCCATTTAAGATTTTGCATTTATTGTAGCATATGCAAAGACTACAAAATCAATTTACAAATGCACAAAGGCATAAGCATCTTTCAAGTGTCGAGTAGCTGATCTTTCTTCAAAGAGCTGTAGCTGCCATTAATGGTGGTATTTTACGTAATGCCTCGAATACGTGTCCAAGTTTTACCTAAATCAACTGTGGGTTAACATAAAGCATCAGCAAAATTTCCCTTTGTAGGATAAATTATTTGGTAATGTTATCGCAATTCAATACAGAATGTATTTCAAACTAAAACTTAAAGTTCTTAAAGGAATTACTAAACAATTTTTACTTTTGGTACCGTCGCCATTTTTATTGAATGACTATATAAATATTAAATCTTTATTGATGCATACATCATTTAATTCTTAGTAGAAATTCATTAGGTAGTTCTTTCAGCATTAAGAAAATTAATTTATCTTCTTCGAGTGCAAGATCCTGTAATTGGCATTAATGAGACCAGTAATTGGCATCTGGTTTTAATTTATGCTGTAATAAAGATAAGGATAATGATAAGAAATAATGAAACAACCATATTGCTCTATAAAATGGACCTTCACTACCGTTTCCACATTCGCTCAAGAGATGGCAGCACAGTAAAGAAGTTGTCTGTCATCATAAGTTAAATTTAAATTCTATCAAACAGCGAATTTACTTAAAATAATAATAATAATAATAATAATAATAATAATAATAATAATAATAATAATAATAATAATAATAATAAACAAAAAAAGAACATACACACACACAGGAAAACATTCTGTAGTTATTGAATGTCAGTAATTATTTGTTAGGTAATGACTAAATTAGCCTTAAAGTTATGGTACTAAAATGTCAGTATTCACCAAATTTATGGCTTTAATTAATTATTAAATAACTTCTTCTTATAGTTTTTATGACAGCAAGCCATAAAAAAAAAACAACTTAAGATTGTAATCTGTTAGCGCTGTTAAACTTTAAATGTACAGACTTCACCTAATATTATATTTAGAATTTGATTTTTCTCGTAGAACTCTTCCTTTTTTTTTATTTTTTTTATTTGGCTTAACTTTTAAATTTTTAGGCTACTTTCCTATGGAGAATAAGATCATTAAATTAATGTGTCTGTGTATATGTGTGTAGTGCATGTATCTGTGCGACTTTGATGGGTCTTCTTGAAACTTGGAACATATTTTTATGGACAAGAGTTTTATGAACCTTTCTTATATATCTGAAAATTTCGTGTAGATCCTTATCGAGAAATTTGCACGTGAAGGTGATAAGCATTAGATTAAAAAAGGCATTGGAAGCGAAACAATTAATTCTCACAAATGGAAAACCATGATTTCAATCCACGCCGTACCAATGCACAGCAATTCATTTTAAATTTGTGCGTGCTTTGATTTGATTAAAATTATTTAGATTCAGGCAACAATAATTTGCCAATTCAATTCATTTTCAGCCATGGAAAATAGAAAATATATTGTTTTATAATTCGGCAAGAATTATACTTTACAAACAATCTAGACTTTGTCGTTGAATTCTTTTTAGGATTTAAAGATAATATAATTGGTAATAAATACTATAAGGAATTAAGTTTCAAATTCTTTCAATAACTCTTTTTTAATTATTTCGCCAATTATCATTGTTTTAAATTAAACTGGAGTTAATTAATTAAAAAGAAAATACTTCCTCTATCAATAATAATTGTTCTTTGATATTTATTAATTGAATTTGTAACATTTTGTGCACGAGACAAATACTCTGTAAGATAGAAACCCATAGAACAACTGGCGACCTCTGATGACAAAAATTTCAATCAACTTTTTTTTTTGCTGTGCCTCGTCTCGCCTTAAGAGGAAAGAAGCCTCACTCACTTGGCCTCTAGGAGCAGTGCAATGACCCCTGCGGCCAAAGGGGCAGCGGCAGAGGTCCCTTGGAACTTCTTCAGACACTCGCCATTGATTGATGGAACAACCTGGAACAAGAATGAAGCAAAGGAATTAGTAGAAGTCGTATGCTTGGATCACATTTCGAACCACATGTTGTGGTCTCGTTAATAACATAATATGAAGCCTAAAATCAATAAGTTAATGAAACAGTATAATATAATATGAGCTAATTTTGATCTGATACGTCCAGAAGAATAAATAATTAGAATACAATCAAATCCTCTTGTTTATGTGTTTTTTATTAAAATTAAATTTGAATTTATAATTTAGTAAACCAGTGCTTCTTAAACTTTGCAGTATCAGATCCCAAACTAAAGGATGGCCTTTTTATTATACAGGACACTACAAAACAATGTGTATCACAGCTGCCAGTTCTTTAGCTGGTGTTGGCCTTCAAACGCATCGAATTCTTCCCAAGAATCTAGGATGTCGTAATGTATCGGCGCAAAATATGTGCTGATCCAAGCAGTGCGGCTTTTTGGAGTTGACCGATGGAGATTTTGTCAATATTTAGATCTTGTAAGTGCTTACCAAGGTTTTTTGGTATAGCACCCAGTGTGCCGATAACCACTGGAACCACCACTGCCGGCTTGTGCCATAATCGTTGAACCTCGATTTTTAGGTCTTGATACCGTGTGATTTTTTCCAGTTCTTTTTCTTCCACTCTACTATCACCAGGTATGGCTATATCAATTAGCCATATCTGTTTCTTTTCTATCACTGTCAAATCTGGCGTATTGTGTGCTAAGATCTTATCTGTTTGAATTCTGAAATCCCACAGTATTTTCACGATATCATTTTCAATCACATTGTTTACTGTATGTTAATAATAATAATTATTATTATTATTATTATTATTATTATTATTTTGAAATTTGCATATATTTTTTTTATTTTTATTTATTGATCATTTACTTGGTTTTACAAATATTCATTAAGGCAGTCATTGTCCCTTTCATCAGTTGCTTTGAACTTAAATACATAACTGTAAAACATTTAAAACTTATTATGGGAATTTTTATCGCCTTCACGTGTTAATTTCTCGACAAGCATCCACTAGGGAAATATTTATGTTGCATCTTTGATCCATAACTAAGTTTCAAGTGGGCTAAAAATTAATTTGGAGAAATTGAAGAATGAACAATGGATTTTATTAATATATACAATAGGAAGCGGTTATTCGCTGCTCCTCCCAAAAATTACAGTATCTACTTTTAGTGCAGTCGTTTTTAGGCTAAAATATTACTCGTACTGCTGCATTCCGATTATCTGTTGAAGATATATGTATATATACAGTACCGGTATAGTATAAAAATACTCTTAATTTGTAATTACAGGAGTTAAAAATCATTTCCTACTTCAGCTACTTTTTGTAATACTTCATATTTCAAAATACAATAATAACACCCTTGCATATAATAATTTAATTATAAGCCTAATTATCTTATAAAGTGGGCATTTTTGTAGATATGTTTGATTATCCGAACTATTTGAGTAACCGGACTAACCTTGATCTCAATTATTTCGGATAATCGATGTTCTATTTATTACAGTCACAGTAAAAATGTCTGCTTCTTTTATCCACAATAACTGAATTGAAATATTAAAGAAACTAAAAAAGAATGATAGTACTAAATTATTTATTGTGTAAACAGTGAGATTGTATTTCGAAATAATTGGAACTTATAAAAAAAATAACACTGATATTAATTCATAACTCTGAATTTCCAGCACTGAGTGGAAACTAGTGAAAGTGGATCAGTGGAGATCTACATTGAATATTGCATAAATAAAAAAAAATAAAAAAATAACAAACAAGTTCCTGAAAGAACTTAAAGCTTACTCTCCCCTCCCACCTTTTTTTTTTAAAAAAAGTCGTGAAAACACCAGAAACGAGAAGCCTAAGTAGATCTATAGTTTCAATTCTAAATGGATATAAACAATGCAAATTTGTCATTTTCTGCAAAAAAATAAATAAATAATAATAATTAAATCCCATATTTAGTTAAGTTGCGTAATGTCGATTAATTTTAATCATATCAAATCAAGTGCCAATAAAAGGATTAGCAAATGGATTAATAGCTATTGTTTAAGACATTGATAGAAATCCATTGCTTAGATTCTAATTCTTTTCTATGGGAATTATTGTTAACTCCTCGCACTGATTTCTTGACAAGGAACTACTAAGAAAACATTTCAAATGTAAAAGTTAAGATAGTCTTAAATATGCATACCAAGTTTCAAGAAGATCCATCCAGCGGTTCATGTGATTCAAAGGGTTTCAAAAGAAATTATTATACAAACACACACACAGAGACCGGCTGATTTGATATGCCTTTCTTTTAGGAAAATAAGACAATAATTAATTGTTATGTTATCATATACAGATGATCCTCAACTTACGACGGGTTATGTTCTGCTGATCTGTAAGACGCCTTTGAACAAAAAACTTTTTTGCCGCCTCTCCTGTTAATAATTTATTTGTTGACTTTTTTTTTTAATTGAAAAACAGAGCAATAGTGAAGACTAGGCTAGGAAGGTTGGAATAAGTATGACTGTATTTGGAATGGAGAATTGATTTTTAAAACTTAATTTGGCGTCTCCCGTGTTATGGCGCCTTTGTGCAGTGCACAACTTGCACATTTGCTTGCTTCAGCCCTGGTTCTGACGAACGTCGAGATAAGTCAAAAGTCATATGCAGTAAATAGTATGTTGAATTCATAAATACTATACACAGCCTATTACTAAATCACCAATGTTCAAGCACTTTTAAAGTTAATTTATAGCTCAAAGACAATATAGTGTCGAAGACAAAAAATACCAAAAATTAGTGATATTCTTTTAAACTTTTCTTCCAAATGAATGAGAGATGTATTATAGACAAACCTATCATTACTTAATGATGGGTTTATCTATAATAACCTTTAAATCAGTGAACGGATTTTCAGGAACTACACAGCGCTAGATCTTTTCAACCTTTAGTCTATAACATTTTCTGCAAAATCAAAATTAAAGGAATAGAGACGAAATAAAATCGTTCTGTCACCACTAGAATGTAACCACAACCAACTGGTGGGAAAGTTAGCAAGATTGAAAAAACAAACAAAAAAAAAACAGCCTGAAATAGTAATGGCCGGTGGCTCGTTCAAAGTGAAGCGATTGTTTTCTAAGGATTAAATGAAAGGGGTCGAGAAAATTTTGTTTTAAAAATCAAAATCAAGATAGTTTTTATTTTATTATTACTCTTATTTGGAATGAATGGAAGTAGAGGATTTAGACGAGAAGACGAGATCTAATAAATCTTAGACGGGTTTTAAATAACTGACCCATTTTTTTTAGCCTATTTTCAAATAAGAAAGTGAAGCTCTTCAAATCAAGCAACAGTCTGTGTGTGTTTCCATCTTGTAACTTTTGAACCGATGGATGGATCTTCTTGAAACTTCGTATACTTATTCGAGGACCAGGGACTATTTAACTATTATATTTGAAATCTCTTCCAAGTGAATTCTTGTCGAAAAATCAGCTGGAGAAGAAGACAAAAATTATCACAGAAAAGCATTGGAATGTAAACAATGGATTTCTATTCTATTTCTGTTAATATTTCATTGTCTTAAACAATGGGAATATTAAGTCCTTAATCCATTCCGCATTGTTTGATATAATTAAAATTAATCCGATATAGAGAATTTGATATAGTAAGCAATACCGAATTAATGCATTTTTTTTTTTTCAGAAAATGAAAGTGTGTGCTGTTTTTATTCAATAGATATTACAATTGGAATATAATTTGTAAGGCTTTTCGTTTTTGACAATTCATTGCGTTAAAAAGTAAATATATAATCAAGAAGTTTTAAGAAATAACATGTTAAAAGAAAGCAGAGTGAAAGTTCTTTCGAAATTATTGTCCAAAGTTGGGATTTGTCGAAAGATTTTTGCAAAATGCTTCCTTCAAAGAATCAACAGTATCAAAGCAATAGGAGTCGCATTCAATGCTGCCGATAGACAGAATGACAGACATAAGAGATGAAATTGATAAATTATTTCCACAAGGGGGCACGCTTTTGAATTACAGTGTATCCAAGAAAAAAAAAACTGAAAAGAAAGATTAACTTATTTGATTTTTTTCATCCAAAGCATTAAAAAATTGTAATTGAAACATACACATATAAGGCAGAAAGGATGCAGATGTAGAACAGAAAAAAAGCCCTAATGAACTAACTCGTGCAGGTGGTGAGAGCTTACAGGTGACATCTTATGCAGGTGAAAATGCTGGGGTGATTTGTGAAACACGGCGGCTGACAAGATGCTGTCAAACGGATTGGCGCCGTTGAAATATGAGGATGTCTGCTTCAGGAGACAGACACACTGATTCCAAAAGCTTCGCTCTTCATGTTTCTACGAGTGTTGATAGAATAAGGAAAAATCTCGTCTTACATTTTGGAAATAATTACAACTATCGTGAGGAAGCAGTTCCACTTTATTTACCTCTCACTGGCTTAGAAGTTTTTCCAATTTAGTTGTTAGCAGAGCCTCGGGATCAGCAGCTGGTGATCGTAATAGCCAGGAAGGTCAAGTAGCAAATAAAACTAATGGAATGTCAAAACAACCCATTTACTTTTCAGATTCCACATCTATCTAAGATTCGTACGGACGCTCTATAATATCTGAAAAACTTCAACAACAACAACAACAAAAATAATTAATAAAGATACGTCCAAGAAGTCTGAAGAACTTAAAACCTACTTTCCTTAAAATGTTTAGTATTTTTTTTTTTTAAAGTTGTGAAAAACGACGAGAATGAAAAACCTATGTTTATTTTCAAATCCTAATATCTGCTACATAAAAACAAATTTTGCATTTTCTGAACAAAAACTTAATTAAATCTGCCTTACTTAGTTAAGTTACGGTTATAATTGTTATTTAAAGATTTCATTAAAAATTACAGAAGCTTTACATTCTGGAATGAGGTACAACCAGGGTTGCTATGATGCCGTTCAATATTAAGCTGCGGACATCATCACATAAATCGTAAATACAAGCAATTGGAATGACTTCAATTCAACTATAAAATAATAACTGTTACAAAACTTATAAAACGAACAAACTTGAAACACATTTTCTTTTAAGTATTCACTTAGGTATTGTTCAAAATTTTCAATTATTTTTATTTTGTTGTTGTTTTTATATGGTTATTTCTTCCCTGTCTCGTGTGTCTGTCCATCCGTCCCATCCTCTGTTTCACATAAGTAGATTGTAATATTTGCACAAATTATCTATCTTCAAAATTGCGGGAACATTGTCCTTTTTATTTCTAACCTAAATTATTAAAAAAAATAAAAGTTCTTGTTAAGAAAAAAAAATGCCCGTCTTCATGAGGTAATAAGTGAGTTTTTTTTTTTTTTGATTCAGTCATTTTCATATTCATGGACTTCCATTTTAATTTGGCAGGTTTCAATTTTCAAGATTCAAGATGGCGACGGACGTCTCTTGTAATAAGTTCATCACTAGCTGTGAAAGCGTTGTGAACTTGTGCTCCTGGGATGAGGCAGCCAATCAACATTCATTAGGCACATGTCAGTGGCCCAAACTGTCTATTCGCTGATTTTTAGAGTCACGGTTTCCAATTCCCGTCTAATTTTCCTCCGCCGTCCCTGGCGTGGCCTCGTGGTGCAAAGAAGCACGTTTTGTACAAAGAAAGCTGCCTTCACGATCTGACTCGAAGATAAGGAGGTCGTAATTTTCATAAACAAACTAATTATCGAAGAATAGGTTTTAATTTAGCGAAGAAGTCTTACAGGGCTAAAGAAAGAGCTTTATTAGATTCAGAGATCCTCTATAGTTTCAGTCGTTCATAGTTAACTTTAATAAACTATTAAATTTAATAAGTTCTATTAAGTTAATAATACACTATAAAAGGATAATGGATTTTTATGTTGGTTATTTCTAAACATTCCGCTACACATTCCGTTGTAGGGACTGAGAATACAGCGCTCGGGCGGGGGAGGTCATGGTACGCACTGTGAAAGAGAGAGACCAAAACAATCGTGCTCATAGTTTGAATTGGATCATAAATAAGCATCATACTGAATTTTAAAGAAATCAGTCCAGCTATTTTAGCGAGGGATTTTGAAGGTCATTTTTGAGGGATGAAGGAGTGGAAACCAATACAAATGGGCCTATATTTTAAACTGGACCTTTTAAGCTACGTACAAATTTGATGGAAATCCATCCAGCCATTTAATGTTATGTGCATACAAGCAAAGACAAATGGATAAACAGACAATTGACAATGAACAAACAAATGTTCATTGGAATAGTACTCAGTCAATTCCCTTCAGCACTTACATAGAACATGGAAGATACAATAAAAATTAAAAAATTAAATTCTGTTTTTTTTTTTTTTATTTTTAACTATCTTCTCTTTAATTATTGGATTTACTATGCTTATTAAAATCCAGTAATTGAAGATTTTTGAATTTCAATAACCAATTTATTTGTTTAAATAAAAACTTAATGTATTTTTTCCTCTCTAAAATATTCTGATAAGTTGGACTGAGGAGTAGAGGATCCGGGTTCAATTCCCGGCGGAGGGCGGGAATTTTGCTTGAGTGTTTCTCCTCCAAATGGGTCCTGGGGTTTAGCAAGCCCTCTATAAAGTAGAGATCAGGTTTCTCTCCCGGAGTTAATGGTGAGAGGGCATCGGACTGACCCTCCCCACGACTCTAAACTTAAAAACAATGGTTGGAATCATTGGAGCCTACACCGAAAGGGCTTGCATTCAGATCCTTAAAATATTCTAAAATATTTTTAATTGTTTAAGACTTAAAATAGCAAAAATGTTTCACTGAGTTATTAGCAAGTTGTTGTACAGACTTACTTTTATCAAGATCAAAATCATCAAGAAAGTTGATTAAAAGTTAATGGCACTTATTTAATACTAACTGCAATTTCAGGAAATGGTAAGCTATATCTCAGTTTTTTTTTTTAATACCTGCTTAAAATCAGAATTAATAACAATTATAAAAGAAGGAGTGAATCTGTAAACATGGTTTCAAGTGATGAGAAACGCAGTTCGCTTCCCCGTAATGACAGGGTTTGTTTGTTTTGTTTTGTTTTGTTTTATTTTTTTCCAGGTTAGAACTTCTCCAGACAGATCCTAAGATCCTAAGATTTAAATGAGAACTGGGTTTCTTACAAGAGTAAAGACGGGTGAGTGAATGTTGGCCTAACCACTTGGCCCTAATGGCTTATTTTGGAAGCTTTTTCTTCAGCATCTACTAAGAGATCACTAGCCTTTTACTTTTAGAAGTAAATTTTCAGACGTCTTCTATTTCCTTTTCGAATTCAAGATAAAAATTTATTTACTTAAATTTTAGTTAGCCATGGTTAAAATTGCTTTCAAAACTGAAAAAAAAAATTAAGACCTCTAATAACCCAATTTCTTAGTACAGTCACTTACCACTTTCACTTTCTTGTATTCGGTTTTAAGCTCCGAATCACTTTTGGGTAATTCGTGTGGTCCTCCAACGTACACTGAAGCCAAGGTACTTGCACAGGGTTCACTGTAATAGGTACTCAATCCTGAATCAGCAAGGGCACTAACAGATAAAGTGTACATGTTGGATACGTAGCCATCCATGTTGCAGTTGTCTTGATTTTTGCCTCCATTTCCAACCGCCCACACATAGATGGCGCCTTTACCATTGCGACCCTAAAATTGTAAATGCAGAAAGTATCAGTCGGATTCAAGTCAATTTTCAGACGTCTGATGAAAATGTAATGGGAGATTTAATTTTTGTAGCAAAAGAGATGCGATTCTCTTCTCTTAATGTAAAAAAAGGAATTATATAACTAAACTAATATAATATAATTACAAAAATAATCTTAAATTTCAACAGTTAAAATCTCTGATCTATAACCAGGGGAAAAACAGCAACAACAACAACAACAAAACAAGAAGTTCTTGACAGAATTTAAAGGTTACTTTCCTTCGAGTGTTATGCAAAACTTTTTTTCAAAGTCATGAAAGCCCACACAAAAGAAAGGATTTACCATATTTGTTATAAAATATGCTGAAAAGATTATGCAGTCGTAACCCGGACTTACGTACACTCGCACTTACATTGCGTTGGAACCATACTCCGAAGTTACGTTGTTTGCTTCCGAGTTATGTACTGTACTTTGGTACGCTGTGTACGCCATCATGTACTCTCCTACTACAACTTACTATTCCTTACATCTTTTTCAGATTATTTGCAATAGCGGTTCTTTGTGTTTGATTTTTTTTATTTGTGATTAAATTGATTACAATGTTTATAACTTTTATTTTAGAGTTTTTATGTGATAGAATTTAAGGCAAAAGTTGTAAAGCTGTTAAGTACATTAGCGTCTCGTTGTGTGATTTTCAGTTACGCAGTTACATGATGATCGCAGTGCATTACGTAGGCTACGAATAAGTGAAAACAATACATTGCCTTCGACATTGCCTACGTACCAGCTTCGGAACTCCGGGTGTGACTGTAATTTCAACTTTTATCATGAGCTGAAAATTAATGAAATCTACAAATAGCTGTATCTGTAACCTAAATTAATTTTAATCAAGCTTCATTATAAAGGTACAGAGGATGGTGCAGCTGCAATAAGTGTATTAAAAATTTTGAAGGAAGTTGACTTAAATCACCGATTTAATAATAACAGATAAAACTGCATTACACGATTAAGTAAATTAAGATAATGAAAATGTTTAAATTAGAGTTGATAGGAGATTCTTTCAAAACCTAAATATTTACTTTTTCTATTCCTTTAGCGAAAGCTCTAGTAGCTAATTCTCCCGGACCAGAAATATGTTTTCCGTCATCTTTAGGCCCCCACGAAGCGCTGAAGACATCCACTTTATCCAACGAAAGACTAAGAGCTAAGGCTTCTTGCAAATCTGTAACAGGACCGTCCACAACACGAATACCTAAGAATTAAAAAAGAAAGGGAATTATAGTCGATATCATTAAAAAAAACCTTATTTCTTGTTAAAGTTTATATTCGATCTAATAAATAATAAAATATATTTTTAAGTTCTTATCGGTAGTTTATTTGTAACAGATTAAAGAACAGCACTGAGCCTTTGGTAAATCTTTATAACTATAGAAGAAATATATTTACATTTCGAATATCAAACTCATAACCTATTCTTACGAGTATCGCATTACTAAAATAATATAAAAATAAAATTAAAAAAAAAAATTAAAAAAAAATATTCTTAAGGCTCTATTTTTGAATGTACCGTTTTGAATGCATATTTTCTGTATATCTGACTAAAATTAAAAAGAGCCAAGTCGTTTAATATTGCGTTTTAATAGGAGTATTCAAATTATATAAAATTATCTAACAAATATCTAACTCTAGATGTCGCTGATGAAGCAAGGATAAATTGGCATTTTCTTCGCATAAACAGAAAGTGGACATTAACAATCCGTTCACTTAATAGTCTCACTACAATTTAGAACGATTACCATCTTCCAATTCCAGAGAATTACTTTGAATTGAGGTTATATAACTTTCTAATGCTTGTCTCATATGTTTCATCCTGAACAATTTTACTTTTACCGGGATTTCTCTGTTTCTTATATCCAACACTTTCTCCATCAGCGACTTTACACTTAAGATTTCTCTGTTACTCGTAGAATGTTAGATCATCGGCGATCTTCATCTGCCTAATTTTATCACTATAGAAAGTGGTCCTCCATCTTTTTGTTTCCTCATCCTATATTTATAACTTGCATTTTTTTGGAATGTATATCTTTATGCTTTTGGAAGCTGACCTTGTTTATCCTACTTCCATGTCGATATCCACATAGAATTCAACTGCTCATGAAAAAAAAAAAAAAAAACAAAAAAAAAAACCGCAACTCTCTTTTCTCAAGCTGCATTATTATTAATTGCTTCACAACAATCGATGTCGCCTCATCGTTTTAAGTGTTGAATGATAATTGTTATTTTCAACAAATATTAATCGGGTAACATAAGTTTGGAAATGTAAGACTTAAGACTTAACAAATGTAATTAGGTAATTCATTCACTTAACCGCCAACACAATTGGAAGGCAATGATCAGAATAGCCATCAGAAACGATTCTTAAAGCGGAAGCGCCTTTTGGGTTTATCAGATTGCAGTGTAAAATTCTTTTAGTTTACAGTCATTTATTTATTCTTTAGTTAAGGAATTCGAAAAAAATATATGTTGTACTGAATAATAAACAATGCACACATATCAAGAAACTTAGAAGTAATTTTGTTAAACGCTTCATTTTTCAGAAAACAAAAACTTCACATTCTGGAATTTACAGTTTCAGATTCCTGTTATTTCATCACTTTTGAAAGTCGGTGCTAATAAAATATCTGCAATTGTCGACTTCAAAATTGGCACGATTGTCCTTCTTTGTTTATTTCACTACAACAAAGAAGGACATTCTTGCTAATTTTGAAGTAGGAAACTGCTTAATACAGTTAGCAGTAGTCGATAAAGTAACAAGACCAAAAGAGTCAGCTGCAAAGCAGTAACTGTTCGTATTATCTTTATTTACATGCTGTCGCATACGAATTGAACTTATTACCTCCTGGCTTTTTGTTGTATTAATTTATTGGGAATCTATAAAAAGGAAGATACTAAATTGCATTTTCGACGTGATGCTTTTATTATTTCAGAAAAGACAAAATCAAGACTTCTATACTCATATTAAATTCTGACTCCACTTTTGCTAAATCAAAAAGGTGTTGGATCAGTTTTAGCCAAATTAGTAATTAATCATACCATTATTAAAGGAAAAGAAATAAATAAAAACTCTGAGTAACTCATTATCCATGTTTAAAAAAAAATGTACAATGTATGGAGAAAATGCTGTAATTGATAGAATGTGTCAAAAGAGGTTTGCCAAAGGTAAAGCTGGCGATTTTTTCTTTAAAAGATGCACCACGCTCCGCAAGGTCATCTACCATCGAAGACAAGCCACTCGACCAAACTTTCGGTTCAAGTCAATTTACATATTATGATAACTGTCTTCTAAATAAAAGATCTTTATTTTCTAGCATGGACTCATCCAAGACATTTATACGTTTCTCTTTCAAATAATTGCTTCATTTACTAATTTCAGTTAACTTTCGAATTATAAATACCATATTTCAGTCATTTGTGTCTTATGAAAGATAAAATACGTACAAGTATATTAAGTTCATTTCGAATAATGCTTCTGTAATAGACTAATGAGTGGCGTTATGGCTCTTACAATTCAGAACATAAATACGCCAACACAGACTAATGCTTAACCATGACTAGTTATCTGTAGTTGAAAACAAGCCATATAAATCGAGCTTCATTAAGCGTTAATAAGCAAATCCTTCGCTTTAATTAATGCCAGCACTGTTAGATGGCACTGCGATTAGTGGCCTCTAGCGGCAACGAATGAAACGACTGACAAGGTGCGACTGGTCCAACCCTTCGGCCAAATATGGACAGCGTCGAAGAACCGCCATTACTAAGGTCACGTCAGCACGGGACTCCCACAAAAAAAAGGGAGGCCCACATGTCAACTGTAACGACAAGTGAGAAATTCATAGCGGCCTTATTTCCTGTGGACTACGCTCTTAGACGGATAGTAAAATTTATTAATGGAATCATCAATAAACCTCTTGATTGTTTGACATGTACCATGATGCTGACACGGTCTAGAGGAAACCCCTGGGTTCTTTTAACGACTTATATTTAGGATATTCGGAGGAAAACAATATCTCCTCGAAAATGATCAATCAATCAGGGCTTCTAAGTTTAGGGTTATATTAGAAAATTAAAAGATAAGCAAGATTTGGTTTGGTGTACCACCTTTCGAATATCCGCATAGGAATAGCACATAAAATATTGTTAATAAAAAACAACAACAACAGCTGTTTACATATTTACATTGAGGGTTTTTGGCCTATAGTTCTTAACCTACTGTCCCGATATGTACCGAAATCTATAGAGATCTTTATTTTAACAGCACACACTTATCTCTAAAATTTCATGATGTGTAATTTTGAATTAACGTGAGCTCATGTTTTTTTTTTTTGTACAGATGCGTAATTTGACTTAAAATTATATTTTATTTATTTATTTATTTATTTATTTATTTATTTATTTACTTTTAACCCTTTTTTTAATTAAGTTTTCAGAATTACCAAATTCATATTCTCTTATATAAGAAGCACATATTGTCAGTAACTTGTTTGTAGAATTAACAATTATTTATTTATTTATTTATTTATTTATTTACTAGCTGTATCGGGCATGCGTAGAAGAAAGAAAGTGTTTGTGTTTTAATTCTATTTATTGATCTGCTTTTGGATACACAATATTGTATTTTGTTTTTCCGTCTGGTGCATACATGAATAAATCAGAAGGTTTCCGACGCGTGAGCAGGCCACATACAGCTGTCCATGTGTGAAGCATGGATTTTCCAAATTTAGTTCATACACTTGTAGCGATTGTCCCTGTGCTTTGTTGATGGTCATTGCAAATGCGAGTCGCACCGGAAACTGCAAACATTGAAACCGGAAATACACTCATTTGTTGAAACGACTCGCGCACCAGATATTGTAAAATGGTTCTGCTAATTCAGAAACCTTCGCGGGCGTGCGCACAACAACTCACCAAAGTTTCATTGCAATCTGATGAATGGTATAGGAACTCATACGGGACAAACAGACAAAGAAACATTCATTTTTATATATTAAGATTAATCCAGTTTTAATGTTCTGACAAAATATGATCGACGCATGTTAAATAAAGCAAGTATTTTCGCATCAAAATAACTTTATTCTAAATTTAGTTCAGAATAAAAGTTTTAAAATATAAAGTGTTGTTTTGTTTTGTTTTTTTAGCAACATCACATCCGCTTTTAAAAAGTTTTAATGAAATATGATTTCTTCTTACCTCCCACTTTAGCGTTGTAGGCGACGCCTATTCCACAAAAGTCGTTATTGGCCACTGCTGCAATAGCTCCAGCACAATACGTCCCATGACTGAAAATATTTATTAAAAAAAAATAACTGTTAAATGATTTAAGAAATCACATATAAAATTTAACCATGTAATTTAAAATGTGTTTAATTTAATGAAATTACGTGGGTAGAAAAGTCAAAAATAACTTAATTTGACTATTCTACCACAGTTAGCTTCAAACAATATTTAAAAGCTCCTATTCACATTTAGCCAGTCGTTACTTAAATGTACGAAACTAGTGATGATTACACTCTGCTCGCTCTTCACTCCAACTCCTCGAGAACTTCACCATTTTTTATTTCTTAATCTAAAATAAAAATTACATGTTTACGAAACACAAAAAACGTTTTTACGTGTTTTACTGTTAGCTTTCATTAGTAATAATGTTGTTCACGCTTTCATCCATATATATATATATATATATATATATATATATATCCTTATTTACGAAGAATCTAAATAAAGAATCTAAATACTGATCGATAGATGTATTAAAACAAATATTAATCCATTTTGCTAATCCGTTAATTTGCGCGTGATTTGACACGAATTGAATTTAGACTTTAGTAAATAATGCGAATCTATTTACTTATTCACGTTTTTCAGAAAATGGAAAAAATTATATTTATATATTCGGCAGATATAATAACTTGAATATAAATGTAGATTTTTCGTTTTTGTCGTTCAAAAATAATAAAAACGAAATTTTAAGGAATAATATTTTAAGGATAGTAGGCTTTAAGTTCTCTCAAGAGCATTTTATTTAGCTATGTCGTTTGACGCTTATGTCTTTCAATGTCAAGTAGAAGGAAACTGACAGATCTCTTGTTGAAGATAAAAATAGTGTAGATCTCATTTACACGAAAGCAAACGATCAATTCTTAAATTATTCAATTCATGTGGTTGTTTGACATGAACTGGAACATATTACTGTTAAAAGAGCCTTCAAAATTACTCACATAATAGTATTTCGCTACGTGACGGACATCCCGAAATCTATGACCAGACATCTGGAAATATCTGATGGTAAGTTCTAGAAGCTTCGGAAAATCCTATCATTCTGGAAACAAGATGGTATCAACGGTTGGTACGTGATCTCCATACACATACATGTAGTATTTGCTTTATTAATTTTAATTCTTTTTTATAATGTTTAATTCATCATAAAAACTAAAGCTTCTGAAAAAAAAGTTTTCAGTAAAAACAAACAACCCATTAGTCAATGTCTTGAAGCATGTTGATCCATAAAACATGAACATAAAAATCCACCAAGAAATAATCATCGTGGTCACACAGGCAAATTGCCGGACCACATGACACTTACCAAGTCATTCAAGTTTAACTCTTTCTTATGTTTTAAAAGGCAAGATAAACATAAGGTGATCATTACCGAATTATAGCTTTAGACGGAAAGGGAGAAGGAGGAGGAGGAAGAGTTTATATTGAAAAATGAAAGTAACTATTACATCCTCAATAATTTAATATCTACATTAATATATAAAGAAATACTTTTTTATCTTTAATAAAATAAAAAATACTTCCTTCCGGAGTTAATATTTACAGAATATGTAAACAATTATTTATTTTATTTATTACCTTTTTTTTTTTTAACTGTATAGTATGTAATTCCATTCTTTTAAAAATTATTCAGTCCTATTTAAGATATCTGCTTATAAGCATTATAGATTTATTAACATAAATACTAAGAAACTTTATAGTTAATTAAAAGGCCAAAATATTAAAACTTTATAATAATTATAATTAAAAAGTGAATTATAATAATAAAATGCACTAAGATAATTATCCATATAATTCCTATTCTGTCTAATAATGTATTTCTTTACTATTTTCAAAATGTGTTACCAATGTAAACAAAAAATATAAAAATAATTAAAGATTTAATTACGGAAATTGAGTAATATAATTGCATAGATATAAAAATAACTTATTATATTAAATTTAATAAACATAGTAATAAATATATAAATACATATTAAATATATATTAAGAAGATTTACTACATTTTAATATACTTTATAATAATAATTTGAAATAAACGTATTTTTAATGTACTGCATATGCATAACTATTTGACGTCAAGGAATGTTTAACATAATTAAAATTTCAATTAAGAATTTAAGAAAAAGAATTAATTATGATTATGTACATGACTTTTTTTATTGATATTGTAATTATTAACATGATAAATTTTAATTCTTAATTTTATTACTATATAAATAGTCAAATAAGTCTATGATTTAAAAAAAAAAATACTAATCCCTAAGTTAATAAGAAGTATTTGTCATACATTAAAAAAAGAAAATAAAGATAAAAAAGTGGACGGCTTGTAATGCAATTGTTTCCGTGGACAGTTTTGTAAAGTAAGTTACTTGTGGGTGGGAGGGTCGCAAATAGATTTTGACCCCTGCGTGGGAGATGCCATTATTCATGAAGTAGGGCTCCATCACTCTTAATTCTAATAACGATGGTAGATATAACTATTTCATGTACCCTATTCGTATGTACTGCCGGAAAGATCTTGATCTATCGAATTTCCGATAGAGAACTATATTAAGTAATAGCTTTTTTTTTTTTTTTTAATTAAATTGTGTCTTCTTTTCAATGTACGAAACGTTTCGTAAGATTTCCAATTAATACATTTATTTCCGTTGATTTCACGTAAGAATATTAAAATTATCGTATTTACTGCTGATTTTGATTTTTCGGACCTATAAAATAAAATCGGTATAACACATATCCACCATATAGACTGATCCAATTCTCTTACGAATAAAATTCCTTTGGTGATCGTATTCTTAGATAAAACGTCTCGTCTCTTCGTTAGTGGGTGGTTTCGAATTAGACCTCCAATTACAAGCCACTTACTGACATCGCAAAATTCAGTAGCTACAAATAATTATTCTAAATCTTTTAATATAATTGCTAGAATGTACAAAAAAAATGAATTCACGATCTATTTTGACGATTACCATTGAGGAAGTTCAAAAAAGGATAAAAATGGTGGAAAGGACCTGTTAGAGGTATATGCTCCAATGATTCGCAACTATAGGGAAAGTCAAGTTCAGTAGAATTCATAAATATATTTGTTTACTTTATAGAATGTAAGGTCATCTTTCACTCGGCGTAGAAATGCACTATATTTTTAAGAACAAACATTTTTAAGCTTCTAACGTAAGAGTTTTTGAATATAAGCTATATATAAGTGCTAGAAAATTATATATACAGTATATTAATTTTTTTTTTTTTTTTATAAATGGATATGGGTTTGAAGAGATTTGTAAGCCAATTTTTAAGAAAATGTATAGCTTTCGTCGTTTTCAGCTGTCCTGCCTAGTCATCAATTTTTGACTCAGATTTTTAGAGCACTACATAAATTTAAATTTTAAAATGGTATTTAGTTAAGGAATACAGTTTAGTGAAATAATAGTAAAGAAAAAGAAGAATACCAGAAAGATTATTGAAGATGACTGTTAGATTCTATACTAAAAGAGAATCTAAAATTTTCTTTTTCTTTTTCTAAACTGCAAAGAATATCTTCTTTAAATTAAGTGAAGATTGTCCTTGGGAAAAGCTAAATGTGTCGAAAACGTGAAATGATTAAAAATCATATAATCAGTATGAAAACGGAATTACAATCACTTCCCGCCTTTTTCTCCCCGGAGGGAAAAAAAACAAGCATTAACGAAAAATATTAATATTAATAAAATAATTAATAATTTATTAATTAATAAATCATTTTAGTCTAAGAACACATTTTTTATTGATTTTGACACTCAAGTTAAGTAATATAACATTCAAGTCGATTATAGATTTGCGTAATTTATTTATTTATTTATTTTTTTAAATCCCATTCGACAAGTTTCGACAAAATAAATATTAACTGTATTATGTCTTGCAGGGTATTTTCTTTTAAAGATTAGCAGTGTAATCTGGATATTAAATCCAATTTTGTAAATGATTTCAATTATTAAGAAAATTTGGTAAATAAGTTTTAAAATTCGTATTAAATATGTTCAATATGAATGAAACGTAATTCAATTAACAATTAGTGAAATATATTTTAATTAATAATATATTTAAACAATAATGTGCTTAAATTTATTAATAAATATTCTAATTAAGCTTTAATTTTAATTTAAAGTTACTAATTTTTTATTGTAATACAATATAATTAATAAGATATTTCGAATTAATAAATCAATGAAATATATATTTCATTTCGTAAGTAAAACTTTTTGTTACATAATTTATAATTACATTTAACAATTTAGCTTTTATTTAATTCATTCAAATTTAACATTACAAGCTTTAATTAATAAAAATATTTAAACTAAAATTATATATAAAGCGGACATAATTAAATAAAAAGAAAATAAGAAAGAAGATATATTACCTTAAAAAAATGAAACTTATAATAAAATTAAGAAATAACATGAAAATTCTTGTTGGAGGTGGGACTGACAAGTAAAGGAATTATTAACAAAAGAATATAAAGACTTCATTAAAAGGCTTAAATAAAAATTTGAATATTCTCAAAATTAAAGACGACACTGAAACTCCCCTCAAACCTCAGGTCCCTTGAAATTGTCGTCACTATTTTCAAATTTCTGTTTAAACAAATGCTATTGCTTTTCCTGTAGTTCTCAGAAACTAACGTAAATAGCGCAAAGCATGACGTAAAAACTTTTCTGTGGCGTTTCACTAAAAGTTACCCATCTTTCTCATTAATTGGTGTTACTGTCTTGTGAATTATCCTTATAATTAATCATTGTTCCTTCCTTTTAGAATCATGTGTAAATTCACATCAAGGTCAAGGCAGTTTTTTTAAATATTTTAATTTAGTTAACAATGCGATACAGAAAGGATAACTTTCTTTCAGGTCTCAAATCTGAATTTTCAGCCAATTTCATAAATTTACATTCATGAAAAATAAGCAAATATCAGTCTGTCTGTATCTCCTTTGAGCCAGTGAAGAAATCTTCTTGAAATCTGGCGTGCATATTTGAGGACAAGAGTAAGTTTTATCTCTTGAAACTTTACTCCGTAGAGATTCTATGGGAAAATTTGCAACGTGAAACTGACAGTGAAACAACTGAAGATAGTTAATGAATGTCTAGTGATGTATACAGAGAATTTCAGTTATTTACTTTTAATTTATTATCTTTATCAAAGATCATCTTGAAAAAGAAGTTCTTGAAAAACCTTAACGTCTACTTTCCATAATGTGCTGTCCTTAAAATTTCTTTTTCTGTTCTTTTTTTAACTTTTTTTTTAAATCGTGAAACCACAAGAAAATTCTACCATTGCTTTTAAATTATAATATCCGTTAAATACAAAAAGTAGAAATTTTCCATTTTCTGAGAAAAAAAAATAATAATTAAAAATGAAATAATATTAATTAACTTAAATCTGAAGGAGGAGTGGGCCGAATTAATTGGGTATCATTGTGAAGGAGGCCACAGAATCAACTTCTCCAAAACACTGACAAAGCAACAGCGCTAAACTCCATGCAACATTAAACATCTGATGAAGGCTCAAGGAACCGCACCGAAATAGTGAGTCAACCTCACCCGGAGTGGGAAAATCCCTCATAGACAAGTATATTATTTTAATATCCAATTAATATTAATTACCTACTTTAAATCTGAATAATCATAATCATATCAAAGCACGCGGAGTTAGTGGATTACTTAAAGGATTGATATCATTGTTTCGGTTCTAACGCTTTTCTATGGTAATTACTGTCACCTTCACACGCTGATTTCACGACAAGGACCACACGAACACAATTATAAAAGTTATAAAAGTTAGATTAAGTAAGATCTTGTCCTTAAATATGCAAGCCAAGTTTCAGGAAGATCCATTAAGCGGTTCAAAAGTAATTAAATGGGGGACCTTTCCCCGAAACAACACACACACACAAACTGAGTAATTTGATGAGCCTCAATTTCCTAGGAATAGTCATTTTTTTTTTGTAATAGATACTAAAGTTTAGTTATCATTTTAATTTATTTATAATATAAACTATTAAGTAAATATTAAATTCCAAAAGTTGAAATTAATAAAGAACCCAATCTACAACAGCAATCTTATTTTTTCAAAATACAATATAAGTAAACCAATAAAAACACAAATTATAATTCACACTCGTAAATCCAAACATCTTATGTAAATTAAAGCAAAGAAATTACCATTATTATTATTAGTTTTAATGGTTAAATAAAACAGTAGATTTTGTAAATCTATATTAGGCGCTCTTTAAAACAGAAGAAAAAGATTTAACCCTCAAAGTCATTATTTTAGTAGTCTATTTTCCAATAGGAAAGTGAGACTTAGCAAATCAGGCAGTCTGTATGTCTTTCCCCTAACACCTCTTGAACCGCTGGTTGGATCATCTTCAAACTTAGCATGCATATTTGAGGATTAGGGATGATATAACTTTTACATTTGAAATCTGTTCTTTTGGGTCCTTGTTTAGCACGAGAAGAGGTAAAAAAACTATCCATAGAACAGCATTGGAATCTAAACAATGGATTTCTATCCTTTTTCTATCTATTGTCTTAAACATGAATATTAAATCCTTAATCCTGTGCGCATGATTTGATTAATCAAAATTAATTCCGTTTTATAGAATTTTTAAGTAATTAATGCGCATTTAATTCATTTTTTTCTGAAAACAAAAAATTTATACTGAATGTATTCAGTAGATACATTTATTGTATTATAATCGGAATATAAATGTAGGTTTTCGTTTTTGTTATTTTCAGCACTTCAACAAGAGACTGCTACGAAATACAAAAGTTATAATTTTTAATTATTAATATTTTAGAATTTAATTTTTGTGTCTCGTATTTCTTGTTTAAGAAATAACATTTTAAAGAAAGTAGGTTTTAATTTCTTTGGAACTTCTTGTATTAAGACATCTAAGATCAACTTTTCATTTCTTCCATGGTAACCAAGGATCTTCCCAGCAGAGCTCCATCTTATTTTTTTTTGCTGAGATCTGATAGGCTTAGAGGCGGCTTAGATAATAGCCCGTCTCTCAAAAAGAAAATTCCATACAGTGCCGAAGAACGATTATCAAAATCTCAGCTGATTTGTCTGGTAAGTCAAAGTCGAACGACAAAATTACGATAGGTCGGACTACTTAGGAAACTATTAATCATGGCGCCCTGGTTCGAACCAATTCTATTTACCCGTCCAAGCCCCGATCTCTCAAATCAATGGGAGCTCGTGAATAAATGGTATAATTACACTTCAATCTGGGATTCAATCGTTGATAATTATGTAATCACAGCGAGATGTATTTATGGCAGGAAATTCACATCCATAATTCAGGGCCTTAACAGTCGGCGACTATCAGCGTAGGGGCAAGAAGGGCGGCAACTCACACGAGTCAGCAGCACCGATGGCCTCTTTATAACTGAACGAATCGCAGTCGAGAATATTCGAGTGAAACCGGATATAAAGGTGGAACTTAATATTTATAAGTTACCTTGTATATTCAGGGAATTAGTCAATATATCACCTGTTTAACTTTGGTATTAGTTAGCTAGTTTAAAATTGATGTAGTGCTAACTTTTGGCGGGAATAATGAAATCTATGTTTGGAATCTCACCTTCACAATTGAACAGGTAAATTAAAACCTAAAAGAGAACTCGATTCTTCTACCAGATTAAAATTTTGAACAATCCAGAAACAATACATAGTAAGTTTTCGATTTATGCGATTAACATAAATCTGAGGCTCCCAGACAAGATTGAAAAACCGCGTAAATCGAATAGTATTTTTGACATACGCATTAGTTTCAAAGGATAATTAAAAACTAAAAAGGTTCTGCTTAGGAAAAGAAAACTGGGAAAATGCAATACTTATTTGGTGTATAAATATATTATATTCAAAATGACGCTTGATAGATGGTGTTGCTTGTCATAAGTCCAAATATCGGAACCGCGTATCCACGAATCCGCGTAAATCGAATCCGTGTCAGCCGAAGACTTTTTCATATAAAGATATTACGCTATGATCAGCTAATTTTCAGGTTTTTCATTTTCTATATCCCCCTCTTCCTTATTATCTAAAGATTAAATTTAAAAACTGTCATATCGGAAGAGGTTTTTTACAATTGAAAATTAAAGATAAAAAATATGAAGTTAAAAAAAGATCTCATGAATTGAAGATTGGCAGCTACATAAATTTGTCGACGATGGCTCATCCGGAAAAAGTTTTTAAATGCAAAAATTATCCAATGTGCATGCCAAATTTCAAGAAGATTCATTTACCGTTTCAAAAGTTATTAGGGTTGTCACACCCACTGGCGTATTGACACATCAAATGTACGAGTCTCACTTTCCTAGGAAAATAGGCTAGTTTCAAAAACTCTGAAATTTGATTTTTTATTTTCTTTAATTTTGACCATCAAGCCCGGATCTATAAAATATATATATATACTGTCCGATCACTTTATTAGGTACACCTATCTAGTAGCGTGTTGGGCCTCCTTTAGCCATCAAAACAGCCTGAATTCGTCGAGGCATGGATTCCACAAGATCCTGAAAACATTGTTGAGGTATTGTGTACCATGCAGACATGAGTGTCATGCAGTTCCTGAAGATTTGATGGAGGTGTAGGCCTGGAGCGAAGAGCCTGTTCCAGCTCTTCCCACAAATTTTCAATCGGGCTGAGATCCGGGGACTGAGCGGACCACTGCAGCAAGGAAAAGTCATCGTCATGTTCCTCAAACCATCCCATAGTGATGCGAGCTTTGAGCAACGGCGGATTATCCTGCTGGAAGTAGCCATGTGCATGAGGATAAACTGTTAACATGTACAGTTGCACTTGGTCAGCTACGATGTTTAGGTACGCTCTAGCATCCTGACGTGCCTCCAGAGGTATCAATGGACCCAACGTGTGCCAGGAAAACATCCCCCACACCAATACACTGCCCTCACCGGATTGAAGAGTTATTGTGAGTCACAGCATTTGTGCGCACAGTAGGGGTGTATCTAATAAAGTGGCCGGAAAGTGTATATATAATTCCTCCTTTTGTATTCGGGATATATATATTGTATTCCGAATGGCATAATTCGTAGCCTTACCTATTTGTTTCGAGTTGCAAATAATTAATTCAATGCAATTTCGAAATAGTAAAGAATATAAGAATAAATTAACCTTTTATGTAGTTTTATATAGTTTTGTCAGACAGAAATGTGAAATTAGCTCAATTTTTTTTTATCAAATTCTATATTTTTGTCCAGCTTTATATTACTTTTATGTATGTATAAAACTCACAAAAAGAACAATACTAAATTTATTATGAATAAATAGGAAAAGCAAATATTATTTATTATATTTATAACGTAAATATTCAAAAACCTATGATTTCTCTTCCTTACTATAACCAAAATTCAGAAATTTTATCAAATATATTAGAGAAACAAAATTTTCATATAATCTTTAAACTTGTAAACAAAATTATTAATATATTATCTCCAATCAAAGAACCTATTTTGAAAAACCAAAAAAATAGGAATAATTTATCAAATTAATTGTAAATCTTGCAATCTTATATATATATATCTTATCTTATAAATATATTGGTCTTACTAAACAAAATTTAATTTATTTCTTACTAAACAACACCAATCAGATAGTAAAAACTTCTCCACAACTCAAAATTTCACAAATTTTAAATCAGCTATCACTGAACATTTAAACAAATTTCCAAACCATATTATTGAATGGGATAACATAAAAACTTTAGATATTGACAATAATTATCAAAAATTACAGTAAAAGAAGCCTTTTATATTAAAAAATTTTCTATTCAATTAAAGAACCGAAAATTTGAAATTCCTGCTGTTACCGATTTATTTCAATGTTAATTATATTATGTTGTCTTTATCGGTTGTTCTGTACATTTTTAAAGCTTTTGTTATCTTTTAATTTAAGTTCATAAAAGCTTTTTGTTATTATTCAGTTGCAGTTTCATCTTGTTATATTGTTTCTTGAATTGCTGTTAATTGTTTTAAAATTTGATGTAGTCTATTCTTGTATTATTTTAATGTTATTCACTTGAAAATGCAGTTCGTTACTGCGAAACATGTACTATATATAATTAAATATTTTAATTAAACATTTTTATTAAATATTTTTATTAAACCCTTTTTTCATGAAGTTCTCTATCTAATATTATTTATTAGATAAAAATAAAATGAGTAAATAATTTCAAACGAACACCTGCTACGCTGTTTTATAGCAAACACCGACTGAGAACAGAGAGGAGGGATTGAATCTCTGCTGGGCCTCCACGAACACTATCTAGTTCTAGTAGACGTTGTCTAAACAGTTCTGAAAAGGTGCAGATGGAACGAACATTGACGCTACGTTATAAATTTATGTGGATTACATTACATTTCTATATGGTTTATACATATTCTAGATACGTCCAACTTTCTCTAAAAAAAAATTTCGAAAAAATATTGGAAATATCATTTTTTTTTAATGTTCCATTTTTGCTATTTTGAATATTTGGTTGTAAGTGCGAATGTTCATAAGTCAGGGATTACCTATATTACGGACAGACAGACATTGGAAATTTTGAAATATAGATAAATACAGTATTTTTCTATTCATATGAATAGCAAAATACACAAAAATCCTAAAGAGTAGAAGATATGAATGCAAAAAATAAATGACAGGAAGCAAAGAATTTATTACGACTAAATGAACATATGGCTTAACTAGTTTTACGACATCTCGATCTCCTAGAGAACAGGAAACGAAATAATTAGGCCTATCATTGATTATTAGCCTAACTATAAAGTTAGCGAGATACAGTTAACAGACCATGTCTCCTTCGATGCATAGTCAAGTCCAGACAACACAAAAACAATTAACACATGCCGTGAGCTTTTTTTTAAGAAGTAAATAGTATTTAATCACAGCTTATATGTATCGGAGAATATAATAATTCTGATCTTCGGTGGTCCGGGAGTATTTTAATTAGTAGTAGAGCCATTACGGTGGAAGCTAAGTAAGGCGCGATCATTAATGTTAGGTTATTAAATAGTTTTATGGTTTATTTACATCGTTGTGACATATTTATTTAAGGGAACGCATTGTCGTGTTTAGGGCGAAAAGTTAATTTCCAGAAGAAAACCTGTTGTTGTTTTGTTTTTATCTTGGTTAATGATGGTATTTATTTTTCGAGTAGCTTCTGTATCCTTAATCCTAGTTAATACCACTAATTAAAAAAAAAAAAAAAACATTAAGGTTTTTTTTTTTTTTTTTTTTTTTTTTTTACTATAAAACGAAGTATCTTTATTTATTGAGAAGTCCATGTTGTATTCTCGTCTATATTGATCTGAAATTATTAAAAAAAAAATTCCTAAATTTTCCTTTATAATCTTTAGCGAAAGAGGTTTTTAGCAACTCCGTTTGGAGAAGCTATTAGGGTTCTCGTGGGTGTAATGCCTGCACAGGCAAAATCGGGACTCGGAGCCACGGAGTCCCAAGAGTCACACCTCTCATTGGACTTCCCCATAACCTGGAGGTTTTGGGGGGAAATCCGACTTCCCGTCTAAGCCACTTCAGGTTTTTTAGGTGACCACTGATCGGGCCAGGAAAGTTTTCTAATTGGGGTTAGTGAAATTGAGGGTTCATCTTTACTGAACTGACTATGCTATGCTAAGAGCGAATATCTTCGACTCAATGTGACCACTACTGAGAGTCGTGCAAATGGCAATTTAGACATACTAAATGAACTCAATGCGGGTATTGCTTGAAATTGTTTCTGACCCTTGACTTAAACGGCTTGAATAAAAGAGTTTTCGGTGCCAATCAGTAGTAGTGCCACTTTGATAGACTGAAAATTGTATGGGGTACCTTCTTTTTTAGTTTACTACAAAACTGTGAATTGATTTGTTTTTATTGATCTTTATTTTTTAAGTAGTGAAAAGAATACGAACGAAACGTTTCCGCTTATTTTTAAGCTACAGTAGAACCTCGATTAACCGACGTTGTCGGGACCGGACCTCCGTCGGTAACTCGAAAATTCCGCATAAGAGAGAGGACAAGGGGGATGGAGGGGAAGAAATTGTTTCTTTACCAAAAAAAAATTAAGGAAACCGACGTCGGTTAAACGAGGGTCCGGTGAAAAGAGTGTCGGATAATCGAGGTGCTACTGTACAATACAAACAGTACAATCTTTTTCTTTTTCATTTTCTCAAAAATTACTGAAATTCGTAAATACTTCCCTAAGTTGTCTAAATCCAATTATTTCATTTATTCATTTAACATGCATTGTTGGATATTGATACAAATTCATTGTTTCGCTCCTGATGCCTTTAATGGGAATTCTTGTCTCTTCACGCGCAAATTTTCTACAAATATCCACACGGACAAAAAATCAAATATAAAAGTTGTCGTTTTAGAACCAGTAAATGGTCTTTGTTGAAACTAGTACAGACAATATGTACAGACAAGACGGGATCTAATTTTCGCACCTGATTTTTTTTTCTAAAATTTCTCATCTATCTGTGGTCATTGTTCTATTTTTGTGGTTGATGCAATAGATCGATTTTGGTTGTAGTTCCAGTGGTTTATATCACGGTCTCTTTAAGAAGAACAGAGTAAATCAAAGAAAATACAAAAATACTATCTTTTTTTGTAGAACACGTTACGAACTTTCTTGCATATTGTATGAGCATGTTTTTTTGGTTTGTTTTGTATTTTTTTTTTTTTTTGTGTTTGTTTTTTTACTATTCATTGTATAAATTTTTCTACTTTTACATCTTTTTTTTACTCTATTGCTACTGTTTTAATTGTGACATCGAATTATTTTTCTGAAAGTTCTTGAATGCTTGCATCTAGGTTTTATAGGTTTTATTTTAAAAACTTTGAAACATTCTGGTAGTTATTTTGCAGTTTCACCGCTCATTAGCTGCGATCAGTTAAATGCTTGAAAATAAAATACACACATTATAAAGTAGGCTTTTTTTTTTTTTTAGAGCATGCATTAGCTGCATTAGAGGGATATTACAGATTAACTTTGAGACATTGAAATGTTTTTCGTTATTTTTAGCGGTCCCATGTTACAGTTGACATAGGGAACCGCTCTTGCTTTTGTATTGTCTGTCTATCACACTGTATGTCACACTGTATGCCACACTCTATAGCCAAACGGTTAGAGATATTAGAATGAAACCTTCACCATTGTGTTCAGCATCAAAAAGTAGGTGACCACGTAAAAAAATCAGACCCGTAGGACCACTCCCTGACCCCCAAATTAACGTTTTCCACAGCAGTAAACTTATTAGTAATAATGATAATAATATAATGATATAATAATAACTCAGTAATGATACTGATGCTTCATGGTAACAATACTAACAATTGCCAACAGGACGGCATTGTTAATATTTACAAACGTATTGTTTCATAAATTCTTTTGCATTAGCGGCCATTGCATTGCATTGCATTGCATTAGCGGCCCCTAGGTTACAGCTTTCCTATAAAACATAAAGGATAAAGGAAATGCATAAAGACCTTTGTCTTGCATTTAAATGCTCTTGCTTTTAATTATTTCGATTATACAATTGTGCATATTATGGGGCCGCTTTGCTTTTGACACTGTCTAAAAGCATTAATTAGACTACCTTGTTTATTTAATTTTTATCTCAGACAATATAGTCCTAAATTTTAAAGCTAAAAATAAAGATTAAACAAGTATATCCACAGTTCTATAGAAAAGACCAGACCAAAGCGACCCACATACAATTTGAACATTTGGGCGACTCTGAATAAGTCACCTTGAACCGGAAGTGGCCATATGAATGGAAGCTTTCATATACGTTCTCAGCACAGTCGATTCAGTCCAAATAAATATATTTATTCTGAACTGGTTCAATGGCCACCCAAATTCGTACGTAGTCTGCACCGAAACCTCCAAATCTACAGGCCATGGGGAAGCCAAGGAGATATCTCAGTTTGAACTGTGGAAGGCAGATACATTCACAAACAATTTCTCGCTACGGGATCTCTAAAATGAAAGAATACGCTCAGGGTACATTCATTAATTTGTATTTTAAGGTTTAAAATGTTTTTGCCTAATGGCAAAAAAACTAATGGTTTGAATTTATACCACAAAGAAAGCTTTTGTAGAATATATTAAAACCTAATGGCAAAAAAATAAGCCTACTTTTTAATGTCTTTATTTTATTTTCAATTATTTTCGTTAGATCGCAGCTAACGAGCGGTGAAACTGCAAAATAACGACCAGAATATTTCAAAGTTTTTAAAATAAAACCCATATCAGATGCGAGCATGCCACACCTTCCAACAAAAAATTCGATGTCACAATTCAAACAGTAGCAATAGAATACTTTTTACTAATAACGGTTATCTGTAAGAATTGGAGAAATTACGTCAGTAATACAGCTCCGCCTAGAGTGACAACACGGAAACAAGAGCGTTAATAAACGTCACGAAAATTTAGACTCCTTATTCTTCCGCCAATTAAACGAACAAAAAAAGAAATTGAAGGGAGTGATTTCTCGCAGGGGTGTAGGTAGTTAAATGATGAAGGAAAAAAAAATAAGGACATAAATTTCCACCAATAAAGCAGATATAAATCAAACCATCTCGCGGACATTTAACGACAGGCACGAATAAATAACCTGATCCCTTGTTATCACTTGCTAATTTACGACCTTCTGCTTACTATTAAGATTAATATTTTCCTAATTGATTGTAATATAGATTTTTTTCTTTTAATGTTTGCGTGTGTGTTATTGCTATGGTAAATGGTTTAATGAAAAGCTAATATTTTTCAATAATTATCGATTGATTAATGTTTTTAAATTGCTCTCCAGTTGGCTCCTTTACTGACTTGCAAAATACCGCCTTCGCAGCGGGAGACTGTTTGTCGTGCAGTGACGTATGATTACTGATAGCATACACAAACACTACACTGCCTGGTCCAAGGGAAATATTTACTTACGTAAACTTATTGCAAAAAAAAAAAAAAACAACCAATAAAACCAATCAAACTGACTTTCACTACTGTCTACTGATTTTGTTATCCAATATTAAATTATTAATTACACAGACATATAGTGGAAACATTGTTTTCATTGTCATTAGTGACTTTTGTAGGTTTTTGGGCGTTGAATTCAAAAATGTAATTCTTTTTTTCTCTGTCATGTACAGTCTTTTTACAAAAATGGTTTCTTATAACGAATTTTTTCAAGCAAAGACAATATGGCGGGTCAGGACCAAAACACATATTGCCAAGTGTAAAAAAAAAAAAAAAAAGGTGTAAATAGTATTATTATTATTATTATTATTATTGACACGTAAATAATTAAATAATAATGATTTACTTAGAATGTATGAAATTAAATAACGCAAAAAATAATCAACTTTGAATAGTAAAATATTCCAAAATCGCCAAAAACATGAAAATTCAAAAAACGTCCGTTATAGGTGTCCATTGGCGCGAGGATAAAATGTCTTAATATCCCTGTTCCTTAGGGGTTTATTCCTATACAAAGCTCAGAAATTAAGTGAATGGTTCAAAAGTTATAATTGATAATATGCATTTAATTGTAATGCATCAACTATTAAAAATTGTAGTGAAATTATGTTTCACTTTCTGTTTTCAACATCACTTTTCTCTAATTCGTGTAATCCCTGTGAAGTTTTTGAAGTTTTTTCCTTCACTGTTTACATACCTAAAGTAGTAAAGTGATGTTATGTGACCACAAACTATTCCTGGTACACATCCTACCAAATGATAGAAATCATATTTAAATTGATTTAGTAGCGAACAAACAGTTTTGCGCTTTGCGTTTTATACATGTAGAGAAATTACAATATTGTTTGTATTTCTACTATGATTTGGAACTTAATTCAAAACTCTTTGAAAATATACATATATTTTGAAATGAAACAAATAAGAAACCTAAAATTATTATTGAAAATCAAAATCATATAGTGAAATTTAAAAATTATCTGAATTGATCAAATTTAGTAAATAGTGCTAAATAGAGAGAATTTAATTAAACTTCGGTTTTATCAATGATTTTAATAAAATGAAAAATAACGTGAAAACAATTGGAGATTGGGGTTATGCATAGATAGACAGAAATAACGAAATATATATAGATATAACAGCAATTGTGATTCCGTAGATTAAAAAGAAAAATACAAACTTCACTTAGAAAAATATTATTAAAAATGCCAAGTAAATAATACGAGCTGACAAATACGTAACTGTCATTGAAAGGATAGATGATGCTTCAGGTGACAACACGTCGTTCTAACTAAATGAAATATCGTAAATCTTGCTCAGAGTGGCAGTAGTTCTTAGTTGTCCCTTGATATCTATTAATGCTTAGCACTGTTTCTATAAATTCGAATCTATGCCTTGTTTCTGTATTTACTCTTCTCATAAGAAACATAAGTGAAAAAAAAGAAGGATTTATTGCATGCAGATCAGTATGGGAAGTATTCTGGTAATACTCAAGTTAAATGTAAATTGCATTTTATGCGTAACCGAATTATTTTCATCCTTAACAGTGAGAAATCTTAAAAGGACATGAAAAATGTCAAAATAATTCATTTCAACAACAGTAACAATGTACTACGATCCAATGGTAAAATTGTAACTTAATTAAAAAAATTAATAATGCAATCAAACAGCATGAAAAATAATTCTATTCAGCAATAACACAACAATGCACTCATGCAGAATGAAAACAATGCATTTCAGCAATAAAATAATAATGCATTCATATAGCATGATAACAATGCAGTTTAGGAATATGGTAATAATGCACTCAGATACTCAAGCAGCACGATAACAATGCACTCAAATAACAATTCTTTTCAGCAAACGATAACAATGCACCTCTCAAAGAAGATATAAAATACTTCAACAAAAGGTAAAGATTGCGTTACAGAAAAACAAAAAATAAAAAAAGACAACACAAATAATTTAAATATAACAAATATTTTTCTTTTAATTTCTTGTAGAGCAGTATGAATTTTATAATCCATTATTTGTTTTATTTATTAACTTAAAAAATGATTTCTGGATTTTTATTAGGACCTTACTTCATGTAAAATGTTACGATATTTATTATAAATGATTATAAGTCATTATAATTATAAATAAAATGAGACCTATTCTTTGCAATTTGATTTTAGTATTATTTTTTCCTTTTAAGGATTTCTTATTTTTTTTAAAAAATTGATATAATTCCCTGAATTAAGTTTCTTTTCGACATTGGATTGCATTGATGCTTACGAAATTTATAAATACACTATAATAGATTTATAGTATATAAGTTGTTAGAAAAGAATTAAAATTAGCGAAAACTAGTTTTTATTTAATGAGAAAGAGTGACAGAGGAATGTAATAACTCAATGCAAGTGTGAAATTGTGTATAGCGAAGAACGAGCTGCCATATTGCTTGATATCCCTCCTGGAGGGCGCCACTGTATGGGCATGATTTATGTGCTTGATCCTGCAGTGCTAATTATCATTCACATTGCCCTGTGTAATTAAGCAGGACAAGAAAAGTTGAGATTTATTGGGCCTTAGTTAAAAGAGTCTCTGACGATGTACATGGGGATGGGTAGACTTTGACCTTTTGCCGAATAAATCCTTTTCTAGTCGTCGGCGAGACATCAGTGGTAGTAGATTAAATTTTCACTGAGGCAGGTTTTTCAATGGCCTCTGCCAGCACAAATGGACGATAAAATGTGTAAATAAAAGCAAAAGGAGTCTTATTGTTTCATTATCGCTTTGTTTTGTGTTACTGATGATTTGGTTAGCAATTATTATTAGGACGTCATCATCACGAAGGTCAGCAAACAACATACTTAAATTTCTAATTGCGTGTCACTGCACTTTTCCACAGTTTACAAAGTTTGTTAACGGCCAAAATGAACAGACAGGATACAAAGAAAGGATGGCGGCCTTTATACATCTGTACCTTGCCAGAGACTGGAAAATGTATACTTATGAGGTTATAAAATGTGCGTGTAAAAGGCGTAAGATAGTTCTTTTAATTCGTGATGAGAATTTGATATACAGTCAGACCTCGATATAAGGTCACCCCTTGGGACCTCGCGAAAGTGACCTTATAAGCGGAGTGACCTTATAACCGATTCGTACGTATTTGTCAATAAATAAGCATTATATAAATACAGTGGAACCCCGCTATTCGTACACAATCCGTTCCAGGAGGCAGTTCGAATGGCGATTTGTACGAATGGCGAATCATTTTTTCACATAAGATATAATGTAAATTGAATTAATCCCCCAGAACCCAGAGATGATTGCTTATTTAAACCTTTAAGCGTAAAATACATAAAAACTATGAAAACAATAAATATATAGGCCTCTCTTATTATGTCTTTCTTTTTCAGTATAGGCGATATGGTTGATTTCGCCATGCCATACTGAGTTGCCAGGTCAGAGACACGAGTTCCACTTTCAAACTTCGCAACAAGTTCTTTTTTTCAATTCAATTGTCGTTCTCACTGCTTTCCTTTTAGGCTTAATTGAATCAGTAATCTTTTTTGGACCCATGGATGCACTATTTTCAATAAAAATAACAAAAAATAACAATAAAATATCACAAAGTTTCATGAAGCTTGCGTGGATGATGCGTAGCGTACCGAAGCTAGCACGAGACTGAACTGAAGCGATCGCGTGGGGCGGCCAGTAACAAGGTCCCGCTGTCCGAATCGCGAGGAAGCGTACGAATGGCGAGTTCAATTTTACTTGAAAAAGTTGTACGAATAACGAGTTGTACGAATAGCGAGGCGGACGAATAGCGGGGTTCCACTGTACAGTATAATTCTTTGTAAAATTTAATACGTACAAAAATATCATTTTTTAGGTTATAATTTTTTAATTTAGCTGAACCAATTAAAATTAAAGGAATCAGAAAGAAATTATTTTTTAAAAATTTTAATTCGGAATAAAGTTGTATACAAATAATACTAGTACGCTCAAGCAAAGTACTGATGTACAATTGACCTTACTTAAAATAATCCATAATACAGGACTGTCGCGATCTTGGTTTCATCTTTTGTACAATGTTTTCTAAGTTTAGTAGTTTCTGAAAATTTAATGCTCTGAGTGCTTCTGCTTGTGTCACCGCTTCACTTTCAGTATCACTGTCGTTATCATCACTTTCTAATGCATTGGAATCTAAAACTTCCGAAGTGGTAGCAATTTCACCATCAATTCTCATATATTCACTTTCCCCTTCTATAGCACAGCCGCCATTTCTGAGATCTTGTATTAACACAGGTAAAGCTCTTCATCTTTTTTCCTAGAATTTGAGGGATGAAGTGCTTTGTGAAAAAGCTGTCCCCTCCGTCAGTAGGAGAAATGACGCCGATGAAAGATCGTACCCACGGAAAAATTCTTGGAATTGAATCAGTGTGGCACAGAAATCACAGACAAAAGTGACCTTTTATGCGATTACGGTATTTAAGACCTGACCATATATCCGATAATCCATATCAAAGAATTCCTATTCAATGAACCGGGACTTCAGAAAAGTTCCCTTATATGCGGGGTGACCTTATATGCGGGTGACCTTATATCGAGGTCTGACTGTATGTAGTTTTAATACACAATGTCGGTAAGCGAGGTAAATAAGACAAAGTAACATGGATAGCCACCATGTTACTCTGTCTTGTTTACCTGGATTTTTTTTTGATTGGTTGATGCTTTCAGGTTTGATGAAAAGGAGAAGAGTTATCCGTAGTATTGTAGTACAATGAGGAAGGAGGGAAGTGATTTAAAGGACATAGGGAAGAGTCAGAAACCCTAGTGCCGGCTCTATTTATAAATAGTAATCACAACTACTAAAAGACAGGTTTGATCTACCGTTTTGCGATGATCGTATTTGAAAGAAAAAAGAATTTAGAAAAAAAAAGAGCTTTAGAATTAAAACCTAAATTCGTCTGTAAGTAATCAGGTAATAAAAAAAAAATACTTATCCTAGGAAGATGATATTATCAGAAATAAGATCCTATTGATTTTGAAAAAAAATTCTTTGAGTCATTGAAGATAGCTTCACCTTTTCTCAATGCTCTCCTTGTTAACCTGCCTTCAAACTTTGACAAAAGACGAAACGGCTGTCCAAGGAATCTGTATTTTAAATTGCTCAAAAAAATAAAAAAAACAAGTAGAGCGAATAAATATTACCGCTACAGAGTTATAACAATGACAACTGAAAAATGTTTTATCTTAGAAGACTAAAAGTGCTGAACTAACTATTTAGCAAGTCTTACCAATTTAGGTATTAGATCACAAATGAGAATTTAGTATCAACATTACAGGGTTGTTTTTAAAATGCTGTAATCACACAATTATATTTAAAAACTGATAGAACTGACTTATCTACTGCCTAACAATAATTTGACAATTATTTGAGTGTCATAGGATTCCGATATTCGAAACAGCTGTACTTTTCTTGCTAATCAAACAAGCCATAAATACAGGGTGTCCCAGGAAAAAAAGGTACTATTCTGGAAGGCGATCGTTAAAAAAGTATTGTATGTGCTATTCCGAACGGTTCCCAGATTCACTGAAATTTATTTACACTGTAAGAAAATTGTAACTTGAACATCAAATTTTAAAAATGGTACGTAATAACTCTTTCTTATCAAAATTTTGTAACTGTACATTCAAATAACTCTATGTTAGAAATCGTTCGGAATACGACACAGGTTCATCTACTTTTTTTTTCTCAGAATGACCGATACTAGAATACTGATCCTTTCTCCTGAAAATGTGCAAATTAACTTATAAGTAACTGACATTTTCCTATTTATTTAGCAAATAAAGCAATCTGTTTTCAAGCGGAGTTTCTGTTTATAAGACGTTAAAAATGAATGCTAAAAAACTTCAAAATAAGAAACATCATCGGTTTGTAATATTCTTCCAGAAAGGTTGACATACCATATTTTAGTATTATGTGCATTTTCTAGCAAAAAAAATTGAATATGACTAATTTCATTTTGCAAGATTTGTGCTGTGAGCTGTACTTTTTTTCCCGCTCTTTAGTTTTATTGAATTTAATTCCTGAGAACCTTGCACTGCTGTCATCTGCTGGATTTCTATGGAAATGTGGAGTTCCTTGATTGTAATGCAGAAGGCATTTGTTGTTTAATACTTCAGAATGTAGCAGAGTTTTATAATCAATTACAAAGTACATCAGAATTTCGTATTAGTAATGTATTTCAAAAAAAACAAAAAACAAAAACAAAACAAAAAAAAAACCTTTTTCCAATCCTAAAAATTGCAGTTATAGAAACTGCTTTAATCTTTGAAGTGATTTAATCAAAGCACTTTTATAATTCTAATAATAAAAGTTCTAATTATTTAACGTCAGAGCTTTATTAGTTAAAATTTATAAGCAGGTCCTGAAAGAACTACAAGTCTATTTTGCTCAAAATCTATCGTTTCTTTGTTTTTTTTAATCCGTGAATGTACTAAAAAGGAATAAGTTAAAGTTAAAGTATCCCACTATCCGACCCTTGGGGTAGCGGGAGGTAAGGCTCCCGATTCTTCGTGACCAACGGGACTACGTTGGGGTCGGGTGGTCAGCCCGACGCCCGCCCGCCTTTAACTCCCGGGAAAGAAACCCGGTACCCATTCTACAGAATGGGCTGGGTAGGCCCTAGGACCCGTTTGGAGGAGACTGGAGCGTGGAAAAATTCCCGCCCTCCGCCGAGGCCGGGAATAGAACCCGCCACCTCCAACCCGCAGTCAAGCGCCCTTACCCACTCGGCTACCTGGCCCACTAAAAAGGAATAGTATTTATAAATTACAAAGCACGTTGAATATAGCCTATCTCTGTACTTTACATTTGTTGAAATTTAACTAATTCTACAAATACTGTAGTCCTTGTCAGCTTTCTTTGGGCCGTTGTTAGTCTTAACAATGAATAATGTAAGACACTGTTGTGGGTCCAATGCTCCAGTGGTAAAAGCTTGGGTTAAGGGCTGGAGGTGCCGAGTTCAATTCCCGGAGAAGGCTTTTCTCTGGATGTTTCACCTCCAGACGGGTTTTAGGGTTCATCAAGCCGTCTGTCAAATAGAGACCAGGTTTCTTTCCCGGGCTTTCAAGCAAAAGGGTACTGACGGAACTTCATTCAATGATCGAGAATCGTTGGATCTTACATTTCCAACTCCCTGGCCTCTAACTTTTTTAACTTTAAAACACTGTCACGGTAATCAACAGAAATAAAATGCATCATTATCATTGTTACATTCTTATGTAATGTTGCCAATAACATTAGTATAAAGAAATTAGAAACTGATTAAAATTCGCCCGTCACAGTAACTGTCGCTACAAAGTCGTTGTAGATAAGAAAATTAAAGCCCTTATGGTTAAACTAACAACTTGGCGACGATCAACTTAAATCGTATATCTAATGATGAATCCATATTGTTAAAAAAAATAATAAATTCAGCATGAAAACGAAATAATTAATCTAGGTTATTTTGTTTTTCATGCATTATGAATCACGTTGGTATTAGACCAATATGGAGATCAGCAGATTCCAGTGTATATTCCCTCCTTTGGTAAAATTTCTGTAAGATCGATATAAGATCATTATTATTCCGTCATTATTCTGTAAGATCAATTTAAGATCATTATTATCATTATATTATACTACTATTTAATTTCTTTAGACGAGCATATAAGCCGGTGAATAAAGAATTACTTGTTTTAGAATTAGCATTTTTTTTTATATCTTGAATACAATAGATTTCTCTTATGATAAAAAAATAGGAGGTAACCTTTATTTTGTGAACCTCAATCAGATTAGAGATACTTCAGAAAAATTCTAGAACTTTCGTAATTAAAGCTGTTTTCTTTGTAGGTCATATTTACAAATTGAAAAACATGAATTACTTGATGTAATCAGTAAAAATTTGCTACCGCCAGAATTTCTAAAATTTAATTTTAAAAATTTAACAAAATTTAGCAAAGAACATTGTAAAACAATAAAACGAAAGCATAAAAAGAAGAGCATATAGGGTAAACCTTAACAAATTATTGTAGAGTATCGTTCGCTTTTCGTTGTTGTTATCTTTGTTAGGAAGCTTAGGTGCTGTCGTGATCTTTGAGCCGTCGAAGGAATTAGGGATTTCCAAAAGCAGACAATAAGTGGAGACACGTTCTACGTCATCATAGCTTTAGCTATGAAAAATTAAAACCTTTGACTCATAATTTTAACCTAATCTGGGACTGGTCATTATGTTTTGTTGGTCTCCCTGTATCTTACATAACAAAGTGAACCAATACTTATATAATTCGTATGTACATATAATTGAGAAAGTGCAAAAAAACTTATAAAAGTTTAAAAACAGCAAAGTATATAGTAAAACATATTTATTTCTTTTCCTACACTTACTCTTCTATATCTGTGATATTTTGAATGCATGCAATAAATGAAAACAGTATTCCTTAAAATACTGTGGTTTTAAAAAAGTCGCGAAAACAATACAAAGGAAAAACATTTCTACATTATAATATCTGCCGAATTACAAACAGTTAATTCAAATTTCAAATGTTATTTATCTTAGAAAGGTGAAATTGTAATGATAAATAAAGATTACCAAATGGGTGATCCTTACTGTTGTTTTAAATACAACTTGAACCTTAAGACCCAAAATACCAATTCACAAATCTCTGAAAAACACCTTAATAATATCAAAAATTTGTGCTTAAAAATGAAATTTTAAGATTTACTATCATTTTATTTAGTGCGACTATTGGATCTTACAGGATCCAATAATTGGAATCATCAATTCTATCTTTTTATTATATGATAGTTAATTGTAAATGGTAAAGTTCTAATCTTTTAATATTCTTTCCGAAATATGGAGGATTTCAGAGAGATCGTTAATGTGTCATAATCATCACCGTTAACAGAATTAAGGTTGAAAAACTGAATTAAAACATTAACGTAGATGCGTCTTTTGTCGTATGACTAGGTCAACTTAATTAATGAGCTGTGGAAAGACCCTTTCCATAGCGCCGTGTGAGTTAGACACTTGCATAAAAGTATCCTGTAGCTGAATATGTACTGCTCTTGTTGTACGAGACTTTTTCTTCCTTTTCATCACCTTTTCTCTTCACCGTTTCCTAAACCGTTTTTCCTTTAAAGTCTACAGTTTTATTCGAATTGGATAATTAATCTTAATAGCAATTAGTGAAAGAGAGAGAGGGACCCTTTTTGACAGGTAGAAATATCAATTTAGCTGAGTAAACAGTTTGGCCGCCACCCCACCCCTCTCCCACAACATGCAAACAGACCGGGGTGTAGAAGCACGTGCACATGTCAGGGTTGCCGTCTGAAATACCCGTCGGCCCACGGGTCACAAACAAGTCCCATTCATCAAATGTCACAAATGTCCCCATGAGTTATGAGGTTGCAAGGTGGAACAATAGGCCTCCGCATGGTATGTACTGTCCCCCTACGCAGGGAACTGGAGAACCAAACAAAAAAAAAGTAGATAACAAAAAAAAATCAGGAGCCGTAGGGCCATCCAACCTCCTCACTTTACTACACAAGTCCAAAACATTATCTTCCTAATGTATGTAATCATTTCCATATCAATGCATATACGGTACGGGAAGAAATATAAAACTAATGCGACAAGGTTTAAATTTCCTCTCCCTACCGTATTTTCCAGGATTAGACTCAAAGATAAGGAATCAACAATCTAAAAGTGATTCGAAATCTTTTTGGATTCATATTTTTCTTTTTTTAAGTTTTTATAAAAGTTACATAGTTTATGTATTTTTTAAGTTTATAGTTTAGTTTTGTTTAGTTTGTTTTGTTTTTTCCTATAAACTAGAAAAAAACGATCATATTTATAATACAGTATTTTTTTTCTGTAGTCCATTTTTGATATCATTATTTTTATAGCCCTATTACTAAACCACTAGTTAAAATGGTTATTTTTTCTCTTTAACTACTTATGAAATAGATAAATGAAAGTACCTACAAATCGTGATAACTTGATATTAACAACTATTGTTTTTTTATTGTAACTATTGTTTTGCATAAAATTTATGTAATCAATCGTTTACAAAAATGATTGTGGTTTCTTGTGGATCGTATATAAAAGGCAACAAAAAAAAAAACAACAACAACAAGAGCATTGGGATCTAAGACGTGAAATTCATCTGAAGGCTTATTGAAAAAAAAAATAATTCTCTATTTGACATTCGTTTATAGAAATAATAGACATTCGTTTAAAGCTTACAGATCTCCTATCATAAATATTAATGTGATGAAGGAAAAACAGATGATCAATTTCATGAAAATCTTTACTTTCTTACGGATTAAATGTAAATTTATTGTACGGTTCTACTCCTTCCGCCAATTAAATTAACACAAAAAGAAATTAACATACACAGACATTATAATTCTGGTCGCTCAAATTATACAAGAAATGTTGGAATATGAGAGATTACTCTACGGTTTTTGAATGGCTCTCCTATCAATGTCTGTATCCTAGCTTTTTGAGTGTTTTACATAATGTTTTTGATATTAGAAAAATTGTTTTAATTCTAACAAAGATATTTTCTTTTCTTTTGAGTCATTATCAGTATAAAGGCCTTTTTCTTTTTCTCCCTCTCAACAGATGGGCACACATTTCAACACCCTCTCTCTCATTCAAAAGTACTTCTCACCTGTTGTAGGGGCTTCCATCAGGCATTGGGTCCCTCTTCTTGATCTCAGGGTCCACCAAGTCATAACTGACAGCTGGTTCCTGGTAAATAAATAGTTACTTTCTTATTAAAGAAATCAAAGGAACACGCTATTAAACATTCAAATAATAAAATAATAATAATAATCCTATTAAAAATAGCTTAGAAATTGTTTAAGTGAAACAGCTTATTTTGGGTTGAACAATGTTAAGTAGATTAAATCTGCAAATATGTGTTGGCAGAGCCGAAGCTAGGCAACATAAAAAACAAAACAAAAAACACTAATGTGTAATAGGCAAAAACATAATAAGAACACAAACTTCATTCTTTTAAAGGATGATTTTAAAGAATGATTTAACCTTTTTTTAAGTTAAAGCAAAACCAGGAAATTTCGTTTAAAATTTCGTATAATTTTTTTAAAAAATTTCAATTATTATTCAAATATTAGAAAGCCTTATCCTCAAGTCTCTGTTGGGCAGAAAACGTGTAAATTAATTTGTAGATCACGTAGCCTCGAATTTTGACTTGCAGTGCAATAAAAAAAATAATCATTTGTAAAGTCTAGGACTGTTAATGCATACATCCACAAAATAGATAAACTATTAAATAGATAAATGCCAACACATAAAAACAAGTAGCTTAACTATTTTAAAATTAATTGCTTTCCCTCTTTTTTTTCAAAATCAAAATATGGTTTTAAAATATTTAGTGATTTTAAAAGTTAGTGTTTTTATTATTGCTGAGGGACATCACCATCCACGAGGAACATAAATAACATATAGGTAATGCCAAAGTTATGAATGACTGTTACAATACTAATACAATGATGGTACAATAACCGTTAAATTAAAGTGTTATAGAATATTCTTCTTTAAAAATTACTTTTTTTTTAAAAAAAAAATATAGTAGTTTACATATTGATATTAAGCAGTAGAAAATGTATGGCTTGTTTATTATCTCTAATAATAAATAATCTACTAATAAAAGTTAATGGCATAGTAACTCGTAGAAAAAAAATTAATATAAAAGTTGGTGCCATCTAGTGAGGGATGCCTACATATTTCTTCGGTAGATGTATAAAAGTGGAAAGATGTAATAATGAGGTGATCTCAGGTACACAGATGATTTGTTTTTGTAAGGCAGAAATAATACAAGAATGTTGCATTGAATTCAAGAGGGCTTCTGAAGTTCTGCACTTCAGCCGGAAGCATGTGAAGCAGCCGTTTCCGGGAGGGCAACATGAAGGGTGACCATAGGAACAACTTTTAAGCTACCTATTTTTATGTGTTGGCATTTATCTCGATTTTTCTTTATTCAAAATCTAATTAGTGCACAGATGAATGCAGAAAAAAAGGGATAAATGATTATTATTTCCCATTACAATCAATAACGAGGTCTAAATGAACATAACAGAATGTAAATGTCTATTTTAAGAATTAAAATTTTCGCTAAATCTTTTGTGTATTTCTAAACATAACAAATATTAATATTCATCGCAACTGTGAGTTCGGTAACCAAGTAGTAAACAAGATAATTAATGCTTTTAGACAGTATCAAAAGCAAAGCGGCCCTATAATATGCACAATTTTGTAAACAAAAGTAGAGTGAACCTAACCACCGTTTACAATGAATCTAATGATCGCTTACAGCAAACCGGAAGTTGGGGAGTCAAAAATGGTCGCTTCCGATAAGAGGAAAACGGCGATAGAACACATTGGTGGTGGTCACGTTTTTGCCAGACAAACGGTTGCTGAGATATGATAAAAGAAAAACGTATTGAAGCACCGACTTTTGCCCCCCCCCCCACATCCGGTCAGGAGTGGTTTTAGAGGTCTGATTTTTTGGACGTACTTTTTGATGCTGAACACAGTGGTGAAGGTTTCATTCTAATATCTCTAACCGTTTGGCCACTAGAGAGTGTGACATCCAGCAAGCATAAAAGCAACGGTACCCTATGTTTTACAGGCAAGCTGTAACCTAGGGTCCGCTAATAACATGACTGGGGCTGGACAGTCGGATTCAATCTCCGCTGGAGGTGGGGCATTTTCCTCGTTGAATTCTCTTCCAGACGGGTGCTAGAATCTCCCACCCCCAAAATACTTGGTACCGGGTTTCTTTCCCGGAGGCAGGCGGGCATAGGGCTAACCACCTCAACTTAGGCACGTTAGTCAGGAAAAGCCGGGAGCCTTATCTCCCACGACCCAAACACCACATAGTTATTCATAGCAAAAAGTAGTTGAAAGTATATTTTAACTATACTTTAATGGGGGATACTTTAATTATTTATCGCTATTACATTATCTTTCAAACAAAATAAATAAATAAATAAATAAATAAATAAATAAATAAATAAATAAATAAATAAATTTAAGTGTGAAATTGAAATTCAACTGAAAATTTTCTTATTTGTTGTTGAACCATCATTATTATTGTTTTTATTATTAATAAAAACCAAGATTTATAATGCTTTTAAGATCTGGACAAAGCTGGGCATGCGGAAAAAACGTTCGCATTGCAATAGTACATATTGTAAAACAAAGCTTTATTGAGATCTGAAGATCCTGGAAATATGAACTGGAATCCTGAGTCACAATTGTCACGCGATAAAGACTGTGACGCACGATGAGCAGAAGAATTGATTTGATCGACCTTGAAGCAATGAAGACAGAGTTATCAACAAATAATTAATTGTTTAAGACATTAGTTTCTCGTTATCAAATGTTAAAAAACAGTATCTAGATTTGCACAGCTCATTTAATATAGTCAAATTTAATTCATTAAGTAATTAATCATAGTATAGTTGTTCTCCCTTGTAAGGGTTCTTACATAATTTCGATGGATATCTCTATTTGTATGTTGAATTCCGTCATCCAATACTGATAGCGTCACTCCTTTTCCAGTGAATCCGGCTTTCCAGGCTGGCATCACGTTCAGATCATTGCCTGGAGGAGACCCTGTCTGCCCTTCATTAAACTACAACAAACAAACACACAAAAAATTAATAATTTCTAATTAAAAAAAATCATTAACAGCATTCGTCATTAAAATCTTAAAGTCCAATTAAAACATATTCTAATTTTCGAGTAAACATAACCTTATCAAAAAATAATTCATTAATTTCTAGCGTATTTTCTTTAGGAAAGGAATCCGATAAGATCAAAGTGTTAGGGTGTCTTCTGTAATAACTTTGGAACCGTTGAACGGATCAGGTTTTACCATTACTTTTCCTTCATTGTTGACGAGCATAAGTGCTAGATTAACATAATCTTTAAAACAAAAGCAAAAGTAATAATAATTAAATATTATTCTACTTAATATATATCTCCTTTGTTTGTCTATTTGTAAGCGCATCACGCTTAAACGGATGGACGCATTTTCATAAAATTTGCTACATAGCTTGTTGTTGGTCCTTAAAGTATAGGCCCATTTATTTTGGTTACTATCCCGCCCATTTCTCAAAAATGACCCGCTCTTTAAAACGGCTGGACTGATTTTTTTTCAAAAACACGATGCTTATTTATGGTCCAGCTCAAAATGTGAACACGAGTATTTGATCTGCACTCCACCCTCTAGTTTTTGTAAAAATTGAAATTGACTCCCGACCCAGTTAATATGCTCAGTGTCCACCACACGACGGATAGTTCAGCGCATATCTAATAATTGTAATAATAATAATAATAATGAGTCAGTTTACTTAAATTAATTTAAATAATAATGCGAGCCATTGCATTTATGATATTTTTTTTTCGAAAAATTTAAAGCCATATTCTGAAAGTGGTAAAACGGAATATTTTACCGAAAGCAATCTACCAGTTCATCAGGATTTTCTTGTAAATTGTTTGCTTCGACTGTAACTCTGCTTTAATTCAATCATTTCTTGAAATCAAGGACAAATGACGCTTGAAATGATACAAAAAGATGTCCACACCTTTGTCTTCTCCGTTTCTCTTTAGTTTCCGTTTGGATGACTAAGTCCTGAAACACGGATTGCAATCATAAGTAGTTGATGAGTAACCGATTTTTTTCTTTACTAAAATATCCAAATTGTAAATTCGTTCTTCACAATGCGTTTAAAGTTAGTTAAACGAATTTACATAAGATAGAGTTCTAAAATTAGGAGGGTGATTACAAAGACTTCTGTATAGAGCATTCTATACCTTAGGAATTGTAGTTCCTGAGAATGAGAGCATAATTCTCATTACAAGCAACTTTCGCTTTACGTAAGTTCAATTACGGAACATTCGCAATAATGATCGTCACATCAAAATTTCTTAAAGTCGCCAAAAGCTTTATAAAACGAAACGCCAAACGTATAGTGAACGTTTAAGATTTAAATCAATAAATGCTTAAAAAACGATATATTGTTTTTTTTTATTCTTTTCTTGCTTTATTTTACGTGACAAATTGTGTACGATAAACCATAAGGCGTACAGAAATTACAATAAAAAGTAAAGATCGTTAGACTTTTAAGTACCTGATTTTAATGCTTTAAAATGGCTGCTAACGTACACAGTACGTATTATAAAAGCTCAGGAATACGCAAAACGAACAAAACGTATAATGAACAATTTCTTAGAAAGGAAATCGTTTGTAAACCGAGAGTGCCTATATAGAAAATATGGAACTCTTAATAATGGTTTACATTGAAGCTGCACGCGCTTCAATTCTCAGACATTTATTTCCATAGATCACCAGCAGGAGGCTAACGATTGAATGAGGTTTCTTCGTATTAGATAGGTTCAACAGTGAAGAGTGCTAAATAAAATCGTTGTCAGAGAGCTCCAACAGAAAGACGTATTAAGTAAGTGTTCAAGTTTAAGTTTATATAAAGTGTTTAAGTGTTTAAGTTTATATAAAGGTTTCCCAATTGTTATACTACTCACTTGATAATAGTTCATCTTATTGAACTGAAACCATGGTCGTGTAATTTTAGCATTTTGTATATTTTTTAGTATTTTAATTAAAGTTGTCATTCAGTAGGCAGGTGTGTAGGCTTCATTCTTGAACACTTACTTCGTTTCAGCACACGTAAAATGATCTTTAGTTTGAAAGAGTATTGTTTCATTGTTTCTTTTATTGTTAGAAAGGACACCTTCACTAGAAACGGTTTTGAGGTTCTTTTAGTGAGATCTATCTATGTATCTAATTTCATGTCCAGTTATGTACAGTTCTTCAGTTGCAAGCTGCATGGCGAGAATATAGATTGAGTAGAGAAGCAAAAATTCAAGATATAGCGAGTCTCCGATAATGAGTTAATGTTTCTAAAAAGCACGACTTATACCGAAACGTCATATAGCAGACCTCAATTTCCCTTTAATCATTGACTGAATTATATAAGAGATAAGGTCAGACCAACTAAAACATCAGAATTTAGATGGAAGTGCTTGGACTTAAGAATAGAAAATTTACTTTATTGATCACTAAACTGTAATACAAGTATAATTATTGCAATTGCTAAATAATAATTAGAAAATATTATGTTATTAACAAACATAAAATATTTTTTTAAATGTAATAGCTTCCTATTGTAATAGCTCCCTATTGTAATAGCTCATACTGTAAAAATATGAACATATAGTTTTGTACATATTTTGTATACATTCTATAAATAGTAGTCTAGTTAATTATGAATTTAAATACAGAAAGAGAAAGAGAAGATTCGGGAGTAATATATAGATATGTTCCTGTTCAAACAACGAAAGTGCGAATATATTCAATGTATACAGAGTTTACCGTTTCTAATTAATCAATAACGTATTTGCAACATGACAAATAATGGCGCGACGTATATTGAAGACCTTCTTATAGTAGTGAATAGCAAAGTACTCAACAAGTAAACAGGTTTAGTTTGAGAAATTGAATGAATAGCAAATGCAACTACTGTATTGCAAAGATTTTTTAATAATTTCCAGAAGTTTTGAAACGGAATGTTTGACAGTTAATCATCCAGAAGTTTTAAACATATGTAATGGATGCCAGATATAGCCGCATTCCACAGCTTAACTACAAAGTTAATAATGAATTTTAAAAATATCACTGAATCTTTTAGTTAAGCTTCAAAACAATTTTTGGACCTTTAAGGTAAGAATCCCCTAAAGAAAAAGAGATGAAGCATTAAAATCTATGAGATCAGAATAATACGACTAAATTCTTAAATGTGAAGTTTGATGTTGATCACTGCATTTCTTTGAATTCCTGGAAGTGTTAGTATTTTGGCCAACATTAAAGAAGAAACATCAAGGATCAGAAGTTTAGTTTTGCATAGATTTCACAGCTAATGGTATGACTACAAGACCTATCTCTTTGGTAGTCCATTGGAAAAACAAAAAGTGAAAGCTCCTTACAGATGCTACATTTAATCGTTCAGGTTCTTCTTGATAATTACTTCTTCAACTGTACTACCTGAAATTCTTACAAACTTCAAAATAGTTTCTTTACAAATTTAATTATATTTTAGTATTAACGGTAGCATTTTAGTTTTATATATTAATAATGCTGCATCTAAATTGCGACCAAGAATCCCAGCAACAAAGGTTAGACTTATGATGAAAAGAGTTTGCGACTCACTGGTTTAATAGGACAAGAAATAATTCGTTTCTAAAGCAAAGGCTGCAAACAGGTGAAGTCGTGAAACAGCGTAGCAAATTAAAAATGAACTTCAGTTGATATTATTAATTAGTACAAAAAAAAATGAATAGCTACAACTCAAGTTCTAATTACTACGAACAGAATTAAATTATTCCAATTTATAATTTTTTTCTCTTGATTACATTCATTTTTCTGGAGGGGAGGAGGTACAATTCCTTCTTACCAGGTACCACTGGTCCCTGTAACAAGGGTCGTTGAAGGTCACTGAAGTGGCCTGAGGTTGTGGCTGGGCTGCTGGCACCCGTACATTGGCCACTGCGTTTGACGCCCACACCTGGACGTGGCGAAGCTCGTGCTCTCTATACTCTTGCTGCTTCACCCACAGCACCTGTGGACGGAGATAGGGGTTGGGGAAAAGAAAGAGCGTTAAATTCAAAGTCATTAATTTTCTAATACATCACTAAGTCTTAATGTTTATCTCTATGAAATTGCCGTATTTAGACAAATATAGTCCGCATCCGTGTCAACACCTAAATTCGCAGGAAACTGCAGCATTGTGTTTTATTCTGTTGACAAATGAACGTACAGGAAAGATAACTGTGCAGCAAAATACTAAAAAAAAATATTAATAATCATAAATAAATGAGATAACAGTAACATAACTATGTGTCACTAGGTGGCATCCTACAACAACTGTTTCATAATTTTTGGCGATCATCAGACAGAAGTAATCATCATAAACATTTGGTCTCGTTTATTGATGGTTATTGATAAATGAACTATTTTTGGAATGCGTTTAAAAATTTCATTTGTTTCACAGTTAAAAACAGGCCAATGAGTTTTGTCCTCATTATTATTGTGCATTTTATTTTTATTTCTTAGTTAACGCATCTGATTATCAAAAATATTATGAGTATAATCATAGTGGTCTAAGTGCGAAAGCAATAGTTTCATTCCAAAATGGCTGCCGATTACATAATAATATAAAATATGATAAGATAATAACTATTCATTTGCTACAGGTTATGAAATCTTATAAGATTTTTTGGTTAAATATTTATCGGAACGAAATAATGAGCTTCACATAAACTGAAATAAGATACCAACTTTGAAATTAAAAAAAAAAAAAAATACTTTAACAGCCTTTAACCTCCGGTAATATATATTCTTAAGAGAGCTGGAAGGATCTTAGGGTCTGTCTGGAGGACAATTCAGAGTGGAAAAATTCTCCGATCACCGCCGGGGACTGAACCCAGCTCTTCCAGCAAGCATATCATCACTTGGCTACAGGGTCCACTTTCTACTTATAGGCCTATTTCAATAATTTTATGACGTCGTTAAATGCCTCTTTTTTCCAATATAATTCTTAATTTAGTTTATCATATCTTTTGATATTAAAAAATTATTATCTTTTTATGATTAATGATTATTTTATAATAGACTGTGTACAAACTATTTTTATTATTTAATATTAATTTCTTTACTGTTATATGAATAAATACATAAAAACAAACAAAATTATTACTGTGAATGGGCTGATATTAAGTTTGAAAATAAGTGCAAACTGTATGAGAATTTATACGGTAATTTTGTCTATCTACAGAAATCCATTTTATTTACTTATGCTTTTAAAAAAAGAACTTTTTTTAAGTGATTATTCATTATGCTTCTTTTTAAGTTTGAAAAGAATAACTAATAATAACTAATAAATAAATTACATTAATCTTAAATTAATATATTTGCAGTAATAAACAAAAAAAGCATGTTACTGAAGAATCTTACATTAGAATCTTGCTGAAGTAACTTCACATGGTCGTCATTTTTCAATTGCGAACACCTCGATATATTTGGATGAACCCAATGGTAGATATTATCATCTTCAAATACCTAAGAATATATTAAAAACACTTAATCTCTTTCTCTAAATAGAATGGGTTGTTTAGTATTGATAAACTCCATTTTAAATTAAAAAAAAGAAAGGAAATATAGAATTATATCCATTAGATCATTATATATTCGCCATTTTTCTAATAAATTTTCAAGATTTATTTAGTAGCTTCATGGAGCATGTAAAACTAGAATATAACAGGAAGAAAATGCAAGGGAAATTTTAGATATGATACAATTTATATAACTTAAGTAAATAATACTGTCTGAATTCATTTTTTTTTCCTCCCTCTCTCCTAAATCACTTCAGAACAGATGATAATAATGATAATAAGAAAAAGCAATTGTAAACTATTTAAAACTAAAGGAGAATGGGCAGATCTACCCCACCACATATAGAGATACGATATATACGTAACGAAAGATCTCCGTCAATAGAACATTTTTTTATTATTACGACTTGTCTCAATTATTAGTCCGTTCGGAGTTATATATGTCTAGATATGACGTTTGAGTGATTGATTGTGGTGAATGTGGGTGGCAGGGAAGCCAACCACCAACAGGTGGGGGGGTGCTTGGCTGTAGGTGGTTGGCTTCCCTGCCACCCACATTCACCACAATCAATCAATCACACTGTTAATAAGTATTATACGTAATTGATAATTAATATTATCATTTATTTCAAGTAAATAATGTAATACATGTAATAAATGAAAATAATATTTACTATTACTGAAAATAAGTATTAAATGATAATTACTTAATACATCCGGGAAGTAAGATGGCAACGAGATAAGTCATATCAAGACGTATATAACTCCGAATGGGCTAATAATTAAGACGAGTCGTAATAATAATAATATATGTTCTATGTAAGGAGATCTTTCTATAGGTATACAGAGTGGCCCAAAAGTAGGTTTATAGTTTAGTAAATTTTTCATAAAGCAGACCTTTTATTTTATAAATTGTGTCATTCCCTAGGTAATGGCAAACAATCTCAATGAAGAACAAAGGAAATCGATATTGAAGCAGTATTGGAAGTCTGAAAATGCCGAGAAAGTACGTACAACATGGCAAGAAGCTTTTCACACATCTCCACCGTCAAGCCAAACAATTTATCGTATAAGGAAGAAATGTGATGAAACTGTTTCAGTGAGTAATGCACCGAAATCTGGACGTCCCAAGACTTCTGTTACTGAGGAAAATGAGATGTTAGTGGCTATGACATTTGTGAACAGTTGAAAGAAATCCACTCGTCGTGCGTCTGCAGAACTATCCATACCAAGAACATCATTGCAACACTTAATGCATAAATTGAAATTAAAACCTTACCAACCACGACTAGTACATGGTCTTTTGCAGGACGACTCAGATCGCCGGTTGCAATTTTGCGAAATGATGCGACAGCAATTGGCTGGAGAACAATCAGACTCTTTGGATAAGATTATCTGGTCTGATGAGGCTTGCTTCAAATTATCTGGCCATGTGAACAGGCAATACTGTGTACTGGGCTGATGAAAATCCCCATTTGACCACAGAAACCGAAATAAACCAACCTGGCCTTACAGTTTGGGGTGCATTATCAAGCGAAGGTGTGTTGGCCGGGTTTTTTTTTTTAATGAAACTGTAAATGGGGAAAACTACTTGGCAATGCTTCGTGATGTAACTACAAACCAAACAAAACTTTGATGAATGTTTCTTTCAACAAATAGTTGATGTTTAATTCTTAAAACATGCTTATATTTTGAAATCAATTGCCTACGTATACATGATACTTTAACAGTAAACCTACACTTGGGCCACCCTGTATATCTTATCACTATACAGGATGGAGCAATTTCCCATACAGTCTGCCCATTCTCCTTTACGTGAAATTTTAAAAGCATCAAAATTTATTTGTATTTAACAAATTAAATTTATCTGTATTTACTTTGTATTTAACAGTTAATAATAAAAATGACTGAAATTAAACTAAAAAAAAAGAAAAAAGAAAAGGAAAGCACACACACAAACACACACAAAAAAACAACTTAAATATTTAATTGAGGGGTATTAATCAATACTAGCCTAATCCTCAAACAGCAAATTATTGGGGAAAAGGTTTGAAACGTTTGGTGGTCGTATACAAAAAAAGAAAACAATATACACTTTACTGTTGTAATTTATATAGTAATGACAATTAGCTATATAAATTATAGCAGCAAAGTGTATACTCTTTTTTTATACACGACCACCAAACCTTTCAAAACATTTCTCCAATAATTTGCTCTTTAAGGGTTAGGCTAGTATGGCTTACAACCCCTCAATTCTATGTTGATTAAACCTTGAAGTTAATTTAAAATTAAATTCAACGGAGTTTTTATGTATCTACAAAGTTGTGATGAAGTATTTTAGATATGAAAAAAATTAAAAAGTTGATTTTAGGCTGATTGTGAATTTACAAATATCACAATAATCTCGTTTTTCATTCTTTAACACCCTGTAAGGAATATATCATTAGTTGGCGCAAGGATACCTGTTCGTTTCATTCGAGTGATCCCGTCCAATTCGACTAGAATTGGAACTGTTAGGAAGTACCGTAGTTCTCCTAACAGTTCTAATGCTACTTTCCAAGGGTGTCGCGGGGTGTAGGTTATATATTTTGTAATAAAAGAAATTTGATGATCTGGTCTATATAATGTTTTTAATAAACATGATCTATTATCCGTCATGGTCTCGGTCGCTACTTTGACTAACAACCGACGTTTTACTACACTTTGAAAAAGAAAAAGCTACTTAATGAATCTGGATTTGTTTAGGTAAATAAAGATATTATTTATTACAACGTGAACTTCTTACCTTTGATACGTAACGGAAGCCATATTTTTCTGCTAATTTCTTAACGTCTTTTTCTTCACAGTTCACTTGTAGAACGAAATCATTCGACACGGTGCAATCAGAAGCTGTTTGTAAATCTACTTTTGATAAGACAATCACAAGTGCCAACAAATAATACGGAAAGGCCATTTAAGAGAATAGTTTAGCTCTACTCGAATCTCCTAAATAAAGAAAAGGAAATGTAAAATTGTTTTAAAACCATAGAATACTTATTAAAAATTAAGTAGGATTTAAAAAATGGAAGAATACTGGTAATTAATTACAAAGTTTCAATCGAAAATACTAATATTTCACAAGTATTATTCACTTCACTTTACTTTAGCCCACTGTCGTAGATTCGAAAGCATTTTTGTGAGGCATCACAATAAATAAATAAACAATACACGGTGTCCACAAATGATTGGAGTGGTTTCACAATTGCACTGTGGGTGTATTATTTAACATATCATCAAAAAAAAAATATACAGAGACAAAGAAACTCTCCAAGTTTTTGTTCTATTTTGTTCGTAAGGAACTCCATGGCAGACATCGCTACGAACTCAGTCAGCCTCATGTCGACATGGAAGCGTCGAACAGATGGCTGACGAGTGGTTAGCTGTTTGAGGAGACCGAAGGGTTCATGATCGCGATACAGGACCAAGTCATCTCCACATGCAACTACAAGAAACACATTCTAAACGACCGCAACGCGCATAACGACACATGCAGGAAATGCCACAATACGCATGAGACGACCACATAATATCAGGCTGCCCCCTTCTCTCCCAAACAGACTACTGCCACCGACACAATCAGGTAGCGTCGATCGTTCATCAACAGCTAGCACACAAACACTCACTTATTAAGAACACGGTCCCAATTTACAAGTACACACCACAAAGCTCACATAAGTTGTACTGGACGACCCCATTTACACAGACAAAACCATACATCACAACAGATCTGACACCCACAGCCTCACCACACTAGGACTTCAGAAAAACACTTATGCACAACTCCAGAAGGCTGTGGTACTCAACACCCATAGTTAGGAAATTTATGGACACCAACACACATCCCTACACACTTGCACACTTTTTTAACACTTGGCAATATGTGCTTTCGTCCTTGACCCGCCATATTTTCTTTGCTGGGGAAACCCATGGTTTAAAACTTTTCCATAATAATAAAAATAATAATAATAATAATAATCATCATCATCATCATCATCATCGTAGAGTCGGAAAAATTTAATGTAATTCTAAAGATGTAACATCATTATAACTTTCAAGCACTGGTAGTTCTTGTTTACTCTACTTCATTTTACGCCGATACAAAAAAATAAAAATTTTATAAAATGAAAAGAAATAAACAAGAACAGGTGATTAAAAAAAAAATATTCTCTTTTAATATAATTAAACTAGATCCTTTAATTAAAGTTTGATGATGTTTAATTTTATATTGATCAATCCTGAGGCAGTAAATTATACAATGGTAATATGCAGTTAAAGTAGAGGTTTGTTTTTTTGTTTTGTTTTTTTGCCTGGCACATGTATCAACAAATTGTAGAAGATAAAAAATTAAAAATTAGTAAATAAATCATAAACAAGATTAGATTCCTGTTTTAAGAAGTCTGAAGCCACAAGCTTCTGAAAATTCCTGAAGATCCTCAACTACGATTTCCTTCATTTCGAAAATTTTCGTGGATTTTTAGATCACTTTAAAATAAGTTGAAATCCAGGGATCATTTATTATTTCCATTTTACCAATTCCAAATCGTACTTTAATTTAGATATTGATTGGCTTACATTGCACTTACAGTCTCTCATAATGAACTCACAAAATATTAAAAACAAGAATAATAATTAGCACAACAAAATTCGATTCGATCAGAAAGCAATTTGTTTAAGCTTGTGCTGTTCTTGTTTCTCATTTTGTTTTGTTAAAAATTTCTCCAGCACGTTAAACTCTTTCCATATATAAACTAGATTCGTTTATAAAATAATACAAAGAAAAATATTGTGCTTGTTTAGCATTTAATTTGTGCTGCTAAATGTGGTCGTTAATGAGTTCAAATGATTTTTGGAATTTGAGAATCTCTTCTGATGTATTAGATATATAAAAGGCTAAATCTGTGGTTCTGTCTGTCCCACGTTCAGAATTGGAATGATGCAAAACAGCTTCCTGGCAGTTAGATTCCTAGAACACTGTATTCTTAAAATAAAATAGTAATATCGATATAAATAATTGAGACATTGTATTTTGGACAGAAAAGTCTCATTTATTGATGGTATAGTTGATTCCATCTTATCTGCTCTCGGTTTCTGCAGAGGATAAATTATACTTCCTGGATCCTTCTAGAGAACAAGATATTGAATTATTCTTTAAAAAATTTGATTTGCCTTATTTCAGTTAGTTATAGACCGTTTAAGCAGTTACCACCGACTGTTTAAATTTGTAATATCCGATAAATTCTAAATATTAAGTATCAGGCGTTATTTTGTCTATGTTCCTAACGAAACTTACCTCATATAATTATAATTATATTGGCATTCATACAATCAGTGCCAATATAATTAGTACAATCAGTTTCCTCTACAAGTAATGTTCAGATCCCGAAAATCTTCTGTAAAGTTGGCTTGCAAATTTTAGAGTAAGAAACGATCTATCTTCATTGCAAATTTCCCTCAAAAATCTCTGCGAAAAATTTCTACAAATAGGTGTGAAATTCCTGTAGAAAAACCCATTAAAATGCCGATATTTCCCGTAAAAAAAAATCATTAAAAGTGTCAAAATCTTCCGTAGAAAACCATTAAAAGTTAACCCTCATTGATAACAAATACTAGATCTCTTTGAAGTCTAAAAATGAATCATAATTTTCAATTCATTTCTTTATTCTTCGTAAATTTTCGCGTGCTCTTATTTAATTAAACCTATAAATAGGCGAGTACTTGAGGACATAACGAATGGATCAGTAAATGGAAATTTTGAATTTACATTGAATTTCTTAGTAATTTGCAAACACTTTAAAAAGAACAAAATACACAACATTTTAAAGCAAATAAAGTCTTAAGTTCTTTCATAAAAAATCTTCGAAAAATTTGCCAATAAATTTAAATAATTTCTAGGCAATTTTCTTGTTGTATCGTTTCTTTTATCGTTGTTCTTAAATAAAAGTTTTCTGAATGTAGTAAACATATTTTTAAATGAGCGCTTGTTAGTATGTGTGGCTTCACACCTATTGTACTCATCATAGGGCTGACATAGAGGCCTAATGAACCTGGAGTGAGACCACGAAATCTTCCTCACCCACTGGGTCAAAAAAGTTAATTATGTGCACTAATCACCAGGAGGGAGAAGGGGAAGGGGTTTTGTATTTTTTTTTCTCCATTGTAAACACTCCATTCTCTTGATAATTCAGTTTTTGTTTTGCAATTCGTTTCAACAAAACAATTTTTCCAAATACAAAAATTGTAATTAAATCCACAGAGTTATTATATTTCACTCAGAAATTTGAAGAAACCTTTTTTTCGATGTACATTATCTCTTATTAATTTAATCCTTTTTATATTTGAGAATAAAATAAAAAAAAATGGAAAAAATCAAGAAATTCATGAAAGAATATAAAGCTCTTTTTTTTTTCTTAAAATTTTACGCTATTTATTAAAATCTTGAAAACATTATAAAGCAAAACATCTCTTGTATATTTCTAACAAGAATATTTGCAGAATATAAACAATCTAATATCAAATTTTTTGTTCACTGAAAATTATTGAATCTGCAAATATTTACTGAAGTTCTCTACATTTATTTAATTGCAATCGTAATAAGAGTACGTTGAAATGACAATGAATTAATAAAAAGATTAATAAGTATTTATTGGAATCTTAATTTTAATGTAATTCAAGCGTTTCCTTTCTCGTTTGTCTAGTTTGTCAGTTAGTTTTTCCCTGATCTTTACGACAAACACGATCAGGACACTTTTGCAGCGTTAAACGTTAACAATGCAATCGTTTCGATCTGTTGAGATCTAAATCAGGCATTATTTTCATAAGAGGCAAAATTCTTGCTTTTTTTATGGAGATCATATCGTGAATTTCTCTAGATAGCACTGGAGGTATACATTCGCTGGGGAAAGATTTCACGATAGATGGTCTGGTGGAGTTAAGTGAAATCAAAGGGAATAAACAAATTCAAACCTTTTCTTTTCTCTCTTTTTTTTTGTGCCTCTAGGATTTTGCCCCAATAATTTTGCCCAAGAATGAAATAAAATTAAAAAAAAATAGACAAATACAATGTGTAAATTACTCTAAGTTTTGGGACAAGTTTTGTTGAGGTTATAATGTTCTCGTCATCCAAGACTATACAGATGCTAAGAGTCCGAAGAGCAAAGTGATTTTGATTATTATAGTTTTCTAGAATTACTTTCATTCTAAAGAAAACCCATTGAATAACTAATATAGTAAAATATAAATATGTATTTATATAAATCACAGTATAAAGGATGACAGAGCAGATGGAGGGAGACAGTCCTCTGAAAGTGAAGATATAATGAGTCTGCAATTAGGTTCATATTCTGTGAGGAAATAGGGGGTGTGATTAGGAGGACCAGCTCGGCGCCGCCGCTAGTCTTTTTCTCACAATGACTAGAAATGCTTTCTTATTATCGACATGTAGCAAAGGTCCTGATGTCATGTGTGCCTCCCACACCAAAGAAGACAAAACAAAAGCAATAGATAAAAGGTAGACTGCGTTGTTCTGCAAGGGATCGTCTGTGTTGAAACCATTCAGCCGCGAAGGTTATCAGTAATATACATAAGAAAGGAACACCAACATATACACTTATTTACTAGCATGTAGCAAAAAAAAAAGAAAAATCCCTTTTATACTGTTAAATTTATCATTCTCTAAAATGAAACTTGAGTTGTTAGACTTTACAAAACAATGAACTATTCCCATTTCATCGCATATCCTCCCTTTCTTGACTTTACTCTCTTTCTTGACCTTAGACTTTTGCATATTTAGAATCTACTATTAAAACTCTGAATAACGATAGAAATTTTAACGACCTAGGCCCTGGGTGAGGTATTTTTGTGATACCCAATGCCTTCCTCGCATTATTTTTAAATTCATATATTGTTTTAGTAGGAAACTTACAAAAAGAACAGTAAAGGATTATTTTATAAATATATCGAAAACTCACAGAAGCGATTGAAATAAAGTTGACAAAATATTTCTACTTCAATACTGTCCTGCTACGCTTAACAGTCAATTAAGTTCCTCGAAAACATGTTTGAAACTTATTTTTCGCTAAACGAATAGCGATTTTCCGTAAACCCCCACGATATATAATTCTAGATAAGTTCTTAGAAAATTGATGTTTACTAATTTATAACTAAATACATGCCTTTCATGATCTACCGCGAATACTTTAATAGCATACATATAAACAACGCTCTACTGATTAGAGGCCAAAAGAAGTGTCCTTGAAATGATAAAAGGTTTTTTTTGTTTTTGTTTTTGTTTTTGTTTTTTGAGTGTGCAAAATTGCCGTGGATAGCATGGAAAATGGCAGTTTTTGAGAATAACTTAGAAGTTACTACTGAAGAAATGTATGGTATTCTACATGATGGATACTTCATAAAATTATACACAATTTGATATATAAATCAATTTCAAATTCAGTTGGAACATATAAAAAAAAAAAAGGCCAAAGTTTCAATATTTTTTTTTTTTTTTTTTCGCTTGTGATGTCCTAAATTCATGACAATTTTTATTCGAAACAGCGATTTGACAATTTCGATGGTGTAGAGAGCCAAACTTGTTATGAATTCCTGTAACAAATTTTAAATCATTCGTCAGATGTGAGACTTCTTTCATTTTGATTCGACTGGCAAACTATCGGAATCCTTTCACAAATTTCCTCAATTTTGGTATCAAGTGATTTGTATCATCAAGTCCTTTACGATTACATTTACGTATCTGTGTGTGTACCCTAATATATATATATACACATAGAAAGATAGATAGATTAAGGGTAACACATACAGGTGTAAATATATTTGACTTCTACGATAACAAGATACCATTGTTTATCCGACAGGTTAGAGACCAGAGCATCTGTCAATTAGCGAAAAATCGTCGAATGGTGAAGCATAATCTTTATTTAACTTCCAAATATATTTTAGTCGCCGAAAAACGTAAACAACACAGTATATGTCATTTTGCATGTGGCTGCGAAAGCTAACTAATGTACTATTTGATAA
>JAFIDM010009631.1:238399539-238431893 GCA_023159025.1 Thereuonema tuberculata
AAAAAAAAAAAAAAAAAAAAAAACTAATTGGAAGTATCAAAATCTATCAATCTATATAAAAGAAAACATGTTTTTTTTTCTATCCGCTTCTCCTCCGAAAGCATAACACACAGAAATACAAATAAGGCAGCAAATGGTAGATATAGTATTGAGGAAGGCAACAATTTGGGTCAACCGGATGTCACGAGACATTCCGTATATCTGTGAAGGCGCCGAGACGGTCGCCGTCACGCGCTCGCGGGTGGTGAGAAAATGATCTCAGAATCCACTTTTACCGGGTTGTTAGTGATTTATTATTATTAATCGTCGAATTTACTTCGATGAATAAAATCTGAATATTATATAGAAGTTTTCTTCTAATTTTATTTTACTTTTTTTTTTCATTACTTCAAATTCTACTTAAGAAAGAAAAATAAGAATAAAACGCACAAGACATTTAACCGTCTTGTGAGTTTTATTCTTATTTTTCTTTCTTATACTGTTATACGCACGTTAATTTTATGCATCAAATTCTACTTAAAAATGACATATGAATTTAATGTATCACAACTTTTAAGTGATCTAACGTAAATAAACATTATGACGTTGTTAACAATAATAACATTATTCGCCATCTAATAATGGGATAAGTAAACGGACTCTAGAAGTTTTAAATTTAATTACAATCTTTTCAGTTGAGATTTTCAGAATTGAAAATTTTCATTCACAAGAAAACAAACCAAAAATTCCGAATCAAAATAGCAAGAATAAATGATTAAAAAATGTTATTAACCTCTTTTACTACCTGATTTTTATGTATTGCCAATGTACAACATATGACCTTACAATGTAGATCTTCGAAAATTGACTTATCAACTATATATTATTTATTTACTTTTCCACGTTATTATATTGATATGTAGTTGTAATCAAATGCAACAACTAAATCTGATAATTTTGTTTCGATATACAGTGGAACCCCGCCATTCGTTCGCCTCGCTATTCGTACAACTCGTTATTCGTCCAACTTTTTCAAGTAAAATTGAACTCGCCATTCGTACGCTTGCTCGCGATTCGGACAGCGTGACCTCGGTACTGGCCGCGCCACGCGGTCGCTTCAGTTCATTATCGTGCTAGCTTCCGTACGCTACGCATCATCCTCGCAAGCTTCGTGAAACTTTGTGATATTTTATTGTTATTTTTATTAAAAATAGCGCAGCCATGGGTATAAAAAAGATTACTGATTCAACTAAGCCTAAAAGGAAAGCAGTGAGAACGACAATTGAATTGAAAAAAAGAAATCGTTGCGAAGTTTGAATGTGGAACTCGTGTCTCTGACCTGGCAACTCAGTATGGCATGGCTAAATCAACCATATCGTCTATACTGAAAAAGAAAGAAATAATAATAGAGGCCTATATATTTATTGTTTTCATAGTTTTTATGTATTTTAGGCTTAACATATTATTACAAAGGTTTATATAAGCAATCATCTGTAGGTCTGGAACGGATTAATCCAATTTACATTATATCTTATGTGAAAAAATGATTCGCCATTCGTACAAATCGCCATTCGAACTGCCTCCTGGAACGGATTGTGTACGAATAGCGAGGTTCCACTGTACAGTAATGACTGCAGGGATTTTGGAACTGCGGCAAGCAAATGAAGTTGTATTTCATTCCCTAAACTGTAGTGGACTTAATGTAAATGTAAATCTGGTTTTCGTGATTTTTGTTTCTTCTATATATGATACTTTCTTATACTATCATTATATAATAAATTCCCACAATTATTATGTTTGGTTAAAAATTTATATATATCTTTGTTATTTAAATAATATATCAATCTACCATATGATACTTCAATTAATTGTATAGTGTTACAATGTTTGGTTAAGAATTTATCACTTTCATATATTATTTTCAGATTCCTTTGTTATTTAACTATGAACTGATATCAATCAAAATAATGTATAAATTTATCATACGATACTATTATCATTTTGTAATGAATTCTTGTTAAGGAATGGGTTAAATATCTATCCCTAATCATGTGAGGAAGTTCTTTTGATACAAAAAGAACGAAATATTATGAATAATAAAGTTGTTATGAGGAAAGGAGTTCAATATGAATATCATTTATTTATTTATGAAGAAGTTTATTATTAATACTGAATTAATTATTACAATACTTGTTTGCGCCCTCCCACCTTTTATAAAAAAGTTCGAAGTCCCGATTTTGCATTTTTTTTTATTCCAATAAGAAAAAGAAGAACTTCAATTCCAATTTAATTAAGAAGAAACAAACTCACCCTTCGGATCTTGTGATAAACCATCCCTGGAGCAGAGGCTATTTCTGGAAGAAAGTACAATAAACATCTGGCCAAATACTAACAAATGTCAGAAAGCGAATGTTCCCGAATTCTCTGAAAACTTTCTTCCAATTCTTTTCAGTAGAACTAAAAGTTTCCTCAAAGATAAGTTGCCACTTGCAACCGGAAATGTTAGCAACTTTTAAATGTTATATTTATAATATCACTTGATTATATTTATTATGTAAATATCAAGAAAGATAAGGTGAGAATAGGATATTAGAAAGAAAAAAATTGTAGTTAAAACTGATATTAACCATTGCATTTTTAACCCCACGAAATCAATATTACTGGCTAATAATATTGAAACATTGCATTCCAACAATATTCAGCAATAAGTTACTGAAAGAATTTAAAAAACCTCATTTCAAAAAAAAAATGTTTTGTCTTCCTTTATTTTTTTTTTTTAAAAGAAAAAACTATATATATAAAACCCCCCCCCCCCCCACTCCTCCCCACAAAAAACCCACTACATCTGCCCAAGAATTTGGAATGAATGGTTAAGATGATCCAAAAAAAAATAGTTACGCCGTTTTCCGGATGGGAAGGTTACAGACAAAATGATGGTTCTCCAACCTAAATGCTGAATTTCTTCCTTTTTTTGGATGCAAATGGGAATTGGAATCCTATCAATCCTTCCCATTCCCCAAGTGTTTTCAACGGGGTCACGTCCAAAGAAATCCAAACGGAGAAACTTTTAAATACCAAAGACAGATCATCTCTTATCAATAAATAATTTCAGTAAGATCCGTTCATTGGTTAAAAAGCTTTTGGAAGGATGTCTACATGCGAGCACAGCACGTACAAACACTGATTTTGGGAGCCTAACTTATCTTAGAAAAATAGGGATTTTAGTGAGGAAAAAAAGATTTATATTTAAGAAAAATCGTATATTTTTCTCATGGTATAAAAAATGAAAGAAACTACATTTATAAACTTAACACATTAAATAATAGATATTTACATCACATAAATTTGTAGTTTATTCATGCTATGTGACAGAAGCATGGTATAATACTTTTGTACAGTTTTATTAGCTCTATGAATAGGGGTCTTTCCTAGGCGGAGGTTAGAGTTTTAGAATTATTTCTCCTAAAAAGGATTCATCCAATCCCTATCAGATGGGGATAGGATTAAGATTTATCCCGCGCATTTGGTGACGCAATTTCCGGCGACGAAATGAAATTTTACATTTGTGCGCCCTGCAATTCTTTAAGGAAAAAAGTCTTCAGGACCTATGTACCTACTCTGACGAATGACAACACAGAAATAAAGAAACCATCCAAGTAAGCTCTGGGAATCGAACCCACGTCCACAAGCATCAAGCACGCCACTGCTACTGATTGTAATAATAACATAAAATGATCATAGAAAAACAAACAAACCAACAACTCTCCATTTAGCTGCTCCTTTATACAATGGGCTTATTTGTTTTATAATTACTCCCTTTTTTCTAACAAATCGTACAAAAGAAATTTGATTATTTTAATTGCAAAGAGAAATATTAATAAAAAACTTAAATTATAAGCGCGAGCTTAAAAATATATTTAATACAAAAAACTATTAAGTACAGGGTAGCCGGGAAGTTCCCGTACCCCTTACTGTAATAAACATAATAGGAGGTACGGGAACTCTCCGGCCACCCTTTATATTTAACTAATTTTTACTTTAAGTTGAATTAGTAAATAAAAAATTAGCTATTTAAAAAATTTTCGAAAGTAATAACTTTTTTAAAGTATTGCTTATGTAGCGAGTAAAGAGGCTTAGACATATTGTAACTTTTATATTTAATAGTGAAATAGTTGTTTCTTACTGAAATTCAATTTATATACAATACTCAATTATATATATATTTAATGAAAGTTTTACATGAGACAAGAAGTATTTCTCTACATTTTGTTTTTAACTAATCTGTATTTGTAAGAAAATTACACATTTAACTAAAATCCGTCTCAATAAATATCATTTGTTCTCACAAAAATAAATCTTCCTAGAAGTAATCAATTTAGAAAAACAACTTACTTCCTGAGGTTATTTACCAGGCTGAGAAACTTCATTTCTTCTTAAATAATAAATGAATACAATTGTGAAGAATAATATATTTATTTATGGCTTTTTTTCTAATTATAAAATAATGCTTAATTTTTTTAATAATTAACAAACGCTTAAGATTATAAATTACAACAGCAAAATATATAGTAGTAGTAATAATAATAATAATAAAAAGATTGCAAACCAATATATTTTCTGAAGTTGGCCATAAACCAAATTAATTTTTAAGTCAGTTCTACTTACGTTTCAGTTTCAGTGCATGTAATCTTCTTACATCTTATTTTGTAGCTTTTGAACTTGTAGCTTTTTCTTTTTTATTTTTTTTCTCTTTATTTTCTTGAGAAAGAGTGCCTGTTTGTCCATCCACCGGAAGTATCTAACTTCCTGCCGGAAATGCTATTTCCCAGAATTCCGTTTTGTAATGGCGGCCTCCATAAGTGATGTTATGTTTAAGACAACCTATTAGATTTTTTTAATAAGAATATGTTTTCATTCTACGTTTTTTTGCCTTGAAGAAAAACTAATTTCGAGTTAATATATATTAATTATATTATTATTATCAAAAATGGCATCCTATTTTCGTCGTAAAATAGCACAGAAGGTAGTTGAGAATCTCAAAAATAATATTGGGAAGGGGGAAACGGTAAATTATCCATGGGATACTTCCCAATAGAAATACTTAAACCAATTTTATATATAATTAAATATATAAAATATGTTCTGAAGTGATTGAGAAAATTATGATTACATAGATTATATATTTATTTTTATTATTTTATTTTATTTGTTTATTTACTTTTTTTTTGTTATATTTGAAAGTGAATCTGTTTCTTTCTAACTTTTCAGCTGAAATAAATTATACAACATTGTAAGTTTGCAATGACATTATAAACTTAATTATTATAAATAAGTTTTTAATGCTGGTTAATTGTGAATGACACAGTTAATTAATTATAAAGACAAATTATTTGCTTTTAAATTCCAATTTTAACTTATTAATTTTGTCAGTACCTTATAATAAAGTAAATATGGATAATTCCAGTGCTTGGAAAGTTCCAAAAAATAATAAATAATAACCAAGTTCCATAGTATGTGCAATGATTTTGCATTCAGATATGAGTTTCATATGTTGAAGCATTAATTCCCTTTATTTAAATTCCAAGAAAGTTAGCATATTAAATAGAGACTTTAAAAAACATATAAGCACAATCCCAATAATGATAGATTAAGATTGTTGAAAATTTTCAGAGCATTTCAATATGTAGATTTTTATGACTGAGGAATTCAATTCATTAATGATTTTTAATTCCTTATTGAGAATGTTAAAGTTCCAGATCCTGCGAAAATAAGTGAGGATTCTCAAAGTCATCAATAAAGCAATTGAAAGATGTAATCTTCTTTCAGGAATTAAAAAAAATAAAATAATAATACCTTTATTTTTAAAAGACTGGATTCCATACAAATTAAAGTAGTTAAAATCATTGCTATCTAAAAAGGAATTCGGAAGGTCAAAGTCAAACTTTGTTATCTCAAGCTAATGGACTAAGAAAAAGTACTACCATATGTAACTTTTTACATCTGTTATTGTTACTCAGTATTTATATCACTACAGATACTGAAAAGAAAGTATTTTCAAGCTTTTTCACAAAAAGTTATTTCTCAGTTTTCCCAAATGGCACAATTCATGATATAAGTCTTAACTTCTTATTAAGAGATGACTGATCCATTTGTTAACTCATGAGTAATTTCGACTTTTTCTTACTAATTGTCAACATTTTTCTTCATAAATAAACAACTAAAATTGACATGGCTCAACAAAACATAAACCACAAAAGCAATTTTTTTTTCTTTAAATTTGGGATTAATATTAATTTCAAATTTTAAAAAGACTTATTTGTTTGCCAAGATTTGAAACTGCACTATATTCTTCATTTTGATGGAATAGGAAAGCCTTGTCCAAAATTTAAATAAGAATCTTACTTACTTACTGTGTGTTATCTTACTGAGGATTGGGGGGGGGGGGGGAGAAATATTCCAACAGAGTATGTCCAAAGCAATAGGATATCCTAGATATTCATATAGTAGCTTAATCAATCCTTGTTGCAATAGTTTAAAGAATTGTTTGTTAAATCAATGAAACTCTTAACTACTGTTTTCACTTGAACCATGAAAAATTACTCAGAACATACTTGATTTCCTGCCAGCTCTTCTCTGCTCTTTGTAGCTACAATTTCATTATCACCATCCTCAATATAAGTCTTAAAGAAATATTCACATTTAAATAAAAAAAAAGAGAATTTAGTTCTTAAATAGTCATACAGAAGTATGAACTCTTACTTGGAAATACCCAAAAAAGATATAAGTTTAAAGTATTGGGTGAGTGCAAAAGTTCTACCCGTTTTTATTACCCATAAAGAATAGGAAATAAATGCAAAATGAACAGTACCTATTATTGTGCATAATCCCCATTGCTATCTAGGACCTCTTGCCATCTTTTTGGTAGGAGATGAATCCCACGGCGGTAAAATTCCGGTGGTTTCGAGTCAAAAAAGTCTTGGATGGCAGTTTTCACAGCATCAAGATCATCAAAGATTTTCTGACTGAAGGAATTGTTCAACGCACTAAATAGGTGATAGGCAGTTGGTGCCAAGTCAGGAGAATAGGGAGGGTGGGGTAAAACCTCCCAACCAAAGCCCAGTAACTCTTGGCGAGTGATGACAGCAGCATGTGGCCTGGCATTATCGTGACGAAGGATAACACCACGACAATTGACGAGACCTGGCCGCTTTGCTACCAAATTTGAATGCAGCCTGTCTAACTGTAGACAGTAGAAGGCAGCATTGATGGTTAGGTTGAGTGGCAGGACCTCCCAGTGAATTACTTCCTGCACATTCCACCACACACTCAATAACACCTTCTTGGGATGAAGTTCTGCTTTCAAAGTCGATGCAGGCAGATCAGAAGGGCGACACACAGTCCTACGATGCTTTATGCTACGATACATAACCCACTTCTCATCTCCTGTCACAATTCGTGTCAAGAATGGGTCATTTTTGTACCGGGAAAGCAAGGAAACACAGTTGGCAATTCGTTCATCCCGTTGCTTAGCTATCAGGTTACCGTATTGGCCCGAATGTAAGACGGCTCGAATATAAGACGAATGGCATTTTTTGAGCTCCTATTTGATAAAAAACTATTGGTCGTGAATATAAGATGTTATATCTATTAACGAGGCATAATTCAACAAATATTTCTAGTAAATTATTAAAAGAAAAGTTTGTTGACAAATTATCTTCCCACATCCAGTTCATGATGAAATCGTTAATACTTTTGGTTGCAGTAATAGGCTTAATGTCAGTAATATTTATTTAAATCTGTGACTTCTAAGCTAGGCGAAATGTCATTTATGAAATTAAATTAAACTATTTTTGCAAAAAAGTACACCACCACTAAGCGTAGTAGAATATATTTTTTTTTATTTTGGAGCATGTTGGTTAGGCCTACGATTGACTTCAGCCAACGCCAGAGCACGCTTGGTTTCGGTTTCGTGCGAGCTCCAAGTTTGGTTGCAAATATAAGACGAAATAGTACTTCCGTGGATGGGATTTTGGAAAAAAATGCCGTCTTATATTCGGGACAATACGGTATGTGGAACCCAACGATCCAACTTTCTCGTAAAACCCAACTTACCCAGCCGCCCCTTGCCCATTGTCCGGTGTACGTTGAAGGTCTCCGCTAATTCTTGCACGGTTGGGTTCGGGCTGTTCCTTATGGCTTGGTCAATATCGTCCTCTCCAACGTGTGATGGCCGTTCACTCCTAGCCTGATCTTGGCAGCTTCTGTCTCCTTCCCTAAATTTACGAAACCATCGACGACATGTGCTTTCATCTATTGCATCCTCCCCATAAATTTGACAAACATTGCGACATGCTGCGGCTGCCGTACTCTTTTTATCGAACTCGTATAACAAACAATGTCTTATATGCTCCTTCTCGCGTTCCATGTTACACCCTCTGATATTTTTATTGAGATGATTAACTTTGTGAGACACGATGCATTCATATGTGAGGCATCCACATGTTTGATTGGCAGACGATTTGCGTCATTACAATGTCATGTGTGAGGGCAATTCCATTGCAAATTTTCATATCCAAAAACAGGTGGAACTTTCGCACTCACCCAATAGTGTATTTATATGAATGTATTCTTCCAAGCACTGGATAATTTACAAATAAATAATATAAACTGTGCATGTAATGCAGTTTAACATATTGATGACATGTTAAATTATAGTAATACATCAATAAAGCAAAATTAATCCTGAAAATATAAATATTATGAGAGATTAAATGTTAACTTTTAAAGATATTAATTTTATCTACAGCTGTTTTGATTTCCAATAATAACATAGATATCATAGCTATACAAATTAAATTGTTGATTTTAACTTAATTTTAAGAACTTACAAATCAGCAGTTCTTAAAATATACATAATATTTCTCCCTTACCATGAGTCTGGTAATTTGAATATGTTGGATATTATTCCTTATAAGAACTACTAAATAATAAAAAGATTAATTTTTATAGCATTTTAAATTTCATTTATGTTAATTTAATTTGTGAAGGAAAATAACTAAAAATCTATTCATTAAATATTATAAATTAAAATGTAATTCTTATTCCCATTTTATCGCAGATATTACTGGACTTGAGAAAGCAGTCTTGTGATGTCAGTTTATCAGAAGACAACCTAAAGTCATTGGCGTCATTATTAAAAGTTAATAAGAAAATAAGGTATATCAAATTAAATTTAACGTGCTTGACAAGATTATTACATAAAAGAAAACAGAAACGCACATAACTAAACAAAAATTCACTGAGCTAATTTTGGTTTTTGTATTGTGAATCAGAGATGGTACCGTTTCGAGTTACTACACTTTCATCAGTCCGATCTGCCCAGTATACCTAGCTCAGTGAAGAAGGACAATATACAAAACAGACAAACAAACAAAACAGTGACCCCTCATTTAAAAAAAAAATAAAATCAAAAACCAAATCAAATTGTCTTGTTCATTTGTTCGTTTTTGTATATTGTCCTTCACTGAGCTAGGTGTGCTGGGCGAATCAGACCGATGAGAGTGTAGTAACTCGAAACAGAACTGTCTCCGATTCCCAGTACAAAAACCAAAATTAGCTTAGTGAATTTTTGCTTAGTTATGTCCATTTTGTTTTCTTTTATGTAAGAAAATAAGGTATTCAAGATTTATTTATAATTTTTCATTTAAGAGTCATTCCATCAAAAGAGGACAATTTGGCCGCAACAAAGCTTCTGATCATAAATACGATTTTTTGTGTAGTCCTCAAAACAGCCTGAATTCATCGAGGTATGGATTCCACAAGATGCTTAAAACGTTGTTGAGGTATTGTGTACCATGCAGACATGAGTGTGTCACGCAGTTCCTGAAGATTTGATGGAGGTGTAGGCCTGGAGCGAACAGCTCATCCCACAAATTTTCAATTGGGCTGAGATTTAGGGACTGAGCAGGCCACTGCAGCAAGGAAAAGTTATCGTCTTGTTCCTCAAACCATCCCATACTAAGGCAGGCTTTGTGCACCGGTGCATTATCCTACTAGAAGTAGCCATCTGCATGAGATAAACTGTTAACATTTACAGTTGCACTTGGTCAGCTACGATGTTTTTGGTTCGCTCTAGCATCCTGATGTGCCTCCAGAGGTATCAGTGGACCCAACTTGTGCCAGGAAAACATCCCCCACACCATAACACTGCCCCCACAGAGTTGTGAGAGACAACGGGTTCAGATATTCATGCGCACAGCAGGGGTGTACCTAATAAAGTGGCCGGACAGTGTAGCTGTTGGCAGAGCTGAATTTATTTATCATTTTAAGCAAAAAAATAATTAACTTTCCTAATTTCAGCTTTTTTGTCATTGCTGTTACTGAAACAAAAGTCTAAGTAATAAAAAAGAAGAAAACAAAATGTTCAAGGTTCATTAATTTTATGGAATAAGTACATATTTTAACCACAATTAAGAGAATGAGTTATAAAATTTTCATAAAAAATGCTTAAAGTCATCAGAAAATTTCTACATATCAAAGCCGTAATAGACTTAATAATGATGCTATTTGTTTATTGTTCTTACAATGAACAAATGAGTTTTTTAAATAAACAAGGGGTAACAGTAATGACTGTGGATAACAGTAATGACAGAATAAAAGCAATAAACACGATTTCGTTCAATGTTTCACTAGCATAGTTTGGCAAGAATAATATCACACAACCTAGGGTCAACCTTAACATGTCTATTAGTCTCAGCATTCCTACTAATAACTTTCTTTGGCTCAGGAATCAAAGTGATAACCTGATTTTACCATAAGATGTTTCTTGCAGGTCAAAAGAATCTGTTATTGCTTATGCTATACATTACTTTAATTTCCATATCAGTTTCACCAATTTAGTATATAACATCTGGGTGTAGTTCATTGTCTGCATTGTCTGCTGAATCATTCTCCATATTTTACTTGCTGAAGAATAGGCTTTCTTTTATGACTTTCTTTTTTTTTTTTATATCTGTAACTCTATTTTAATAGATATTAATGCTTTCTATGGGGATCAGATTCATGTCAGTGCCAATACAATCTCTGCTTCTCAGCTCAATTAATGTCTTAGATTATGTAACAAACCTTAGTGACAAAAATCTTTAAACAAAATTATTCTTAAGTTAACAAAAGATACTAAAATAACTCTGGTAACAGCAATGACATTGACTCTGGGACATACGAAAAATAAAAAGAATTACATTTAAATTAAAAGTTAATTTTAACTCAATTCGGTGTTTTTGTACTTATAGTTTTGCTATGAACAAAAATAAATCCTTTCATTAAAAAGTTTTCGGCTTTATATGTTGTAATTTAATGAAAAACAGTAGCCATGTGTTCTACTGGAACATCAGTGTTTGATGCTTTTCGTGTTGTTTTGTACTTAAGTAATTTTTAAAAATAGAAATTACTATTCTATTCTTAGAGACTTTTCTGCCTGCAAAGCTGTAAGCATCTATTACAGGTTTTTTACAACAATAGTCAATATTATGTCAATTTTGTATTTTTTAAAGTACTGACATCAAATGCTACTCTAATGATGGAATGACTCTTAAATAAGATGTTACTTTGTCAGTTGGTACATAATTTTCTTTTATAAGATAGTAAATGCAGGACAGTATTCAATATAAATATAAATATATCTTACTTGATGCCTGTATATTAACAAAAAAATCTTACGTTTATAAGAAAAAAAAAAATATTATAGAGACTTTTAATTTTTTTTTTCAACTTTTAAATTGTTTTTACGTTGTTTAGTTAAGGAATTCTGTTTTCTTATCACTTTAAAGAAAGAGTAAAACTTAATCACTTAGGTAATACTTTGTCATTGTTATCTGCTTTGTTTTAATTCTAGCTTTAATACTGTATACTTTGCAAAAAAAGAAAAGTTGCATCAAGTTTCTAGATGGGAGAATTAAAAACAAAACTAAAGTTCTCCAACCAAACACAAAATGCTGAATTTTTTTCTTTTTCGGATGCAGTGGGGGGAGGAAGATACAATCCTCATTAATTCATCCTATGAGCCCTCCTGGCATGCCAATTATATCCTATCCAAAGAGATCCATACAAAAAATACAAAAAAAGGCAAAAAGCTAGTTTCATATTGTGTACGAAATCATATCGACACCATATATGTTTCATTTCCATCTACTTCCTGTGAGATGGAAAATAACTCAGACCACAGAACTTGTATTTTTCCCCATCTTTACAAGTCGTAAGATTCCAATAAGGTATCACTCAAGTCTGTCCAACTTAAAGTTTTGGCTTGGATGGAGATGGATGGACAGATGGTCCTTCTTAAGAGCTTCCTCCCCCTTCCTTTTACATTTTGTGTATAGGATCGCTAAAAATAATTGTCTCATGCATGTAAATATTTCAGAAGATAAGAGAAATTTATTTTTGTTATAAGAGAATGTTTTGTTGTCATTTCCTCAAATCGGTTATGGTATTGAAACATCTGTAATACTCTATGCAGAGTTTATGTTAGACACATATTTAAGCTTTCAACTTATTGTATCTGATATTATATCAAAAAGAGCATTAGATTTGCTGTTCGTGTTTAATTTAACTACAGTACGCTCAGAGAAACAAGAATCGCCAAATATGGTGAAAAACGGATCATTTAGTTGATCCTGGAACTCATTGCTGCATGAACAGGTTACTGTAAGACCTGCACTGCCAAGCTAGAGATATAATTTGAAACGTTTTCCACTATTCTAAGAATTAGGATGATGGAATATGTCTTTCTGAATTACTAGGAAGATCGGCTATGGATACAAATTTGTTCCATTTGACGGCGAAGAGAATTGTCAACGAGCGAAAAATGATGTGACCTCACTTCGTTTTTCCCACCTGGGCATTTTCTTTTCCTTGTCTGAAGCCACTTTTGGATATGGATAATATTTATAAAAAATTTGAATAATATAAAAATAATAATAACGTACGTTAAAGATGCAAAGAATAATATATATATATATATATATATATATATAAAATCTTATTCTTTCTACTTTGCTTTTCAGAAAAGTATAAAATAGCTACGATGCTGTGCAATAGAGGTCGCTGAGTATATGTGGTATTAGTAATCCATAACCCACATATGTTTCTTAATGTTAATGATTTTTCTTCTCTTTTTGATCAGATGTTCTAATTATTAATTAAATTTTATTATATTACAGCAAATTACCTGAATTTATTTTACCTTTGACATCAAAGCTCCAAGGAAAGATTATGGAAAACATTCAACGAAATTCCTCCCATTTTGAATCTGTTGTAAGTGATTTTTTAAATTTGAATTCATATGTGACAAATGAAAAACTTTTATAAATTTCAGATGCATAATAAACTATGATTTAATGAACTATTGGAGATGTGGGAGGATTGTTGAAATTCATTTAGAGATTAAATTAGAATTTATTAATAAATCAAATTTTCTCATAATTTTAGACAAATCAATCAGAAGCTTCTTAATCAGTGAATTTAGTTCTAACAGTAAAATTCATATTAGATGATATTTCATCATTAGTACAAAATTTGCGAAAAGTACAGGTGGCATAGCCCATATTGATTCAGGCAGGGAGGGGGGGGGGTTACCTTCATAGTCTCAGATGTTTTTGAATTTAACATATGTTAAAATTCAGGAAAAAGTAGACACCTGTATCTTTTTGTTTTATTCAAAAAAATTCCTGGCTTGAGCTACAGGGCACCAAAGATGGCACCTCGGGCCTCATTTCTCACTTGCGATTTTCGACAAATTTTTAAAACAAATTTTTATCTCTAGAACCGTTCCAAGATATTTTATATGTTTTTTTTTTTTTTATTTGAAATATAATATTTGTCTAATTAAAACTATATACTTCGTTTGAAAATATGTGTTCAAGTTCTCTTGCTGTAGCCTTCTGAATTTTTTTTGAAAAATCAAGAATAATTTTTTTTTCAAAAATGCCAATCCCAAAATTTTTAATTTTTTGACTGTTGATCAGTACCTTAGAGTACTACATTTCCTGAAAAAGGGGAACTTCCACTTTTGAGTTTAAAATATTTTATAAACAATTGAAAATTTTGTCATACATTAAACCATTACCACATACTCACATATTGGCCTCATGAAATAAAAATCTAATGTTAAAATCTTCCTTTGATATTGAGTGATGCCTTCCTGTTGAACCAATAGGAACTGGGGCATCCACAATCTTTAAAACATCGCGATTTGGAAGTGAGCACTGGTGGTGGTGTTGCTGTCTTGCAGCTGGAAATCTATATCCAGCAGCCGGTCCTTGTGGTAGCATAAAGTTCACGACGATTTCATTTAACTCACAACTGATATCTATAACCTCTGCAATCCACCAGTCGCAGCCATACACACACATGCCACAAACATCCCTCTTTGTAAGTTGTGAATCAGAATATTCTCCTGCTGTTTCTGAGATCTTGGTTGTTCAAATGAAATTTCCTCTTTCCTGCTCTTTAAAGTCGGTCAAAATTGGCACAATACACACATAAATAAACAGACATCTCTAGGTGGATGTGGAACCACCCACTTAGGTCGTAGTGAAAAAAATTTTGATCTTCCAATGTGGAATACAGGATGTTCCTTCTTATATATGGTAAAAGTTTCTTTTATACTACGGATCATGTATCTTTTCACTTTCACCACTTTTTCTCCTGCAACTGTTATAGAAATAGTGTTTTTTTTTGTTGGTGCTCTGGCAAGAACAGTCCTGTTTATCTTCCAGATAAAATGACTGTGCAATTTGAGCTATAGTTACAGGATGACCATAATAGAGATCCGGTTTTCCAAACACTCCTTTTCCAGACCTCACATTTCTTGTTTTGTCCACCATGTATTTTGTTGCAGATGGAATATGGTGCAAGATTTGTACCTCTGAAAGTGATTCTGGGATAATTGTTAGAACTTGCACCTTTTCATTGTAGAATTCGCACAATTCAACAGCTAAATTGATGTTTTAATATAAATTCCCGACAAATATTACAAGCCTCTTTAGGTTCATTTTCTTCTGAAGATGGAATTTCTACGTTGAAGAGTTCGGTCAGTTGTCTTTTGCTGTATTCACCCACAGCTTCAGTAATTTCTCTGTGCCTTCTTGATGCATACAACTTACGACTTGACTTCACTGACCATGGTTTCCTAATAGGACTAATACCAATCTCTACAGCTGACTGATTCAGGAAATCTAATTCTTCTACTGCAGGTACAATCTTCATCATCCACACTATGAGAGACTTCTTCTAGTTCATTTAGTGTCATTTTTGATATTCTGTCAAAGCATTTAGAACACAGAAAGTCATCACTGGTAACATCTTCACTTTGAAACAGAGTCTTGAAATGAGCACTCTTATTCCCAACCTGAAGGAAGTCTGTCTTTTTGCTAGTCTTATATATCACTCTTTTATGGATATGCAAACAGTCAGCACACTTCACCCTCTTGTGACCCCAGTCAGAAGACATTTCGAACTCAGTTCTTTTCACAAAACACAATACAACTCAATCAGCAGAATCCTCACGAAAGCTGACAAGTACTGTTCAACCACAAATTTGGAATTTGGTGAACAGCTCTCTTTGTTTGCCTGTTGACAACTGAACTGTGAATTCACATGCCCTCCCTTTTATATGCTAAGCCAAACACACAGAATTATCTGCATGGTCCCAGAAGGTTCTGTTGCATTCTGGAATTATCTGGATGGTTTCAGATTGTTCTAGAAGGTTCTGGAATTATCTGGAAGCTTTCACATTGTTTCAGAAGGTTCTGAAATTATCTGGAAACAAAATAAAAAATAAAAATGCAATAAAGAAATTAGCCACAGAAACTAAAACATGAACATTGTTAATAAAATATGTTAAACTCAAAAGTGGAAGTTCCCCTTTTCAGAAACTGTAGTACTCTATGGTACTGATCAACAGTCATAAAATTTATAGTTCACTGAATTGTTAATTTCAGTCCTAAGCAGAGTGCACAGAAGTGGTATGTCGTGAAACCTGTTATATGTTTATAGGTTTTGAAAGCTGTGTCAAATTACGAATAATTAATTATTATTATAACAATTATTTTTATTACGAATTAAAATGCTATGTCAAATAACATTAGATTTTTATTTCATGAGGCCAATATGTGAGTATGTGGTAACGGAAACTGGTTTAATGTATGACAGAATTTTCAATTGTTTATAAAATATGTTAAACTCAAAAGTGGAAGTTCCCCTTTTCAGGAAATGTAGTACTCTAAGGTACTGATCAACAGTCAAAAAATTAAAAATTTTGGGATTAGCATTTTTGAAAAAAAATTATTTTTGATTTTTCAAAAATAAATTCAGAAGGCTTGAACGTATATTTTCAAACGAAGTATATCATTTTAATTAGACAAATATTATCTTTCATATAAAAAACAAAAAGCAACAAAATATCTTGAACCGTTCTAGAGATAGAGCATTTTGAAAATTTGCCGAAAATCGCAAGTGAGAAATGATGCCCGAGGTGCCATCTTTGGTGCCCTGTATCTCGGGCCAGGAATTTTTTTGAACAAAACAAAAAAATACGGGTGTCTACTTTTTCCTGAATTTTAACATATGTTAAATTCAAAAAAATCTGAGACTATGAAGGTAAGATTTTTTTCTTTGCCTGCCTGAATCGATATGGACTGTGCCATGTACAGATTTTTGTCACATATCATAGCACAGAAGACATTTACAAAGAAAATGTTAATTGTGGCAATCGTATTGAATTGTAAATATTGTTTTTATACAGTAATGATAATTGTAAAAAACTCAGTATCATAAAGAAACGAATGATAAGCTTTTATAGAAGAACACCATTGGGTGATTAAAGTACATGTACAATTAAGGTGTAACAGTGTCTGTCAACATATTCTGCCACCTATTACTTTGCAGTTATTGGAAAAATAAAGTCCAGTGATTCTAAATGCATTCCAAAGCGAAATATTTAACTGCTTAAGGAATTCTTCAATAGAAGATGCTTTTCAATAAAAATAAATTTGAAGCAAGCCTTGTGTCAAACATGACGTCAAAATGTTGGTTTTTCTTCGAGTTCAGTGATAGCAGATTTATATCTTACAAGAAGAGGTCATACTCTGTATCTCTCCAAAATTAATGCCATTTTGTGGGATGAAAGTTCACATGGAGTACTTCAAAAATATACATGGGTTATGGGGCCAACCCTCAAAAGTTTCAAGATATTTGAGATTGTTTTCATCTAATATTTGAGTATTAGCTTATTAACTTCCTGTTGTTCAACTTCAGTACCTGTTTCTGTGGTCCTGTGGTTAAGACTTCTGCCTAACAATCTCAGGATCCAAGGTTTGAGTCTGGTGAGGGCAAACCATTTATTTTTTTTTTATTTCTGTTATTCTTTTTTTCTTTTCTTTTTCCTTCTTTCTGTAAGATAATGTAGGTTTTGTTCTCCCCCCCCCCCCCAGTTATTGTATGAAAATCAGGCAGAAAAAGAATATACAATTAGAAATAAATAATATTCTCCTTAACTTTTATTTTTATTAAAAAGTATTTTAATTTATTAAAACTTTTATAAGACATATATTGTAGAATTACACAACTTCACTAAACTTTCCTTTAATGTTTTTTTTCTTTCTTTTTCCTATACTAATACACTTTTCTCTTGACGTTAACATTAATACTAATACTTGAACCATTAAAATCAATGGATGGTGACATTGAAAGTATTTAATTTTAATTTAATAGTATTAATAGTAAAAATATAGTAATAAATATAAATGTTTCTTTTTTTTTTCTTTTTTTTTTTATAACCAAGTTTTATAGAATCCACCAATTGAGGTATTTATCCTGCTAATTGTTTATGGTAATACCTGTTTTAGTTTTTTAAATGAAATTATTTTAGTTCTAATTTAATTTAGAAAAATTAATTTTTATGTACGTGCTTTTTATATAATACCTAATTAACAAAATTATAGACAAAGGATTTTTATTGCACAGTTCAACAGTTGAACAATTAGCATAGTTACAGTTATGTAAAAGGGTTGATGTATTGACAGATAACATCTCAGAAAAAGCATTAATACATGACTGAAGTTAAACCTCCCTTCCCCTCCAATTATAAATTCAAAATGTCAAAGAGAAAAGCTTATTAGTGTAGGAAAAAGAAAAGAAAAAAGATTAGAGAAAACTTTAATTAAGTTGCATAATTAATAAGACAGTATATGTCTTATTTTATTTTTAATAAATTAAAATACTATTTAATAAAAAAAAAGTTAAGGAGAATATTTTTATTTATTTATAATCGTATATTCTTTTTCTACCTAATGTTCATAACATAACTGGGGAAAAAAAAAAAAGAACCAAACCTACATTGTCTTATAAAAAGAAGGGGGGGAGGGAAAGTAAAAAAAATGAAACCGAAAGGAAAAAAAACAAAGAAAGAAAGAAAAAAAAAGTTTCCCCCTAACCAGACTCGAACCTTGGATCCTGAGATTGTCAGACAGAAGTCTTAACCACCGGACAACAGCAACACTTACTGGAATTGAACAACAGGAAGTTAATAAACTAATACTCAAAAATTGATGAAAACAATCTCAAATATCTCAGAAACGCTTGAGGATTGGCCCCCACAACCCATATACTTTTTGAAGTACTCCATGTGTACTTTCATCCCACAAAATGGCATTGATTTTGGAGAGATACAGAGTATGACCTCTACTTGTTAGTGTGTTTTAATTCCTAAAACCAATATTCTTTTTTATATAGAACTTTTTTACTTGTAACTTATGCAAAAAAAAAATTATTACTTTTGTATATAAATAAACTTACTTTTTTTTTATAAAAAAATATTTTTTTTCCTTGTTTCCATTCCAGAAAACTGAAGAAATTTACAATGTGAAAACTATAAATGATGAAATTCCTTGCCTTTTATTTGCTATAGATCCAAGCATATTTAAAAAAGTAAGCTGCAATTTCCTCCAATTTATTTACTTATTTTATTTTAAAGGAATTGTCATATTTTTTTATGTTGCATTATTAAAGCCATTTACACTGATTGTTGTGCTATTTGTTTAAAAATAAAGTAAAGAAAAAAAAAAAAAAAGATAAAATGCATTTACTTGGTAAAATTAAAGTAGAGGAGTATTACCCAGTGGTTTTGGAACACTGTTTGTCTTCTATCTTCAGGGACACCACAAACATATAGGATGACACAAGACAAAATTACATGGTGATGATACAGAAAGGACTAACAGTAATGACAGCCCTTCCTATCCTTCCTGTACCATCACCATGGGTTTTTGTCTTGTGCCATCCCTTGAATATGGTCACACAGTGTTTCAAAACTGTTAGGTAAAATTTCTCTAATTCAGTTTTACCAAGTAAATGTGTTTTATCCTATTTTCGTTTCTTCACTTAAAAAAAAAATGTTTTAGCAGAGAAGAAGAGATCTTTGACTTCTTGACAAATCATCAGATAACTTTAAGACAAATATTCCCTTCGAATTGCAATGTCAGAGAAATTTTAGATTTACTTAAATCATAGAAATTAAATCACTAGTGAAGAATTTTGTATGTTCTGGTGATAGCAAACTATAATTTTACTCTATTATAGAAAGCAGTAAATAGAGGCTGAAGATTTTCATAAAAATTAAATCAAAAGAACTTGAAAAGTTCTATATTCTCAGAAAATAAAATATTATTTAATCACTAACTTCGTGGTTCTCGACTGTAGCAGAGCCCTGAATTAATTTAAGATTTTTTTTCATAAATAATTATTTGTCATAAATTTATTTTTGTTTACTAATAAAATTACCCCAAGGGTCACATTGACTTACAATGGGGATACTTTTAATAATTGAAAAACTAATAAACTAATTTATTCTTTTAACTGTATTAAATATCTTTATTTTACAATAACTGTTCTTAGTTCATTTTTTATATATATATATATATATATATCTCTCTCTCTCTCTCTCTCTATCTATCTATCTATCTATCTATATATATATATTTGAATATAATTATAAGATAATACAATCGTTTTATGTTTATTTATTATTTTATTAAATCTATAAATGACTTAGAGTGGGAAACGAAATGGAACTATAAATCTAAACTAAAAACATAAAGACACATAGCATATTTTGTTTGCTTGGAGTTTTTAAAACATTGATCTTTTTGATGAATTATGATAAAGAAATAATAGTTGTAGCATAAGCCTAGATGTTTTAATAATATATTTTATAAAGCAATGGAAATGGGTAAAACACACTTATTTTGTTAACATGGAAGTATATTAGCCAACAGTTTTGGAACACTGTGCATATTCCATCTTCAGGGAACTGCACAAACATATAGGAGACATATGACAAAGCACATAATTGTAGTATGAGAAGCAACCTCTACTTCCATTTTACCAACAATAAGTGCATTTAACCTATTTACATTACTTTATTTCATTAGCATACGTTAAGTTTTCTCATATTTTAGTACAAGGTATTGTAATTGATAATCCTATAATTTATTCATAATGTTTCATTGTAAAAAAATTGATATTCTTTTAATACAAACTCATTGCTTTTTCCAAAATATTATTATTATTTTTTTGTTGTTGTTGACTAATAAATCTTATTTTTAGGAAGTCTTGAGCAATGTTACTTTAAGGCCCGAAGATTTCTGGAAAAGCAGTTCTTTAATAAATACTATGAAATCCGAAAATATTATTGTTGAATTTAGGTAAAGTTTTTTTGTTTCATCATGAGCATTGAATACTAATTTTAAATGAAAAATTTAGATTAACTTTTGTACATTATTGATTGACTGGAAAAAAAACAAAAAAAAAAAAAACATATTCACATATAAGCTTAATACTGCACTAATATGAAAATAAATTGCTTGAGTGTAATTTGTTATTGATAAATTTTCCCTTAATTCCCGTCTTCACTTAAACCATAAGCTACTTCTTAGAAATAAAATACAAAGTACCATTCTAAAACTTACACAATATACAGCTTGTATATATATATATATATATATATATAAGGGTCAGTCATTTAAAAACAGAACATATGTGATTGTAGAAATGTGTTTGTGATCCTTGCGAGTTATGTCCCATATAAAGGAAGCGAGTACATTGGAGAACCTAGTTTACCTTCACCCATGACGTCACGCATCATGTGACGCACAGTGAATGCACCGAACACCACTGGTGGCAGTGTAGTCACCGTCCAACCGTAAAAATGGAAGTAAGGAAAGAGAAGCAGCACGGTGTTGTGCGTTTTTTAACAATGGAAGGTGTGGGCAGCAAGCAGATGCATACGCAGATGAAAACAGTGTACGATGATTACTGCATGAGCCTCTCACAAGTGCACATTTGGCGAAAACGGTTCCTAGAGGGCCGCACATCCTTCTGTGACAAAGAACGGCCAGGACAACCAAAAAAGTGACTGACAGTGTTGTAGCGCATGTGGATGAGTTGATTAGTGGTAACCGGCCACTGACTGTGGATGATATCGTGGCACTGGTGGGTCTGAGTCACGGTACCACCCATCAAATCATCACCGATAGGCTCCGGTATCGGAAAATCTGCGCTGAATGGGTTCCCCATAACATTAATGAAGGTCAAACGGGCTATCGCACTGCCATTGCTCTGTATTATCAGCAGCGATATCAGCAACAAGGTGACCTGTTTTTGTTACACATTGTGACAGGTGATGAGATGTGCTGTCATGATTACCAACCTTAGACAAGGCAGAACTTATAGGGAAACATTCTGCCTCCCCTCCACGAAAGAAGTCCAAGGCTATTCAGAACAGTACGGATAAGGCAATGATGACATTGTTCTTTAATCAACCTGGCACACTCCTCATCGAGTTTTTGGAGAAAGGGGCAACTATGAATGCTATGCGCTATGTCAACACGCTTACGAAGTTGCGGCGAGTGATAAAGGCAAAATGAATGTTCTGGACTGATCTCAGAGGTGTCATTTTGCCCCACGACAATGCCTGTCCGCATACTGCCGATGTTTCTGCACCACAATGCAGAAATTCATGTGGGAAATGCTAATGCACCCCCCCCCCACACACACACAGTGTCCTGACATCAGTGTCCTGACATGTCCCCTGTGATTTTTAAGTGTTCGGAGAATTGAAATGTGCCCTCAGAGGTAAACGATTCACATTGGACAATGACATGAAGGACGCAGTTCAACAAAGGTTCCAGCAGCAACCCGAAGACTTCTTCCACAGCGGCATTCAGTGTCTCATTTCGTAGTGGGATAAGTGTCTCATTTCGTAGTGGCGACTACTTGTAGTAGACTCAAAGTTAATGTGCTTTTCGACCAGGTGTTCGGTTTTTAAATGACTGACCCATAGATATATATATATATATGTGAAATATAACTTTGTTGTCAGTAAGTTTTGACTTCTCCTCCTTAATCTTGAAAATTTTATTATATTCATGTTTATCTTCCATTTCATGTTTATTGTACTGTAAGTTTGCAATTCTTGGAGACGATTTTTGTGTATGTTTTATTTATGCTAATGTTGTTTGTATTCCTGCATAAAAATGAATTTTCAGTTGGGGAAATCAAAAGTTCAATCCAAAATGTAACTAATGCCAGTGTGAAGCCTGCTTAAGTTCTCTCTCGTATAAAATTAATTGGAACTCTTACAATTAAAGTTTGAATCAATTACATATGAAGTCTGGTTGTCAGTGACTACAATATAGAATTATAATTGCACAAATTTGATACAGTGGATGACATCATAAGGCATTGCATGGATTACTTCTATCCCATTCAAGTTAGCAATATTTCTGGATCTGGTCATTCAAGCTGTCTGTCTAGGAATTTTCTCAGCTTATTTATCCTCAGATTAAAAATCCAATTTTCTTGTAAAATTAGACAAGATTTTCTTCCCAAGTTTAAGGCAGGCCAAGTTTACAGTAAATGATAATTTACTGTATCTCTATATTGACAAATAACACCCACTCTTTTAGAAAACCAAATGCATTATTAATAACACTTTTTAAAAAGTTAATTAAATTTTCATATTTTTTAAAATTTTGATTATACATTTTTAAAACACCATACTCCTAATTTTGCAATTCTTTTCTTGCAGTGGCGTACCAATGCCTTTGGGGGCCCGGGGCGGGAGTTCCATTATCCCCCCCCCCAAAAAAAAACGGAATCTCCAATTCAACAACCAAAAAAAAAGGAAATACTTGGGTGGATGGGCCCCTACGCTGACTGGTGGGGCCCCCTAGGCTTGCTTTTACAACCAAAAAAAAAAAAGGAAATAAGCTGGCTGGTGGGGCCCCCTAGGCTGGCTGATGGACCTTCCCCCCTTGGTACGCTACTGCTTTCTTGTAGTTGTTGGCAGAAAATTAGGAAATTCTCCTTACACTTCTAGATCAGAACTGGAACCTTGACATCCTGGGATGTCAAAAAGAAAACTGAAAACACATAATGCTTCCAGCTTAAGAAGTATAGCAAAAATTCTGTGTACCCCAAAAAAGGAATTTCAGAATAGAAACATATGATTCAATGCCTCCAGCAGAAGATTCGTCCTGTCCAGTTTTAGTTTTAACTAATGATAATAATGTCAACTTTGATTGCAAAACAAATATAGAGATCTAAAGATGTCAGTTTACAAAAGTCTGTATTTATTAAAAAAAAAAACAAAAAAAACCTGCCTATTTCTACAAATGTTAATGCTGGATCAAAAATGAAAGACATATATTTTTTTCCTTCCATTATTTCAAGGCAAGCTTAACTTACCATTGAAGCAATAGAATATGAATCAATAACATGTACTTATAAAAAATATAATTATAGAAACACTTTTATAGAACAAATTAGAAGAAAATTACAAAAATATGTTAGTTACTATCTGTAATTTAAAACTATTTAAAGTTAAAAATTTGGCTTTTTTTTTTTATATTATGCAGTTCACCAAATATAGCAAAACCATTCCACGTAGGTCATTTGAGGTCAACCATTATTGGAAATTTTATTGCCAATATCAGTGAATCACTCGGTCATCGAGTCCAAAAACTAAATTTTTTAGGTGACTGGGGAACTCAATTTGGTAAATTTTTGTTTTTATTATTATTTTTTTATTATTTATTTTAAAGTGACTTTATTTATAAATAAATATCTACATGAAGAAATGAACGATAATGGGAATTTTTAGCATTGTTTTTCACTTCATAGCTTTGCTTTGTTTCAGTTCTGATTTTAAAAGTTTTTGCTATCTTTTATGTTTATTTTCCTAGTCTTGTAATTTTTAAGGTTTTTTTATTTCGTTTTGTGTTTGAAATAAGTAGTTTTGTGTAATTTTACTAAGCCATTGTAGATATACATAGAGAGGTTGAACTGAAAGTTCTTTCAGTGATATGATTGTAAGAATGAGAAACAATCCAAATAAATCCCATTTCAATCCAAGAAATATATATATATATATTCAGAAGCCTATATCTATTTCTGACTAGAACAGATACTGCTACAACTAATATCTATTTGATTGTAACTGATAACAATTAGATAGATAAAATTGGAAGTTGTCTTCCTGGAATCAGATATTTTTTGTCCTTATTAATTTCACCCTTCTAAGCAATTAAAGGGTAAAATTAATTCTGAACATGTCTTCTTCATATTTATATTACCAGAGATCTTTCTTGTACATAAATATTCTGTTCCACATAATAGGATGCAGTTGTATTACATAATACAGTATCAGATGATTTCGCAACATAAAAGCATCTAATCCTGCAACAGTGATTGAGGGTTGGTCATTGTCACATCTAAAACATCTTAACATTCTTTGTCCACTATAAAAAAGAAATCTGTGCTATAATCCAGAATACAAAAAAAAAAAAACCCTAAATAAATCCCATACCAAGCCAATTAATACTTAATGACTTGATCCCTGAAAGTTTATATTACTGAATCCAACAGAAAGGCCTAAAAAGATGAGAAAAATTGTGACCTCCAACAGGTTTTTTTCAAAGTCCAGATTTGCTGGCAGAAGTAGGTATACTCATGGCAAAGAAAATAAAACAATGAATTCAGTAGAGAAATGCCAGTTAAATAGCAAAAGTTCCTGAATAATTGCGTTGTTTTCCCACATGTTGAGAATAAGTCAAGGTCTTACTAAAAATTTCCTTGTCAAGACTTAGTTATCAATATTCAGTCACCATACAAGTAGCACAAATTGACTTATCAAAAATGTCTGAAGATTAAATTCGAGATATTATCTGATCTGCCATTTTCACCAGATCCCCATAATATTCCATTTTTTCAAACATTTCAATCATTTTCTAAAGCCATCAAAAATATTTTTTTAAAGTGAGATTGAAAAAGCATGTTTTTGGACAAAAAAATTAGTATATTGAAAGCAACGTGACTATCTTGATTAATAAAAGTTATTCTTTTCGGCTTTGTTTGACAAATTCAGCAAATCTTTTCCACCAACCTAACAGGTGAAAATATTGCTTGAAAGAATTAAATAGCAAAAGAACTTGCTCCTCATTCATTCATATCACTTTGTCAAATGGCTATTAGGTTTCTTTCCCAGTGGGTAAATGTGAGAATGAAACTCCAACTTCACTTTGTCCCATTGACTGGTGATTGTAGGAGACTTTCTGTGATGCCAACCTCAATTGAAAACATGGGCTTCCTGCCTTAACATTTTTTAAGTTATACTAGTTTAATTTCAGTTTTTAGTAAAAATAATGAACTTTTCTTGTTTAATTATCTAATTTTCCTTATTATTTTCCCCCCTCTTTCAGGTGTTTTAAGCATAGGCTTCTCAAAATTTGGCAGCAAAGATGAATTAGGAAGGGACCCAATTAAACATTTGTTTAATGTAAGTTAAACAATATAAACATTGAATTATCTAATTCAGTTATAAATATCATGATTAAAAATTCCATGTTTTGTTTATCAGGTTTATGTTAAGGCCAATGCAGAACTTCAGAAAGATCAGACGTTTCAGGACTTAGCAAGACAGCATTTTAAAAAATTAGAAGAAGGTAATTGCATTTATTAAAAGTGTTGTCTTTTCCATATAAATTATGTAAAGATTGTTTTCTGCTCGTGGTCATATTAATCTTAAATTAAAAATTAAAATACTTACTCTCCATTGCTAGCTCATTTATTTCTGCTCATCTTTTTTCAAGCTCAGTGAAAAAATATAGAAACAGAAATATCATTTTTTTTTCTTCTTTACAATAGGTTTTCTTGATACTAATGTGATAGTTTTACATTATCCTTTTAGTTATATTATCATTTTTTTATACACATTCATTCATTATTTTATAATTACTGTTATAATATTTTTACAAGAAATGAAATGTTGTTGATTTATTCAAATTTTATAGCTTTTTTTTTTTTTTTCAGTTTTTGTATTTGGTTTTTTTGTCACGTGAACCAAAAACATCTGTTTCAATATCCAAATTTCTGTTTTTAAAATCTGTCATATAGTAATACAAAGTATTGTCTTTATGTTTTTAATATTATTATTTTTGTCAAAATCAAAAGCTTTGGTAAAGATATTGGAATTAATTTCTTGTTTCTCAATTCTGTTGTTTTTTTTTTTTCCAGTAATCAAAAATAAAAGTAATTAAATTTAAGTTTTAATAAAACCACACCATCTTTTTGCTATATCCTATTTATTAAAATACAGCAAATTTTCGGAAAGAACTCCACCTTTTCTTTATCAAGTTACAAAATTTAACTAAACAAAGACATAAAAACCAAATGGCAAAGCACCAACTAACTCTCTGTTAAAACCAGTATGTTACAAAGTCATCAAACCATAGCATACAATGACACACTTATAATGTAAATCATTAAACTCCACAGCTTTGTTAGACGTAATACATTTTAACAAAGCTGTGGAGATTAATGGTTTGCATTATTAATGTGTCGTTATATAGTATGGTTTGATGGCTTTGTAACATACAGGTTTTAACAGAGTTAGTTTGTGCTTTCCCATTTGGTTTTTATGTCTTTGTTTAGTTAAATTTTGTAGCTTGATAAAGGAAAAGAAGAGTTTTTTCTGAAAATTTGCTGTATTTTAATAAATAGTTAAAGCAGTCCCATTACAGGCCAAAGTAGGCCCTAAAGGTACGTTTCCGCTCACTGCTGCAGCAGCAGGTAGAGGAGGTGCTTTTAGAGGAGGGAGAGGAGGAATGCAGTAGACTGCGCAGCAGCTACGTTTCCGCTGAACCGACTGCCGCCCTCTGCCCGGGGGTATTTTCTCCCTTCTTCGACCCAGTAAAACCCTTCTTCGACCCATCAAGGTTGCAAAACTGCTCAATTCAGTCCATCAGGACAAGACAATACGTAGCAATTTTAGGAATGTGATTAAAAACCATTATTTCTTTAAAATAAAATCTATAAAGTTATTTTAACTTGAAATCTGATGATTGAAGTTTATAGTTCCATGTATAAAGATTAAAAAAAAAAAAATTAACAACATTTTGATTTATATTACATTTGCTATTTATAAAAGATTATTTTTTTTCCTATAATTTAGGAACAATTATTTGCTAATAGTATTCCTAGTATTAGGGTTGAACAAAGCTAAATCCGGAGGAATGTTGATAATCCGCTTGCAATTTGTGATTAAAAAAAGAGGGAGGGGAGGGGAGGACAATTAAAATTTTCCAAACCACAGTTGTAGCAATCCAAACGTCGCAAACATAATAAGAGATGGACAAAAAATTCGTAAATTATGAAAGGATTTTTTGAAAATAAATAAATAAATAAAATGTTATTTTGATTTAATATAATCCATTAAAATAAAAAGGTGACAATATGTGAAAACCTTATTAAATTTTCTCATATACATCATATTGTTTTGATTTTTAGGCGCTTTTTATTTTTAAAGAAATCTTTTAGTGAGTTTTTAATTTTTATAGAGCTAGTTAGTTGGGCATTAGATGTTAATGATTTCCTTTTTTAACTTGATTATAAACGATTTTTTTCATCAGGAAACATATCTTTTAATTTTATGTGAATACATAAATAATTAAATGTTATTTTTATTTAATATAATCGATTGAAATAAATAAATATATATAGATTATTACAGAAATATCATATTCATTAACTGAACGTATTTTTTTAAATTTTGAAATATTAAAAATGCATTTGTTTTCATCCATAAACTCTTTCTTCTGACCACTTGCTGCGTGCAGCAGCCAAGATGGTTGCTCATTTTTTCCTTCCTTTTCGACTGCAGCCCTTCTGCTGCTCTGACGTCACGTGCAGCAGCAGTGAACGGAAATGTTTCTATTGAAAATAGAAGGGACAACAAAGGGGCAGTCAAGGTTACCGCCCCAGGGCTGCAGTCGCTGCTCTGCAGCAGTGAGCGGAAAGGTACCTTTAGGGTCGCAGGAGGTAAGGGCTCCCAGCGTTACTTGACCAACGGGACGGTATTGAGGTCGGATGGTCAGCCCGGCTTTAACTCCTGGGAAAGAAACCTGGTACCCATTCAACAGAGGGCTGGGTAGACCCTATGACCCGTTTGGAGGAGAAAGGAGCGTGGAAAAATCCCCGCCCTCTGCCGAGGGCGGGAATTGAACCCACCACCTCCAACCCGCAGCCAAGTGCCCTAACCACTTGGCTACCAGGCCCACATTTTAATAAATAGTATATAACAAAAAGATAGCGTGGTTTTATTATAATTTATAATTATGAGAAGGCAGGAATTGAAGAATGTAGATGTTATTTAATATATTTATAATTAATTTATTCAGAGTATATTTTTTTTTTTGTTTTAAGTTAAATTAGACAATAGTATATATATATAAGCATAACAAAAAATGATTGAACATAAATGGCATATGCGTTAATATTTTAACTGCTTCTATAAATAAAATCATGTTGATTGGACAACGTATGGCTTTCACTTGTGTGAACAAATAAATTGAATAAAGTTCTTGTCTTCCTAAATGGATTAACACTAACAATCACTTTGATATCAACGCTGTATTTTTGAGACTTTCATTAATCACACAGTTAAAATACATGTAATCTATATGTATATCACTTGTAGAATCTTGATCAGTTCCTCGAACTAATGTTCCCTCAATCTATTTAAAACAGTTCTGTTTCTTGAGTGTTCGTGGTGTTTAATTATGTCCTTGTTAAAATAATGGAAAGAATGAATCCATTTACTTTATGTCTTGATAACGCACACGAATGAAACATAGATAGTTCAGTTGGTTCCTCTATACGTACAACTTGCTTTATGTACATTCAGTCATCATTCAAAGAAAATGGCGGCATCGTTTCCAATACACAGTTCCTATAACTCTTAGTCCTAAAGGTGGTCTCGTTCTGGAAAAATATTAAATGGTTCATTAATATTTATACTAACTCGATGAATAACCTTTTCGATTCATCCTTCTTTAGTAGAGTTTGCTTTACTTAAGTAGTAATCATGGATCTTTTATCAATCTTTGATCCATATTCAATCAGGAATGTATATTGGCGTGTGTCTCTTCGCCATCTTTGCTTCATGTTCAATTTCATCACCAAGGCGACGCATCATCCTGTCTTTGTTGCACGCGCCGTGATTGAACGTGATATAAATTGTTGTAATCTTGGCAATTACAAATGCTATTAACATCTTGCATATATCACTTTAATTTTGGCTGAATAATATTTTCCGCAAATTGTAATTTGTCATTTTAAAAATGAAATAAGCTATTAAATATATACTTTTGAAAATCTACAAAGAAGAAGAAGTATGGCATTAATTAAATTTAAATTTAACTTAAAACATTTTCCAGGGGATAAAGAAGCTCTTGATGAATGGGAGTATTTTAGAAAACTCAGCATTGAAGACCTGCAGAAAACGTATGCTGTAAGTTAAAATTTTTAAATATATTTACAATTTGATGTTGCGAATTAGTGGTAAATAATCTGATTGATTAATATTAAACTTTTGTAAGTAATTTTTTATTAATGACATATTAATGACAAATATTTTCTAAGATTCCAAGAATGCCCTCCTATTTGCAATGTAATAAAACTAATAGAAACATTGTACAAAATCCAAGTTTTCATGCTTAATGATAAACCAAAATTCCGGTTTATTACGCAATTCTTTGGGCCTGGCGACTTCTGGATTAATTGTCGAAATTTTCATGTCCTACATGGAAAAAAATGTCCACATGTTTTTTGAATCTTAAACAAATTACTATTCCTTTCTGTGTCCAAAATGTTGATGACCTCCTCTTTTATACCCGTGGCAACATGCAACAACAAATTTTTGATATCATGGAGTGGATGCACAGCGATATATATTTCAAGGTAGAACAAGAGAACAACTTATCTATTCCTTTCCTGAACACCATCGTCTCCCGTACACATAACAGCCTTGAAACAGCAGTTTACAGAAAACCCACTAATAGTGGAATTACCCTTAATTTCAATTCTGCCTGCCCTTTGGCATTCAAGAGGAACGTCTTCAGCATGGCCATGCAGAGAGCATTTAACATTTCCAGTACGGAATACCTATTTTTAAAAGAAATTGACAAAATTATTTCAATTCTTTTAGCCAATGATTACCATTTATCTTTCATCAGTTCCCAAACTACCAATACACTTGAACACATTTATAACCCCTCCTGTAAAAGCCTTAATAGAAAACATTTTATGTTTCTATCCCATTTCATCCCACTGTTTTCCCATCCTTACAAAGAATATTGAATTGTTATAACATTGCTCTCACATCCGCCATCAAAGACACTATCAACCATTATCTTATTAGTGGTAAGACAGATGCTAATGTTGTGAACACAAGGACGTGGTTTATGCCATCCATTGCAATGGTTGCACTTGCAAATATATTGGTGAAACACGCCAACCTTTAAAGAAACGGGTCGCACAGCATTCTTTGGCCCTCAAGAACAGAGATTTCAGTTATTTAACCATAGGTCACACCTGCAGCACCAACCACTCCTTTAACTTTGAGCATCCCAAAATTATATGTAATGAAAGAAACGACTTTAAAAGAAAATGTAAAGAGTCCTTCTTTATCATTACTGACAATAGATGTTATAATGACAATCTCTCTGTTCATGCAATTCCCCAATATAGTTTCCATAAGTTTTTATAATTCACCATTAGCTTGCTCCCTTTCTTTTCTTTTTCTTTTTTTTTAATAATTGTACTTTTAATATACAATAATGCACAAATCTGTCCTTTCAAGTGATATTTAGCTTGGTTATTGCTGTACTATATCTTGTCATAAGTTTTCCAGTTTCCATCCCCGTCATATATGCATTTCTCAAGGGAACTCAACAGATGCCTCTTACTGCCCCCTGATGCAGCACTGGTTCAACCCAAGGTCGCATGTCCCGCTGGGCTCCAACTTCGAATCTTGTAACCGTTGTAATAGCTCACTTGATAAGGGGATGCGGTCCACCCCGAAAATGCTAGTGTAATTTTTAATTTGTATATAAAGTTTTTTAATCTTCAAAATGTGGTGGCATTAATTTCATCCTTATTATTAATATTATATTCACATTTTAAACCTGCAAGTATAAAAGTTTAATATTGTATTAATAATAATATGCTGCTAGATTTAAGTGAACATACTGCCATTTGGACACATACGAGTGATCAAGGTGCCTGCCATGCGGCTGATATGCCTGAATCTGGATTCGAATCCTTGGGCTTGGATTCGTTCTTTTGTGTGTGTTACTGTTGCTTTCAATGACTTGTTCTCAATTTCATGCCTTGTCCCTGTGCAGTTTAGCTTCTGTCACTCGAGCACCTTTAAAAATCACACACTTAAATGTGTGTGCAATCAAAGTTACAAACAAACAATAAGCGAACACTTTTTTACTTGTAAAATAAATATTATTAAATAAACATTTAAATAAAAATACATGACAGCTTATGAGTTGGAATGAATTTCCAAAACATCACATATAGTCATGATAATTTTTTATTATGATTATTATAATTTGAGGGATTTCTTTGTTTCATTGTATATTATTAAATATATCACTGTTCAAGTCTTTATCACATAAGCTTTTGGAAAGAAGTAAAACTTGTTTTTTACTTAAAAAAGCTTTTTTTTTCCATGTATATTAATTGCATTCTTTACTGTTCAATACTTTATCACTATAGAGGCTGGGTGTAAGCTTTAATGAATATCACGGTGAATCAATGTACCGAAGAAAACAATTAAGCTTCCTCGACTCCTTAAAAGATAACAAAATCTTAACACCTGCAAGGTATTGTAAATGTAACTTTTGTTTACTAAAAATATCTTTTAATAGATTTGTATTTTTTTTTCTTAGAATTTCTTTTTTTTTTTTTTTTTT
>JAFIDM010009631.1:238493499-238507908 GCA_023159025.1 Thereuonema tuberculata
GCAGGCCATAATGTGGCATTGTCTCTCAATTTGCCTGGGGTGTTTTAGGAAGACTTAGGGGATCAGACAATGTCCGATATCCCAAGTCGAACTGAAGCACCCCAGGCATACTGAGAGACAATGCCACATTATGGCCTGCACGAGTCGTGAAAGTCTCCCCTCCAGTTCTTCTTTTTTTATTGTTTTACGACTTTAGAATTAAAAATCCTAGATGCGTACACACCCTTAGGGAACCTGCATCATCAGTGACATGTGGTGTCAAAAAACTTAAAAAGAACTGTGTGTGGTAAATGCAATAAAGGTCTTCATGGGGAATGCTTCCATAAGCATGTGTGCATCAGCTGATGAGAGTGTGAGTGTACAGACATAAAATATTTTATATCTCTTGCAAAAGTTAATTGATCATCAAGAAAATGTACCAATGGAGAGAAAACTAAATTTTATCAATAAGAAATACTATTTCATTGCTTGTAAATAATATTTTTCTAATCATAATGTGAAATAAACATAGAATTTTGAGTTTTTTACATATATAGTAATTAATTTATTATTTTTTCCTTTCTAAAAATTAAAGTCAACCCCATAATTCTTCGATGGTTCTAAGCCCCAACTATATCTTCAGCATTGGGAAAAAATCTAGATGTATTAAATAAAATTAAGTACTAGAAATAATTCAAAATCTGAAATCTTGCAAACTTCCTGAAAAGAGCCTTGGCAGTCTTTGCACATCCTGCCCACAATGGGCTGGCAGTGAAAGGTTAAATATGCAACAAATTTTGTACATGTAATTACTGTTGATAAAGGTAATTCATCACACTTGCCTTGATATTTTTGTTCCATTTATTGCCATAGAAGCAGCTGTTTCAAAGTTTGTATTCTGAATACATCATCAGATTGATGTATTAGGAACTGTTGTTAAAAACTGAAATTTTATTGATTTTTTTTTAAATTATTAATTTTAATTTGTAATTTAACTTCATATATATATATATATAGGGTGAGCTATTTAACCTGAAAAAGTGGAATACAGTAAAACCCCGATTATTCGAGCCCCGATTATCCGAGTTTCCGCTTTAACCGAGCTATCAAATATTTCTAGGATTTTTTTTTGGTTCTACATTTTCCATTTTTAGAGCTACCGAAAAAAATTCTGAACTTGATCTCACCAATCAACGAAGAGGATATACGTGACTGGATAAACGCTGACGAACAACAAGACATTACAGGTGAAATGATCGTCAATAACAAAAATGAATCTAGTGACGATGAAAATCGACATATGAAAAACCTCCCATACAGATGGGCTGAAAGCTATCGAAAATGCTATTGAATATATAAAACAACAAGAAGAAGCGACACCAGCAATCCTGTTATCCTTAAAAAAATGGCGAAACATTGCTGCAGAAAAACGCCAAAGTAACGTAAAACAAAAAACAATTAAGGACTTTTTTAAGTAAAAGAACTCTTTAATTATAACAATATGAATTACATGTGGTGTATCTGTATAACTTTGGTATTTGTTAAAATGCACATTGAAACCTACACGATTTATTTTATTTACAGTTTTTGCTTTAACTGAGTTTTTCAGTTATCCGAGTTAGTCTTGGTCCACATTAACTCGGATAATCGGGACTCTACTGTATTTCCAAAAGGAAATGTCGTTTAGAAAAATGTTCCAAATACAATTTGTGTGTTTGAAAGGGGGAAAGAAAGTAGCGCTATTAGTTTTTTATTTGATGAACGTTTTCATGGTCATTTCATATTCAACTTAGTTTTTTTAAATGGAAACCTTTTTTTTAATTAGCATCTTCTGAATCTATGCAAAAAAATGAGTAAGTTTTGTCGCAAACATTTTTCTCTTAACCGTCTTAATGATACCATTTCGATTTAAAAGGCAGGTTAAGAACATTTTGCTTTTCAAAATGGAAAGCAATAATTTTATTAGCAATACAAAACAAACAATTTTTAATGAGTAATTTATTCCAATAAATGTTCAAAATGATGACCATCAACCTTGATTTTTAAATTTTTCAAGACGAAGAAAATGTTGATAGAGTAGCTAAAAGCGTTTCTTGATCAATGTTTGCACAGGCATTTCGTATTCACTCCTCATATTTTTTTTTAACCATTAAGGATTTTCAACAGACCAATAATGCTTATTGTGTACGTTTTGCCCATGATTAGTGAACGTCAATTCCTCAGAAAATATCACTGAAAGAAAAAAATGGTTATCAATTTGTATTTTTTCTCATACCCATTGACAAAACACCACTCAATTGTGGAAATCCATTTCCCAGCATGAAGATTTTAATGTAACTACAAATGATACGGATGAAACTTACGTTGCTTTAATATTCTTAGAACACTTTTCTAAGATATTCCAGAATCAGCAGCTAATGCCCGAGAGCTTACATGAGGATCATGAGTGACTACAGCTAAAGTTGCAATTTGAGTATTTTCATCTGTTACGGTTCCTTTGTTTGGGTTGTGTACTTCTATTTTCCGAAAATTGTTGCACAACACAACGAAAAGACAATGGAGTATGTCTTTTGGGAAACCGTTCACTATACGACACAATTGCCTGTTCCATATTTGGTACAGATTCATCATAGCTGAAAATTTCTCATCTACCGATAAGTATGCATTCTTAGCAGAGAAATCAAATTGTAAGCCTTCAATCAAATGTAGGATGACTACTGTACAATTGCCAAATGAACATCTGAAATGATACATACTCTAAAGTGATCAAAATGTTGTATTTTTTTAGTAAAAACTTATCTCTGTTAACGAAAGAGATTGTTATTTCTTTATTAGAATAAGTTAATCATTAAAATTGTTTGTTTTGTATTGCTAATAAAATTATTGCTTTCCATTTTGAAACACGAAATTTTCTTAATATACCTTTCAAATTGAAATGGTATCGTCAAAAGACGGTTAAGGGCAAAATGTTTGAGACAAAACTTACTCATTTTTTTGCATAGATTCAGATGCCGCTAAAAAAAATAGGTTTCCATTTTAAAAAACTAAGTTGAATATGAAATGACCATGAAAACGTTCATAAAATATAAAACTAATAGCACTACTTTCTTCCCCCCTTTCAAACACACAAATTGTATTTGGAACATTTATATATATAACGCTTCCTTTTGGAGATATTCCACTTTTTCAGGTTAAATGCCTCACCCTGTGTATGTGTGTATATATATATATATATATGGGTCATTCCACAGAAAACGTATTTTTTAAGAGACAAAAATGTTTAAAAAAAAATATTGACAAACAAATCTGAAATTTATTTTCTAAGCAGTATTATTGCTCCTATGAATTATAAAATGAATTGTTACATTGTTTCTTCCTTTTTCATGAAATAAGGAATAAAATAAAATTTTGATATGAACGGAGGATGCACAACTGTAACAGAGTATAAGATACAGCAATGAAATCTACCATATTTTAAAAGCATAACTCATAATTTAAGTAAATTTCAATTTATTCTGAAACTGAGTGGTTAAACAGAACATTAACTTATCGCAAAATAGCAGAAAAGAAATTTACCGATAATAATAAACAAATATTCCAACATCATAAATATTTTAAATTAATTATTGAGATAATTATAATAAACAATATAGTATATATACTAAATCAATTATTGAGACTCATAGTATTTAAATAAATGATTTTGTACCCTCTGTTACGAAATTAATATCCTCCATTCAATGTTAATGTAACGGAAGATACATCTACGGAGGATACACACTGCAAAATTTCCCTAGTTTTGTCATGCTTATTGTGAGGTTAGCTCGTGAACATCCTTTAAAATGTAATTGAATCGTATTTAAGAATAATTTCAACAAGTTCTATCTATTTTCTCAATGTTATTTACCTGTCTAAGTTGAGAACGGAGGATACACAAAGATGAGAACCGTCTTGACAATCCTGAAGAAACTGTTAGATAGAATGTAGTTAAACCATACTATTTTACTCCAAACACAAGACAGAGCTAAAACAAAGTGGCGTCTTTTCCTCCTCCAACCACTCTTTGTGAATACTATTGGCATCTAATGGGAATTTGTTAAAATATCTTTAGAACGGAGGATACAGGGAAAGTCTGTGACAAACTTTCAAAACTGAAAACATATGTTCAAGCTAACATTTTCTCATTTTTTTTTTATGTCGAACTGCAGTTCACCTTTTAATGTAAGAAATACAATGTGCCTCACTTATTCAATATTTCTTTAAATTCATGCAATAATTAACTACCCTTCTGACGAAACACTTGTGACACGTAACGGAAGTATACATATCTTCACTGTTGTTTAAAAATTTAATAGAAATAAAATGAAAGAACAAAGAATACCAATGTTCATATCTTCCTTGGTTTGTATTGCTGTTTATAACCACTGAAAGAAGAACTTTGAATATTTCTTAAGTAAATAAGTGCCTTGTACTTAAAAAGGTACGTTTTCTGTGGAATGACCCATATATATATAATTCTTAAGCTCATTTACTCACTGAATAAAAAGGAGCTTCAGTTATTTGAAATATCAGTAAACCTTAATAGTAAAAAAAGTTTACTAATATTTCAAATAACTGAAGCTATTAAAAAAAAAACCTTTTGAAACTTTTTTTGAAAAGTTGCCATTTAGATAATTATCCTTGTAAAAGTAGAAGCACATACAAGAGTCAAATTAGAATAAGCATAGCAATACAGGATATTAACAAATATCTGACTCAACATTTTAAGAAGTAACTTACAAAAAGATTCAAAAATATGTTTTATTAATTAAGTCGTAATTAATAGATTGTTTTCTAAAAGAAAAAAAAAAATCTTTACCAAATATTATTGTAGTTTGGACAAATACTATCATCTAATATGGTAAAGGTAATTAAATTCTTAAATAAATAAATATAAATATCATAAATAAATATCATTATTTAAAATGATATTTTATTTTTACAAATGTATTTTAATATTATTACTTCCATTGTATAACTTTTATGATTTGAAAATAGGTTTGATGAAATTCTCATGAATGCATATAATGAGTTAGAACCTTGTATTTTGGTGCAGTATCTATTCCAGTTATCGTAAGTATTATATTATTATTCATAATATAACAAAAATATAATAATTAGAGAAAATATTAATTTCTAAAATTAGCAACAGTAATTAAATAATTGATTTTCAAAAATGTACTTTTATTACTCCCTCCTATGGAATAATCCTAGTCTATATAGTTTTGTTGTTGTTGTCATTTTTTAAGTTAATATTATAAACTGAAGCCCTTGGTTTAAAAATAAGCATACTACAACATATGCTAATTATGCTTAAACATTGTTTATTTCTAATTCAACATGTGACACCCTAATGTTTTAATTATGAAATTTCAATTCAATAATAATGATGTAAAAAACTTATTCAAACATTTGCATTAAAAGAATTCCCCGAAATTTTTGGTTGTTGAGAAATTATATTATCTGGAGTAAAAAACTGAATTCTTCATAATCATCTTTATAGTGTAGATTGCTGTAAGCCAGTGTTTCTCAATTGGGGGGGGGGGGGGCACCAATGCTCCCTGAGAAGCATCACGTTGTGCTAGGCTGACTAAAGACTTCAGGAGGACATTTGATGTTGTAGAGGGACATTGGGAAGATGGTGGGCACATACAAGTCTTCTGTTGAAATTCAGATTATTTCTGTATGGTTAAACTTTTAGCAATTATGAGGGTACAAGATGTTTCTAAGTTAGAAATTCCTGAGAAATTTATTTTAGTTCCGGTTCTTGTAAGTATCTATAAATATTCTACTTGCTAGAATAATTTCTACATTGTGTTTTTAGTCAGTAGCTTTGCTGATTCTGATTAGTAAGCAATGTATATTAGGAAAATGTAAAGTAATTATAGGCACAGATTTTGTAATTGACCAATTGTTTATATTTTTTTTTAATAATTTAAAGTTAGCTAAAATCATTATTGTGCAAATTCTTGATTATTTTACTTTTCTTTAGCCGTCACATTAATGCTGCTTTTCAGAAACTAAAAGTTAAAAACCAACCAGAACCAGTGGCAAAGGTTTGTATTATGGTTTAATTCTTTTCTTGTATCTTTCTATGGTTTAATTCTTTTCCAATTTTTTTATGATGCCTAATTTTCAACATAGTTTTTTTTTCTGTTTATTAAATATCTAAATTATCTATTAAACATCTTGGACAAGATGTATTGTTCTTTTCCAAAATGTACAAGAAGTTTGAATGTATCATAATTTTGTATTCCATTTCACAAATCTCATTGAAGAAGCTCTAAGTTAGGTTCAACTTAATGCCAATTTGTGATGGCACATTTTAAGTTCACAAATCTCATGAAAACTTAAAATGTGCCATCACAAATTGGCATTAAGTTGAACCTAACTTGGAGCTTCTTCAATCACAGTTTTAAAGAGTTACTACCTTATATTAAGATGCAGTGGTACTCCCATGGAATTTAAAACAGGCACATTCAAAAATTCTGTCAACAGAAAAAAAGCTGAAAAAGTTTGAAGTCATCTTTTAGATATTGTCAAATAATAATATCATGTGATTTAATCTGTCTTTAATTTTGAAAATGTTGATCTCTTCATGATAGTTACCTGTGTGAAGCAATATTTTGGAGAAAATTTATGATTTTACTATGCCAAAATTAAAATGATTTAGTTAGGGAAAAAAAAGACGAATTTCATTTAACTATTTTTTGTTTTGAAAAATAAATTTAACGTGCTGTGAAAATAGTAAATAAATAAAGGAAAAGAAAAACAGCACCTGAACAAAAGAAGAAGAAATTGCCTTTCTGATTTTAGATTATGGGGAGGAGTTGGGAACAGCCGTTTCGTCCTGCAATGAACTCATCAGCCCAACCCTGCCTCACCCTAACCGAATCAGAAAGGCAAGATCTTCTTAGTGAGAACCCCTGTCAATCTGGCAGTGGTCCCACTTACAACAAAAAGCAAGAAAAATAAATTGCTGCATCATCCGACGCCAGCAACACCTTTTCCTACGGAACTGTAGGCAAAAAGGATTTTAATGGAAGAATAGAAGATTCAAAAATTAATATGAAAAACTCTTCTTTTGTTCAGGTGCTGTTTTTCTTTTCCTTTATTTATTTACTATTTTCACAGCATTTTAAATTTATTTTTCATATTAATGAGTTGTTTTTAAATATTTTCATTGAAAATAAGTTTAATCATGTGTCCAAAAAAGATTAGTGATTCAACCAAGCCTAAAAGGACAGCAGGTGAAAACGACAATTGAACTGGAAAAACAAAAACAAAAAAAACTCATTTTGAAAGTAGAACTCATGTCTCAGACCTGGCCACTCAATATAGTTTTTATGCATGATTTTTTCAATTAAGTATTATTACAGAGGTTTAAATAAGCATCATCTGAGGGTCTGGAATAGTTTAATCCAATTTACCTAATTTCCTATGGGAAAATTGATTCAACATTCGTACAAATCGCAATTCGAACAGCCTCCTGGAACGAATTGTGTACGAATAGCCATGTTCCACTGTATTTGGTAATGAATATTTACTGATGTTCATTTTATATCCTCACTGATATGAACTTACAAAAATAAACAATAATCTTTTTTACTGAATATCAACAGTTCATTTCCTTTCCACAGTCATGTGAAGTTACAAAAATAAAATAAAAAATATTATTTTCACTGAATATCAACAGTTCATTTGAGAACTATAAAATCGCAAAATAAACAAAAAAAAAGTTAATATCTATTATTCAAGAAAAAATTAGGATATTTCATTTCTAATGAATTTAATATATTGTCATAGACCTTATGTATATACTTATCAATAAGATATATTGTAATATAGAATACAAATATTAATATCATTTTTCATAGATCATAAAACTAATGAAGGAATGAATGATTTAGATTAAATTTTATAGAAAAACTCTAAATTCCTGGACTTAAAAAAATTGTTTATATATACAGTATATCATCATCAGGTACTAAAGGCACCGCCTTGTCGCTGCAACCATGCTCTTCTGTCCTCAGCCGTTCTCTTTAATTCATAATAGCTTCGGAATTCCAGAACACTTTGTGTGTCATCCAAGAATTTTCTTCTTGGTCTTCCTCTTCCCTTTTTTTCTGCAATTTTCCCTTCCAGAATAATTTTTAGAAAACTGTTATGTCTAATCATATGTCCCAAAAATATGTCCCAAAAATTTTGTTTTTCTTTTCTCAATATCCTGTAATAATTTTTTCTGTTCTTCCACCTCTTCCAAAACTTTTTGATTTGTCTTCTTATCAGTCCAAATAGTTTTTATCACTCTCCTCCATATCCACATCTCAGCTGCCTGAAGGCGATTAATATCTTGTTTCCCTAACGTCCAGGTTTCACTGCCATACATCAGGATGCTCCATAGAAACGTTTTTGCAAAGGCCTTTTTAGTTTCAATATCCAGATGGTTTGATGTCAGTATATTTCTTTTGTTTTGGAATGCTTGTTTCATGATAACTATTCTTCTTTTTATTTCCTCAGAACTTCTGTTATCATCTGTTATGTAGCTTCCCAAATAGCAAAATTTTGCTACTTGTTCAATGTTATTTCCTCCTATTTTTATAATTGCTTTCGTTTTCTCCTTATTTTTTTCAACGATCATTACTTTAGTCTTCTTTGTATTTATTTTTAAGCCCCAATTTTGTAAAGTTCTGTGTAGTAAATCAAGCATTTTATTCATTTCTTTTTCCGAATTTCCTAATACTGCCATATCATCTGCAAATCTTATGCAATGTATCTTTTTTCCATTTATACTAATTCCTTTAGTTTTAGCTTTCGTAGTTTGGATTGCCTCCTCGATGTATAGGTTAAACAAATATGGAGAAAGTGGGCATCCCTGTCTTACTCCTTTCTTAATTTTCGCTTCAGTCGTTGCTCCGTTGCAGTGAATGAGTGTACTTTGGCCCTTATATAATTGATAGATAAATCTTCTATCTTTCCAGTCGAATCCCTTCTCCTTCATAACTTTAAACAAATACAGTATATATCTGTACAAATAATGGACGATACACAAAAAAAAAATATTCTGCCTTGATGGAAAATTATAATTCATTTCTATGTTTATAATTTTGATATTTTAAAGAAAAGCTTCAAAAATATTGTTAAAAAAATTATCTAAAGATTTAAAAAAATTAAGACTAAATATTAGATCCCCCCCCCCCCCCAATATTTTTTACCAGTAGTTATTGTCTTAAATTCAGCTAACTTCCATTATAAAGACAAAATATTGATACTGACATCTTGTGCTCCTTCTGGTGGAAAGATACATTACGTCATCTTGTAAGCCGTCTGCAGAATAGAAACGGGATAAACTGTAGATGTTTCAAAGTTTTTTTCACCTAACTTCTAATAATCAGGAAAAATCTTTACCCAGAAGACTGCAAAAAAAAAAAAAAAAAAAAAAGGCATGCATTTCAAAAAGGTAAAAATAAGTTAATTTATTCATGCAGCAGTATTAACATTTAGATTTAAAGGGAAAAAAATGAGTTTTTTTTGTTTTTTTTTTATTTGAATGATGTTAGAGATCCCTGTATGGGTTAGATGGACCCGAAATTCGGATCCACTGATTTTTAAAATATACTTTTTGAATGAAGATCCCTCATGGATTAGGTAGATTTCTCTCTGTTAATCCTAATAAAGCTTAAGGAAGTTTTTAATTTCATTCCTAGTTGCCATGAAATTAGTGTACATCATCAGATTTGTGCCAAAAATGCTTCATAATTGTCAAGAAATGCCATTCCATTAAAGGGTTAGTATATTGTTCGTGATTGAAAGATCAGATTAGGAGTCTTCACATGAATTTTTTAGGCGTTTTCACCTCTTCCCTAAATCTTGAAGTGTGCAAAGTTGAAAGAAAGTTATATAAGATCATACATAGAATTGGTGTTTTAAAAATTTTATGTAACTACTCATTAAATGAAGCACTGTAAGTTAATAATATAAACAACCTACATGACTGTGAATTCGAAATGCCTTACATAAATTCGTTAATATAGACATAGTTATATAACTTGTCTATAACATAGATATAAAGAATTTAATTGTAACTACTTTGCTGCAAGTATATATAACTTCAGAAATTTGTTTCATAAACCTAATATTGTTCCCCCTCTTTTCAGGGTCGTCTGCTCTTATTTTATTCTTCTAAGTTAGTTTTAAAAGCTGGCCTTAAAATCCTAGGACTGAAGCCTTTAGACAAAATATAAAAGAATTCCTCATTTCTGAAAAATATGTAATTAGAATTTGTATTTTACCATGTATAATTTGTTAATAAAAGATGAAATATTTTTATATTTTTGATTGACGTAGTTATTTTTGATTCAGTTTCATAAATCAAGCTTTCCCTTCCCTCCCAAAACAAAAAACAAAATAAGTATAATTAATGTAAAACAATTAACATAAGTATAAAGAAATGGAATTTAGTAACAATAATTGTCAAATGTTATTCATCTAATAATATGATGACTGTTTTGCATTTGAAAAAAAAAAAAAAAAAAACTTGCATATTTTTTAATGAAAGAAAAAAAATGTTATTCATAAATTATAATGATATTATTTCATGTATTTCATATTTCTGTGATTCTAGACTTATGGGACATTCTGTATAACAAAGAAATTGAGAAGTTAATATAATTAAAACCTCAGTGAACCTCTTAAACACTACCATCCTTGCACACTTAATAAATAGGATAAGTAAACTTGGCACTGTATATGAAATGATCAGTGATAGTGCCCAGTGGTTATGGAATTGTAATTAAATAACAAGCCTCAATTAACAGTGAGTGGGAAGGAAGATGACATGATGCTGATTTAGATTCTAGACTTAGTATTAATAAAATATAAAATGCTAAGTTTATTTTATCTAAATGAGTATACTTGAATTAGCCAAGTTTGTATTCTATTCTATTTCAATAAAAGTTAATAAAAATAAAGTACACTGACTGCTCAACTGAAAGTGGACACCTGCCATAGTGGAACAATGAACCATGCAAATTCAGGCAATAATTTGAATATTCATTATTAAACAACACGATCATGTGTAGTTGGAGTCATTTGGTGTCTAACCACATGCTGAGGTAAAATGTCACCATCAAAGCAGCTGAGCGATTTTCAACGTGGAGTAGTCATAGGCAGCCACATTAGTGGCCAGAGTGTGCGAGCCATAGGAGCACACTGAACCTGCTAAAGTAAACCATGGGTGCTATTATCACGAAGTGGAAACGTGAAGGAGTGGAAACACGACGTCATGGAGGTGGCCAAGCCCGCATGCTGACTGATAGAGACCGGAGGACCCTGAAGAGGTTGGTATGGCAGAATAGGGCTGTTCCAGCAGAACAACGGCAGCAGGACTTCCAGCAGGCAACGGGAACAACTGTCAGTAGCATGACGATTCATCAGGAGCTCCATGCCTTAGGGTACATCGGTCTGGCTGCTGCCCACAAGCCTAACATCACCCTTGTAAATGCCCAGTGTCGTGTGGCCTGGTGTAAAGAGCGACGGTCTTGGTCGATCGACCAATAGAAGAGCATTATGTGGAGCGACGAATCATGCTTCACACACTACCGATTGCATGGGTGCACCTGGGTGTGGCGTTTGCCCGAGTGTGTCATCCCAATAGTGAAGTTTGGCGGTGGTGGTGTGATGGTGTGGTCGTGTTTCTCCTGGTTTGGACATGGTCTATTGGTTGTGAACAAGGGGAACATAGCATCCACACAGTATCTGGACGTTCTAGACAATTCCATGCTTCCTACGTTGTGGTCGCAGTTCGGTGAAGGGCCATTTGTGTTCCCACACAACAGTGTGCCGTGCCATAAGGCCCGTGTTGTCAGCACCTGGTTTCTGGAGAAACCAGAACTTTTTCAGGAATGTTCAGGAACTTCAGTGGCCCGCCCAGAGTCCGGACCTCAACCCTATTGAACATCTGTGAGATGAATTGGAGCACCGGATTCGTGCGCATCCGATGTGACTGCAAATACTCATCCAACTTGTGCAGGCTTTGAAAGAGGAGTGGGCAGAAATACCAGTTGCTTGCTATCAGAAACTGGTGGAGAGCATGCCACGGCAAGTGGATGCCGTGCTTAGGGTAAAAGGCCTCAGTACGTGCTATTAGACACGCTGTAAATAAAGCGTCTGTTCCATACCACAGGTGTCACTTTCAATTCAGTAGGCAGTATAAGTTAAAATTTCATTTCTTTTTGATAATATGTTCTGAATTGGTAGAAAGCATTTGACAACCTGCTTAAATTTTTTTTAAGAACATAATTATGATTAGTCCAATTATTGTTTAAAGTTAGACCTAAGTATACCAATGAATTAGTTTCATTGACTTTTAATACACCTTCTACATGTTACATGCTGTTTTGTGTAACAATTATAATGCGTAGATATATTTCAGATTTAAAATGTTCCTGGGTTTTTTTTTTTCCTGATCAATACGAGTTTTGTTAATAAAGCCCAATTGAAGCAGAAGACTGAAAATAAATTTTAAGAAGAAGAAATAAGATCTATGTAAATATAGATAACTGAAATTAAGGAGAAGAAACTGAAAGAGTATTTTTATTAAGTTTTTATTAATTTAGAAGCATTTCTTGATAAAGAGTTACCGTATATGCTCCAATAAACGCCGAGTCTCTTATTATCGCCGGTCTCTAATAAGCGCCGGGCTGCAGAGGGGACACGGCCAAATAGTAGCCGGTCTCTAATAGTAGCCGGTCTCTAATAGTAGCCGGTCTCTAATAGTAGCCGGGTCTTTGATATTTGCCTACCGGTACTAATGTAAGCGTCCGTATCTTTATAGTCGTGCGTAATATCTTACGGTATATTGCCAAATGACCGTTTCGGCGACATTTTGTAAGGCAATACACAAACGGTCATTTGACATTGCCTTTAAGATTCGCGCGGTGGAATATGCGAAAGAAACCTCTGGTGGGGCGGCAACCCGTCATTGCGAATTCGGACAATGCACAGCAGCGAAAGGTACAGAAAGACATTGCCATTTATCTTTAACAGTCTTATGTAGCATGTGAAATTCAAATAAAGTAGCTGTTTGTAATATTACCCGGTATTTATGTGAAAAAATATTGCGTTCTGAAGGTTTTTGTTAATAATGGCCGGCCTCTAATAGCAGCCGGTCTCTATTAAGCTCCGGGAGCCGAGGCTAGTTTTGCAAATAAACGCCGGGGGCCTCTATTGGAGCATATACGGTACATGTATAATAGTTTGGTAAAAAATTATTCAATGGATGAAATGAAGTAGAATAAGAATAATCGTATGAGTAGATGTTTACTTACCTTGAAGAACTGTTAATCATTGAGAGGGTGCCGATTCAAAAAAGCATACTTCTAATAAAACATAAATAACTATTGTCCTTGGAGTTGAACATAAGTTACACAGGCCGTTATGATAATAAGAAATATAACTATTACTACATTTCATGTATAGTGAAGATTAGTGAATTGTAATTATTCCTCTGCTCACATGACAATAAAGTGTCTTAAAAATGTTAAGTGTGAACAAATGGAAGGATGCAGCTATTGTTTACATTTCAACAAAAGTACAGCTTCCAAATTATATTAAGTAAAAATGATTAATTGGGTTCCTACAGAAACCCCTCCTAAAATTTCATGCAGCTAGTTGATAGATAAGATAAATCAATGAGAGGTATAATTATTTATTTCGGAGACAAATTTTTATCATTACTGAAAATAATCTTAGTAATAACAGTATCATACTGGAATGTTAACATATTAATAAATAGTATTCATCATACCATCACTAAACTTGCAGTTTTAGCCATATGGAACTTACCTAGAGCCATCTACACAGAAATGCCAGTATTTCTTTGGTTGGATGGCTTGATATGAATTATTAATTGTCTCAAACTTTTTAAAAGGAAACTCACACAGCCAGGCCCCCCACATCAAATTCCGGGCCCTGGTACCAAATGCAATACCGCCCCCCCCCCCCCATGTTATGAACAAAATCATAAATTCTTAGCCAAAAATATCGCGAAAATACCACACGATTTCATACTTCTACAGCAGGGGTGGGCAGACTTTTGTAAGGTAAGGGCTATCTCAAGTATACTCCAAGTGCCACAGTCACCTTAAGACTAAAAAAAAAATGAATTTTCAAATCGACGACCAAAACAAAAACAAAAACAAAACGGAATCTCCAAATCGACAACCAAACATCTTCATACTTTTCAAATCTTACATGCGGTCACCCCAAAATGCTCGATCGACGTATTGCCCACCCCTGTTCTATATACATACTGTAGATTTAAGCCCGGGCCCCTTTGACGGTCGGGCCCCGGTGCTGAGGGACCAACTGACCCCCCCCCCCCCCCCCCCC
>JAFIDM010009631.1:238515522-238569956 GCA_023159025.1 Thereuonema tuberculata
AGAAACATTTACAAAAGCACGTCTTTACCAACTAGATAAGAGCAATTTTGGTTTGTGGTATGGACTCTATTCACAAATTGAAACAACAGTAAGGTTTTATAAATATTTTCTAGTAATACACAGGCCCATCTTTAAAATTAAAGAGAAACAATCTTTAGAATAAAGAATAAATTACAAATAATCACTTTAAAATTAGATACCATCTATGAAGTTAAACAATTAGTACATAAGGTGGTATCTTTTAAACTAATTGTTTGTAATTTATTCTTTATTCTAAAGATTGTTTGTATTCTATTTTAAAGATGAGAAAGAATTAACAAATGATTTTGAAAATTTGCCTTTGTAAATTTTTTTGGTACTTATTAACTGATACCCCTTGTCTTCTTTTGAGTCAAGGTAAGTTTGGGGGTAAAGGAATTAATCAATTTGATAGATAGTAGAATCTTGATTTCCTATGAACAATACCTGAATTACATATTGATATTTGAATATCTCTCCATTATATAAGCTGATATATTTTTTCTTCTTAATGTGGATGTAATAATAGTTCCAATTATATGCACATATCAAGGAGGTTGATGAGCAGAGTTCAAAATCTGAGGATTTTCCCAATTTATTTCTCCAGATATCCCACTTTATCCAAGAATTTTTTTGAGGATTAAAGACAAACGAGCATCAAACTTTCCAGCCAATTTCTGCTTTATTCCATGGCTATGGATAATTGAAATCTGAACCGCCATCTGCTCTAATGGTCATGTATTGAAGAATACAATTAAAATCATTCACAGCATGTTATAACAGAATGGCTGTCCTATCTTTTATTAAGAAGCACATCAATAGATCTACGAGATCCATAAGATCACAAAAGCACTATCACTGATGGTGATGACGACACCAAAAAGAGAAACAATGCCTTCAGATTTGTGAGCTTATCCTTTCATGAGGAGTTATTTAATCAACTACAGCCTGTCTTAGCTAATTATAACATCATAATTGCACATAAGGTTGCTAATTCCTTAAGCCACTTACTCAACAACAAGAGCTGTGGTAAGACACTACAGCAAAGATTGGAAGAAGTTGTTGTGATCTATGGGATCTCCTGCAAAGGAAGTAAGACAGCAGGTGCCTCTACATAGGGGATACAAAACTAAAGCTTAAGATTTGTCTCGCTGAGCACACGGCGGCCGTAAAGAAGCATAATCTGCAGTACATGACAGCTACGTATTGCTGTAACAATGGACATTCTCTGGATCTTGTTAATCCCATTATACATGGTAAGAGGTCTCCTATTTATCACATGGAGAATTTAGTGATAAAATCCGGCCAGTGTTACAATAATGACATTTCTATAACAAACACTTTACGGTATGGACTCTGCTAGACATGACATCATAAACATCTATGCATCTGAAACAGCGTCTTTAGTGCTAGCACTTTGTCCTATAGCATTTTTATTTTTTTGCCCGATGTTCTATTTTCCATAAGACTTCATACCTGGTGGGGGGGTTTTTTTTTATTTATTTATTTATTTATTATTTTCTTATTATTTATGTATTTAATGATTTATTTATTTCTTATTGGTTTTTTTTCTTCGTATTTATTTATTTATTTATTTTTTATATTCTTCCCCCCCCCCCCCTTCATTGTATTGTATTGTTCCTATTGCTTGAGACCCTGCCACTTTACCTACCAGTAGAATAGATTATGACCAGTGTTCCCGCCGTTCTTAGGGGGAACGCCTTGCGTCCCGCCGTGGACTGAAATACAAGGCCGAAATAAAAAATATATATATATATAAATGACCAAATTAGATAAAAATTCTAAATTCAAAACAACAAACACATACAGAATCTGCTGTTTCACTGAACAAATAACTTCAAACGCAAGGCTTCACTTTAATCTTGTAATATTAAATTGCAGACTAATGACAGTAAATTGCCAATTGTTGTACAATATTGTTGACAATTATTGTCAAGTCTGCATTTTAATCAGAAATAGGGCACCAGATTTGTTAAGCTACTTCATAATCTATTAGCTTTAGGATAATAAAACATTAGAATTTTAATTAATATATGTGCTTGCATGATGGCCTAAAAAAAATTATGAAAAATAGTTTCTGACTTGAGAGTCATATAAATTTTATATTTAGTAATATAGAAAAATCCTAATGATGTTTGATGAAAATATCCATTACTACATGTATTTACAAAACAGATCTGGCAAACAATAAGAGCAGGAAAAAAAAAAAAAATGTTTTTAGTTTAATGTAAAAAGTTGATTTGAATAGAAACATGGCAAAAAAAAAAATTTCAATTTTTGCGATCACAGTTTTATAAGACATTTATTTCTCGGTATCAAATTAATAAAAAAAAAAGTGCCTGAATTGTACTAAAAAATGGTGTTTATCTATAATTACTGCAGTGAGAAGGATGCTAAGTTTTAGGAGTTGCTTCTAGACAGGTTTATCTGGAAACTCCAAGAAACGGGAAGATCAGTTAAATTGCAATTCTTGTGAATATTATTGCTTTAGTTGTTTGCTTTCTATTATTAATATTATTTATTTTTAACAGTTAATTCTACTGCTTTTTGCCATCCCTTGGCTTTGGGATCAGAGTGGTATTCTGCTTATTGAATTTGGTTGTGAAGGTGAACATGAGGTAAGTCTTTTGTTTTGTTTTTCCTATTAACATTTGGAATATGTCATTGTGTAAAATAAAGGTACAATAAACTGTTCAAGATATTTGAAACTGCCTCTTATCTAGTATGTGCAAGTTTTTAAGCATTAGCTCAACTGAAGTTTCAAGTTTCATATTACTTAAGCCTTTAAGTTGATATTTTTTAATTACTAATTTCTGAAATATTCACTAAATAGCACTTTATCTGCTTTTTTTTTTTTTTTACTGAAAATGTACCAATTTAGAAAAATACCCTCTTTTCATAATAAAAACTCTCAATTTCTTTTTAAAAGTAGAACTTCGATTATCCATCAGTGTGGGACTAAAAGTGTAACGGATACTCTTAATATCTATTAAAAACAACGTCTATACAATAAATCTGGTTATCCGATTTGTTTATTTTTTACCATGTCAGCAAAAAAAAAAAAAATCTATTAAGAGGTAATAGGGGTTAAGTGAGAGAGAGTGATAGTAAATAGATAATTAAGTATCTATAATATACCTTTAAGTATGACCTGAAATTTGACATCGAGATTTTACTAAGAACAAAATGATATAGAAAAGCTTTTATTTCACTTATAATTGTTACAAAGAATCATAATAGATATAAATGATATGTATTTACAAACATATTCCCAGTATAAACATTTCAAATTGTAAAGTTATAGAATTGCTACATAATGAATTGTCAATAAATTATAGTAGAATCTTGATTATCTGACTTATGCACAGTTCACTAAATAGTAACTAATGAATGAAAAAGTTAGATAAAATGGAAAGATATGGAGAATGTGGATGAATGAATCACTAAGTTAATGGAAATTTAATAAGAAATCAGGTTTAGTAATACAGTGAAACCTCCTTTAACGGACACTCCGAATAGCGGACACTCTGAATAGCGGATAGTTATTTGAACTGTAAATTTTTTTTTTTCTTTTCGATTAACATTTCGACAAACGCATCATGGTTGTATTTACATCGGTGTCCCATACATTGATACATTGTATCGGTGTCCTATGATTCAATGCACGAATCTGAGGCCCTTTTTTTCACTGCAGTTGTTTTGTAAATATCAATCCCTCGTAAAGCTAAACGTGTTGATTAAATTTAGTGCGAATTAAAATGGCGTCAAAAAGGAAGAGATTGGCACTGAAAGAAAAAATTGATGTTCTTGAAGTTGCTGAAAAAGAAAAGCTGAGTGTGCGTTGTCTTGCTGAACGTTTTAAAGTTGGAAAAACTCAGATAAGTGAACTTTTGAAGGACAAAGATGAGATTAGAAAAATGTGGATGGTGAATTCAAACGAAAATTCGAAGAATTTGAAGTTTCGTAAAACTGAAACAAGCAAAATCGACGAAATGGTGATAAAATGGTTCCACTCTGCTCGTGCAAAGAACATTCCTATAAGTGGTGTTTTCCTTCAAGAAAAAGCCAGAGAACTTTAGGATTGGACACGTTCAAATGGATGGCTAGAAATTAATTTTCTGTATACTGTAATTAATTTTATCATTATTTAAGTAAGACAAACGGATTAGCACTCATTTAAAAAGAAATATAGTAAATAATTTGCAATTGTTCATATTCTCTCATATTAAAAATGATAATTGTAGAAATTTAATTAAGATTGTACGTAATTTTTCATTAAATGACATGCTATAAGCTAAAAAATAAAAAAAAAGACAGTCCTCCCCAATAGCGGACACCTCCCAATAACGGACAAAACTTCCGGTCCCATGACTGTCCGTTATTCGGAGGTAACACTGTACTATATAATCAAATTGATTACAATAAGATACAAAGAGTAAAAATGTTGATTACATCTGTTGCTGATATAACAATGTATGTTACCTATATTTACTATACTATATGTTATCTTTGCTATTTCTGCTTTCACAAACACGTTTAAGGAAATGTTGTTTATTTGTTTTTTTGTTTTTTTATTTCCTTTGCAATAGATCAAAAATAAGCCTAATATGTCCTTATTGAACATGAGGATTATACTAAACATATAAGTCAAAGTACGTAGTTTTTAACAATATAGTTATAATGAATATTCCAATTGTAATTATCATCAAGAAATACACCGTACTTTTGATTATTTACTTATTCAATAGTATTACAAGTGCATTCACTGTTATTGAATGAATTTGTTACAGCATGAATGTTCATGTAAAATTTAAAAAAATTATTGGAATTTTTTTTAAATTTTTATTCTTAATGACCATAATTTTATTTCTTTTATGATTGATGATCATTTTATTATTAATAGCCCATTTAGATATATTATTTAAATTTTCTTGAAGTAGTTCGAAAGCAATGTCTGTATTTCTGTTACTATTTAATATTAAAATATCATCAGCATATATGTAAATCGAAGAGTGTTTAATGCAGTTGCATACAGTTTATATACAAGATAAATAAAATGGATCCCAAATTTGAGCCTTGTGCTAAACCATTTTTTATACAGTGCAACTTGGATAATTCGAAGCTGAAGGGACCACTACAAAACTTCGAATTATCCAAGACTTCGAATTAAACAAATTACATCTTTTAACTTTAATTTCAGATCCACTGAATGCTTGAAAAGATTATTCTGTCAGTAAGTAAATATTTATTCAGAAAGATCATGGTATGAAAGACTTGAACACTGTATGTATGTATGTAAACAAAATAAGATCTACAATACGTAAGCTACAGTACATATTACATTCAATACAGAAAATTATAGTTTTTCAAAAAATTGTGCAATGTCTGATTGTTTTGTAGAATTCAGTCGCTTAACGTTAGCAAAATCATCAAGCATATTTAGTGAACGGAAAACAGCTTCAATTACATTGGTTTGTCCTTCAATGTACCGACGAAATTCGGCGCTATCCCAAACTCGTTGGCGATTTGGCATTTCTTCTTCACACCCTTTTCCACCTCGCGAATGACGGCGACCTTTTCAGCGAACATTAAATTCTTGTATACGCGTGGTTTACTTGAAAGACATGGTGACACTGACAGCAGGAAGCTCGAATGGCGTCTGAAGCGTCACGTGTCGAATGGTAGCGGGAAGAGGATTTCAGTTGTCACGTATCGAATTTCTTAACGATGAAACGCCGAAAAGTCGTTATGGTTCGAAATTTTTTATAAAAAACTTCGAATTAAGGAAGTTGAACTTCGAATTATCCACGATTTTTTAACATTGATTTAATAAGAAATTCAAGGGACCAAGAGAAATCTTCGAATTAACCACGATTTCGAATTAAAGACGTTCGAATTATCCAAGTTGCACTGTATTATTAAGTTTTACTAATGTTATCTTTAATTTTTATTTTAAATTTTCTGTTTTCAAGGTAGTTTTTCAATAGGTTATGTACATTACCTCTTATTCCATAATTTTCTAATTGTTTTTAACAGAATAGAATGATTAACGTTATCAAATGCTTTACTAAAATCTACAAAGGCAATATATGTTATTTTTCCATCATTTAAGTTTTTATTAATATTATTGTTTAAACTATATTGAAGTTTAGTTTGTACTACTATTATTTTGGTAAGCATATTGATTATTGTTAAAAAAATTTCATATTTGTAACAAAATTACATATAGATTTAGTTAGGTAACTTTCAATAATTTTTGAAATATTAGAAAGATTTGAGATTGTTCTGTAATTGTCAAAATTATTGTATTTTCCACTTTTATGTATTGGAATGATATAAGCAATCTTCCACAAATTTGGTTATTTATTGGTTTGAAAGATATTTCTAAATAATTCCATTATAAATAAAGAGATTGTGTCTTTATTATTATTAAATTCATTAATAGTTATATTATAACCAGGACTGTATGTTTTTCTTAAATTATGAATTATATGTAGAATATCATTTTGATTCAGCAGAAATAAAGCCATAGACTTAGAGTTGTTAGATTCATTAACTTTGTAATTTCGTGTATTAAAATGGTTAAGATTATTTTGATTTTTATGATTAAAAACTTTTGAAAATTTTGAATTAATTATGTTGATATCATAATTAGTTAAGAATTTATTGATTTCTCGGTTATCATTTTTGCATTTCCTTCCTTTCATCAACTTTGGCCAACTATGGACCACGGGCTAGGCCTACCTGACAACGTCAGGGGGAGGCTAGGAAATTCCAGAAGGGGAACAAGATTCACGTCCCGTTCAGAATAACTCTGAGATAGTAAGTCCCAGGGTAGAAACGAACGAAACACAGAAGAAGAAAGAAGAAACATCCATGCTCTCGACTGGGATTTGAAGCCGGGTGCTGGCACACAGGCTGCACGGCAGACCGGCACCTGAGACCGCACAACCACGCCGGCACGGCTCATTTTTGCATTTATTATTACTAATATCACTTTTTGTAATTTTCCACACATTATTTGAATATAAACTATTCTCAAAGAGTTTATTTATGTGTTGTTTCTTCTTTTTATTTATATAATTTTTCAACCAATTTCTTTTCTTTTTGTAGTTTTGTTCGTATATCTTATTTGTCTTGTTATTTTTAAATCTTTTAATTAATATATCTTTTTCTTATATGTGTCTCATTAAATCATCATCCATCCATTCTTGTTTAATGTTATTCTTAATATTGTTTTTGAAATTATAATGATCATTTTGCTTTGTTTTTATCTCATTTTTTGTATTATTTCTAGCTTTGTGATAATCCTTTTTAATTTTATTTGTTAAATCAGAAACTTTATTAAAATATGATCCAAAACGTATCTCATTCTTTTACTTTTATTACTATTTTAATTGGATCTTTATTTTGGTAACATTTTGGTAAATTTCAATAAGTATTCCATAGTGATCTTATATATTGCATTCAATAATGTTCGCATTTATTTCATAATATTTCAGATGAGTAAAACAATGACCATACATGTTTTTGAGGAAGATCTTCTTGTTACTATGTTCCTACTTGTTTTATAAATATTAATTGTATAAATTATTTAGATAATTATTTATATTTTTTTGTTAATTTCTTTATCTGGTTCAAATCCATATTGATATCCCCAATATATATTTATATACAATTATAGTCTTTTTCATTTAAGCAATAATCTATTACCTGAATTCAACATTTCCATTATATTCCATTACAATAGTTGAGTTTAAAAACCATAAATTGAAACTCAAATTCATGGTTTTTATTTTTTAAAATTCAACTATTTGGAAAGTAAAGGAAATCTTGAATTCATTTACTAGATTATTACTTTATTTTTCATAGAATCAGAATTGGGAGCTTTTTTAAGCTAAATATACTAATAGATCTTTAAAGATTGGTAACTGTAGCTTGTTAGCAAGTAAAATAAAACAATGAATATGCCAATGTTGAAGAGAAGAAAGCATAATAATGTCTGTGAAGAAACAATACAGCCTATCTGATAATTATCGAAACTTTACAGGACGGGAAGAAAACTTTTCCAGCTGTTTCTTACCAACACCCACACAATTAAAAGTTGAAAATAATAAATAAAATAACAATAAAAATTAAAAAAAAAAAAACAAGTTTTAGACGTTTTGACATTTCTTATTAAATTTATTCAGTCACGAAGTCTTTCTTCTTATAAAATAGAAACCTGCAGATAGGCTGTATTGTTTCTTCACCGACGATATTGATAAAACATTCAATACATAAAAAGTGTTTTTTTTTTTGTTTTTGTTTTTTTTTTTTGTTTTTTTTAAATTAAACGTTAATTGTAGGTCAATAGAATAGAGCTCCAATAATAGTTCTTAAATCACAGAGGTGATATTTGTTGAAGTAAAGATAAAATAAAGTAATAAGTTATTTTTTGGATGGTTATTCTGCCAAAAATAGACTGAAGCGAAATAATAATAATAAGTACTAGTATTTAGACTAATGGTATCTTCAGGTTATAGCATGAACAATGGAATTACAAAAAATAATAGAAACAAAGTTATTTAGGTACCATTAATTTATGATCTTTACAGTTGCATTTAGTTTTTGAATATTGGACAATTTGATAACTTTTTGATTTTAATTAAAAACATTTTTTCTATTTCTTTACCAAATGTATTTGTTTTGCTTAAGGTCGGGGTGGAGTGAGAATAGAATGTTTTCGCTGCCCCATATCTTTTAAGCTAACTCTGATAAAAATCTGAAACTTTTTATGTAAAAATCGTTAAACATAAAGGAGTTACATTTTCATGTTATCATTTTTTCATTTATTCATCAGTGTGACAAATGATTTTTTTGAGACATTCGAATACTTTTTTTGGAATGTGTTCAATCAAATTAAGCTAAACTGAATGCTCAATCATTTGATGTTTTTCTTTTCTTTTAATTTTCATTATTTATTGAGATTTTTATTAGTTCCAAATTTGATTTCAAGGGGGCTTCAATTTGTGAGATGTCATTATTGGTTTTGCCTCTAAAAGGGGAATTAGGGAAAAGGGAGTAAAATTCTCTCCCCTCCCCCACCTCCACCCTCAACTTTAAACTATATTCTTTGAGTAAAACCAAAAGACGAAGTGAATAAATTTTAAAAAAATAAATAAATAAGTAAAAATAGTAAATTCAAAACTATATTTTTTTGAAAATCTTGATTTATTTTTAGACAAGACACTAAGTAATAGTGTTTGTGTTGCATCATTTGTTTTATTTAAAAAAATTATAAATTTTTAAATTTTACCGCAAAACAAAATTTAGTAATTTCATAAACATTGAAATAAATATAATAACAATAAAATTACTAAAATTCTTTTATCTTGTTTGGTTACTTTATTTGTTTGCAAATAAATAAAATAATGATGTTTTTATGCTTTTACGTAAAATGTTTTGAATGTGATACTTTTTACCATATTTCTGTTTCTTTAACTTATTTTGTTTTAATTAAGCGCTTTTTTTTCCTTAAATATAGCTGTTCGCACCTGTTTTGTGATAAAACAATATTTTTTTTTTTTTTTTTTTTTTTATTTTTAGAAAAATTTTTGAAATTTTTTGGTTCCAAATGTACTTAACTGTAAGAATCACAAAAAAAATTTTTCATTTTGTATTTCTTAGGTAATTCAAAATCCTTTTCAATTTGTGTTAAACTAATATGAAAATCTCATTGTCTGCTTTAACTTTTCTAGTGAGATATTTTGTAATTTCACTTTGAGATTTGAAACATGTTTTAAGTTCTCAGCATGGCTAGAAAAGTTATGCGTAACATAACAAAATAAAATTTTTGGTTAACGTAATGAAAAACGAACGAAATTTTACAATCATAAAAATAGCATTAAAAATCATTAATGACTTTAATAATAATTTGAGTTTCTGTAAAGTTTTTAGTTTCTGGAATGTTGGAGAAAAAAGTTTTGTATGAAACAAAATACTAGACAAACAGATTATATATTTATATATAATATAAAAAATCATTATGAATAAAACTCAACTACAAATTCTTTTTCTCATTTCGCTATATTTCGCAGGCAATGGCTTTGTCCTGCTTCTTTAGGCTTCTAATACATCGAATAGTCCTCACAAAGATAGAGGCAGTTGTTGTAAAGAATTAAGTTACTGTCCAAATGAAAGTTGGCCGGCGGAAGTTTGAACTGCGCAGCCCTTCCGGTAGCTGATCAATTATGTTTTCCTGTCACAATGGACGCCGTCGTCTGTTTTTACTGAGAAAGACATGTTGATAACGCCAAATTAAAACTTCTCTCGACTATTTAGCGTTATTTCAATACCAGTTGCTAACAATAAGTATTTATATAAATAAATAAATATATATTATTTATAAATACAATGCTCTTTTGCAAAGTAACAAGCGATTACCGTAATGGCGGCGTCCTGTCATAAAATCAGACGGAAGTGCCTGACCAGACTAATCGATCATACATGCGCAGATCTCACAAAAACAGGGAGGCCATCTCTCATTTGGAGGACAATACATACATTTTGTTTAATACAATATTGTGCCAGATGCGGAAATGAATTCACATACCTTTTGTTTATACAATATAAAGGCAGTTGTGGTAAAGAATAAAGTTATACAATTAAAATTGTGATAATTATTGGATCATTTCATTGTTTTTACAGCTTTCTTTAAATTTTTCTAATATCATTGGGCTAACATCTATGCCCTTTTGCTTATTGAAACATTTGAAGCTGTTAATGATACAGGCTTCTAGTATAAACCTTGTATCTTTGTTGTATATATTTTTGTCTAGTATACTAACCATCGGGTCGGATCATGTCCTAAAGTTATACAATGATGAGCCCAGTCAGAGATTTCTGACTGCCTATTTCGGAAAGCACTAATGTGCTCTTTCACATGTCTTTATCAAAGCATTATCTTGTTAAACTATGATTCTATACACAATTTTTCCGTAAAAATAGCATTAATATGGAATACTTTACAAAGAATTACGAACAATACTCTGGATGAGAAAAAATGGACAAATAAGATTGAAGATTTCAAGAGAATCCTATACTATAATGAGTACCCGAGAAAATTGATAAACTATGTAAATCTTTTTTTCTAAAGTAAAAAGAAAGACCAAAAGAAGCTAAAGAGGTTAAAAAGATAATTAGAGTATCTTATAATGTTAAAATTTCTAAAAAGATAAATAACATTTGTAAATCTAATGATATATCAATTATAATAGTAGCAAATAAAAATTTAGGATCTTTAATACAGAATAACAAAAATAATGATATGACGCAAACAATGGTGGTAATATATAAATTAAAATGTCGAACTTGTAGCGATATATATTTTGGGAACACCGGTAGGACATTGATGGAATGTGAGAAAGAGCACATTAATTCATTCCGAAATAGGCACCCAGAAATATCTGACTGGGCTCATCATTGTATAACTTTAGGACATGATCCCGACCCAATGGTTAGTGTACTATATACAAATATATACAACAAAGATACAAGGTTTATACTAGAAGCGTGTATCATTAACAGCTTCAAATGTTTCAATTAGCAAAAGGGCATAGATGTTAGCCCAATGATATTAGAAAAATGTAAAGAAAGCTGTAAAAACAATGAAATGTTCCAATAATTATCACAATTTTAATTGTATAGCTTGATTCTTTACCGCATCTGCCTTTATATTGTGTAAACAAAAGGTATGTGAATTCATTTCCGCATCTGGCTCAATATTGTATTTAACAAAATGTGTGTAACTTAATTCTTTCCCACAACTGCCTCTATGTTTGTGAGGACTATTCGATCTATTTTAGAAGCCTGAAGAAGCAGTACAAAGCCATTGCCTGCAAAATGTTCCAAAATGAGAAAAAGAATTTGTAGTTGAGTTTTATTCATAATGATTATACAAAATACTAGATTTAGTATTAATTTGCATTTCAATAGAAATTAAGAGCTATACAAATTTGCTTTTTTTTTTCTTTCCAAAATGCACTAAGAAAGTGAGGGGACTATTGGAATTATGTTGATATGTAACTATTACTTAATTTAACTGTCCTAAAAAGCTTTATTTCTAACTTTCTGCTTCATCTCTTTTGCAAATTTGTGTCAAACTAACGTGGAAATCTCATTATCTACCGTTCAACTTTTATTTTGAGGTATTTTATAATATCAAGTTGAAATTGAAAAGTTATGTTATGCATTCCAGCCTTGCCAATAACAAAATAACGGGATTTTTGATTAATGTAACAAAAAACGAACAAAGATTTTTAAATAAAGTGAAAGTAGGAAAAAATATGGAACCTCCAAATCTAAACTAAAAACAAAAAAATACACAATAAAAATAAAATAAAGAAATTCATGTGCCAGTCTCCACTAGCCTTAATGAATTTCCGAAGCTCATTAACTAATCAGAAAAGCACCTAAAAATTTATAAACATATGAAGTTTTCAAGTTTTAGAGAATAAACCACACAAGTGCTGGAAAAACTGGGATGGCTCATCAACAGCCGTGGAAGTGGAGATCATAAAGTCTGGTTTTCAAGATGGTAATGAAATGCATGGTATTCGCTTCAAAAGGATGGTTGGTGATGGTAACTCCTCCGTCTATGCAACTATTGTAAATAAAGTGAATTATGAAAGTAGGGTGGAAAAGGTGGAGTGTGCCAACCATGCTGTGAAATGTTTCACATCTGCACTTTTCAAATTGGCAAAGGAAGTGCAGAAATTTCAAAATTCTTAAAGTCAGCTCGTATATTAAAGATGAAAAGACGAGTCAGAGCCACCATTTCGCAATGTGCCAGAAATGGAGATACTGTTGACAAATTGAGGGATACGCTGAAGAGTGTTCCTTTTCATGTAGTTGGTGATCACTCTTACTGCAATCCTGAGTACTGTGATGACATTTGCAAATACCAGCATGATACAAATTTAGTTCCAATGATCCCACCATTTCTTTAGTCTCGCATAGTGGACGCTTTGGATTACTTAGTACGGAAGACTGGACAGCTGGCTGCTAATGCCACTACGAACTGTACTGAACAGTTTATGCATTTAGTGGCGAAGTTCAATGAACGCAAGGAGGGTTCTTACTCCATCAGAGCAACGGCTACCATGTGTTCCTTTCAATTTGGTCCCAAAATGAATGAGTTAGTATGGAAAAAATACAACACCAAAAGCCGTAATTGTATTTTAAAAAAGGTTATTCATTGCCAAGCGAATAAAATCTCCAGATGCAGAAAGAGCCTCTAGTTTCTTTCTGCCAGCAAACGATACAGACACAGAAAGACCACATCAGATGGTAATAAGGATTATAGAGGAAATGCTCAGACTACTGATTTACCCCCTGATGAACTAAAGTGTATCTGTGAGGCGAAACTTCAGCAGCTACAACTCGCTCTGGATGGTCGGTCTGATTTTGAGGCAAGGACTCAAGCACAACATGAAAGTGATGTGTGGCGATTTGAAAGATGATAATCTCCATCTTAAAACTTTCTATGATTGTCATAATCAGATCCATGGGCAGTTACATATTACAGGCCGGAATTATTGCAATTTTTTAATGGGATTCCCAAGGGTCTGATTGTGGAGATAATCATTCATGATGGTAAATGTTACTATAATTGGAGCGATTTTATATGCACTGTTTGCTGCCTGAAATAGTTGACTCGCAGAAACAACGGAACTTAGAAATCCGTGATCCGGATTACATTATTCAAGCAATCAATCAAGCTGCTGCAAAGGAAGGGAGAGTAAAATTGTAATTAGTATGACAATGTACATTTTATTTTCAAAAGCTTTAAATCTATAAGCATTTAAAAATTCCAGTAAAATGATCTTTGTTTTCTGATGTTCACAATCGTATAATTACTCTGACATTATTTTTTTCCTAACAAATATTGATCATAGAAAATGAAGACATGAAAACTAAGATAATTTCAAGAGTAGCAATACTTATACTTCTAATGTTTTTGGAATGGATGATGGTATCACTTGGAAAATAAAATGCAGTAGCTATTAATTTTGTATATAATGAAATGTATATATTTGAATCACAATTGTAAATATTTTTACATTGATTGTAAATAAATTATATTATTGTGGAAGATATGTACGTATATATCGTATTATAAAGTAGTATATCAGCAAGAAGGGCAATTTAAAATTTCTATGTCACTTTATAACTGCACACCATCTGAAATATTCATTTGCACAATGACAAAATCCATATTATGTTTTACATATCTCATATTTATTTTTAATTTAAAATAAGCTTATATAATTGTATAATGAAATTCGTTTCTTTATTATCTTTGATTTAACTTACATAAAGTTGTTTTTTGTGTACAAAAATGTAATGATTCAATAATTTATCAATTACATCGATATGTAATAGTTAATAACATGGGATTTATATTTGTTTTATTTGTGTTTTATTTGTGTTTGTAACTTAATTCTACTTATTATAACTTTTATTATTTACTATCATGCATTTCATGATTTTTCATTTCGATTTTCATTTGTTTCTGACATTTTTTTGTATGTTAACTGTTATCTTATAGGGATATACCCAAAACCTATATTATTAAAAAAAACAGCGTGTGCGTTTGCATACGTCCACAAAAACTGGAATTGCACAACTATTGAATTTTCTACACACTTTACCAGGCAACAGGATATTTAGTTATTTATCAAATTGTTTAATTTACTTTAATTTAGTTTGAATTGAATTTTTAGTTTACTGGATATAAATTTATTATTTTATTTTTGCTTGTTTGTTATTTTTTTTTATTTTTTAATAAATGTTTTTTTTTTTTTCATTATAAGTGAGGCTTCAAGAGCAAAGCGATGGGTAGCCATCTAGTAAATTAGTAAATAAAATAAAATAGAATATTGTTTAAAAGAATGCTGTTAATATAACTTGGATTTGTGACTTGTTTTTCTTTCTTTTTCTTTCTATTTTTTTTTAAATCAAAAATGAATTTAATCTTGAAAATTATGATATAAGTATTAAGAAATTTATAATAATATTCTGTCATTACATAACTTCATTTTGTTTCTGCATGATTCATATAATTTTTGCAAAGTTTGCATTTCAATTTCTTTTTAAACCTTATATTTATATCATTTTTATGCATTTACTTATATTTTACATATATAAAGTAACATACCAATATCTTCCTGTAACAATTTCGGGAAGCTAATGTAAGCATTTTTGTTTTAAGAAAGGGTCAATTCTAATTTCAGTTAGCCAATCTAAATTAGACACAAGAAGTAGTGAAAAACTGCAAGCCTACTTTACTTAAAATCTTGCTTTTTCTTTCTTTCCATTTACATTTTTAAAAATAATAAAAATGAAAAGTCTTGATGCGTTTTTTTTTTTTTTTTTTAATTTTCATACCAGTTGAATACAAAGAGAAAAATTTTTGTGTTTTTTTTATTTTCAGAAGAAATTAATTAAATTTGCATTACTAGTCCGTATCATAATATAGTTTTTATAAGCAGGTCTTGTTTACTATAATATGAACTATATATCAATATTGCGATATTATATTTTAATTCAAATTGCCATTTAATTTCTGAAAATATTTATGAAGAAAACTGCTTGTTTTCAACTTTTCAAATATACCCAGAGGCATTATCTTGACCTTTCTTCCTTAAGGCCGGTGTCACACGAGGCGATTTTAGTCATGCGATTCAGTGAGTACATACATTTCAGTTGGACCTGTCACACGTAGTCGCGATTCCAGCCCAATCGTGCGCTATTTGGAGGGGAGGGTAGTCCATTTGCGAGTGACTTGCAAGTCGCGACTACCCTGTCATCCTATTGCTTTCTATTGAGCCTGTCACACGGCGCTACCTGAGTAGCGGCGACTTTATAATGGAGCTTGACACTGAAGCCTTCATTTACGAAATTAATCAGCGTTTCAAGTCCTTTATCTGACATAAAACTTTTTTAAAGGGAACAAGTTCTCATTATTTGTACTCAATATTGAGAATTTTTTTTATTTTATTTTGTAATATTAAGTATATTTATTTGTAGTTGTATATTAACTATATTAGACCTTTTGTATTTTATTTGTCATTAAGTTTATTTCATTCGACATAATTTAATTAGGTTCATATTCCCTGAATACCTTTTTTTTTTCTTTTTTTTTCTTTTTTTTGGATCCTGGTGTTTTTTAAATAAATAAATAAATACATGACTAATTTTTCTTCTGGTGTAACTGCATTTCTCATGATGGTGTCCTGATGGGTATACTATTTCTTAGTATATAAATATATATTTTTAATGTGTAAGTGCTGGAATGTTTAATATGTGTCAATATGTTTAGCTAAATTAAATTGAAACGCTTACATCAAAATGTTCCATGAGTAATTTAGAAATTTTTACAATATTTTTGTTTATTATATCGCATATTAATTAATTCTTAATTATTTTAAAACTATTACTACTGTAGATCTCCCAATTTATCTGACTAAATAATTTTCCAAAGTATATAATTATATTCATCTATTCTAAAGCCTGAACTATATTTCATCTCTGGAATTTCAAAACATCTCAGCCAACATAATCTAGTATCTGTATTGGAATTATAATTCTCGTTAATCTTTTTTATATTTATAAAAAAAATTTTAAAATGATAAATTTTTCTTCAATATTCATGATTCTATAATTAGCTCTCATTTTTAATTAACTTTCTAAAGTTTGATCTTTGTAATTTATGTAAATACTGAATTAATTAAATTTTTACTACGCTATTACTGTTTAGACTATTATTGCAAGAGTTAACATGAAATTTGAAATGAAAGTTTGTTTTTTGTTTTTAGTTTTAATCATCATATTCTCTGAAGCCCATTTTGAAATATTTATATCTTGTTGAAGATACATAAAAGCAAGGTTCTGATCTTGTTTATTGCTAAGAAGCTGCATAAATAAAAATCTTTCAATTTTTTATTGAATCACAAGAAGAGTTTATGTATAAAATAAAAAATATCAAGCAGTTTATCGGATAATGCAGAGGACATATGGCAAAAATTTAAAAAAATTGACGCCATCTTCTTTGATATGTGGATATAGCGAATAAAATAAACTTGATTCCTTTTTTTCCTTTATAAAAAGGTTCATATTCTCCTCCAAACGGATGATTTATTTTTACAACTAAATCGAAGATCTTCTGTAAAATCATCTTTGAATATGTTTACCTTTTTATAAACTTATTATTAACTTTAACAAAGACAAATATTGGTCTAATATTTGATTGGTCTCCAAAAATGAAAATTAAAACATTTATAGAAGTCGTAGTATGGAAGTACCTTTGAAATGAACCCAAAATCGCCGTTTCTTTTTTTTTTTCTTACTACTAATCAAATAGGCATACGCGAGCGCTGCTATTTCTTCCGTGTCCATGCTTCAACTAAAAATAATTAAAATCTCGGGTTGCGAGTCAAATCTCGACTGAAATCGCCTCGTGTGATGCTGGCAATCGCTACAGCCAGAGGGGTCACGACTCGAATCGCGCGACTAAAATCAACTCGTGTGACCGAGCCCTAACAGTCTTTCCCTAGAGTCTTGTTAATCGCAGTCTCAAAGGGAACAACTGAGAATAGATTAGGCAGTTAGATTATCTATGGGAGGGATAATATATTATCTGTGGATTATCTGCAATAGATTATCTGTGGGTAATTGAGTCATTATGAAATGCAGGCTGGGGCATCTACTGAGACAGACTGTAAACACTTTTTCATAAAGTCTAAACTTAATTTGCCTGTTATTTGTTTATTTCAGATTAAGCAAACTGTTCTGTTTGCTTTATTGGGAAGTATTATCAGTACAATTATTGATCTTCCTTGGAGTATTTATAGCACATTTGTAATAGAAGAAAAACATGGATTTAACAAGCAGGTAAATAGTCTTATTTTTGCTATTTTTTTTAATTGAAATTGTTATAAACAATTTCACAAGCAGACACAAATATCTATAAACAATATATAAAATATAAGAGTGATAGAGTAAATGTTGCTCAATACAGTACCTTTAATTTCGATACCTTTGCCACCTTCAGGAGAACTGGAAAACTACATTAATGAGTCCATGCTTTTGTTATGTCCATCTCAATATTTTGGGAATGGTTGGTAACTGTCTTCATTAGAGGCATTCATACTGTATATATGTTCGTGTGTGTGTGTTTATTTGTATAATTTTAAATATTTAAGTAAATATTTAATATTTAGCATTGGATGAGAAAATATATTTCTTAATATCAGTTTAATTAAATTTCTATATTATATAATTTTTATATATTCCACCCCCCCCCCCCCATTGCAAAAACTTCTTTTATTTTAAATTTACAGATCTTTCTGTTAAGAGCTATGCAATTTGTTTTGTGTAATTCAAGTTTCTTTAGAATTCTAATAATTTAGTATTATTTAATAGTTATATCTTGTTCATGTACTGTTTATTCTTAACTTTTAATCTAGACTCCAGGGTTTTACGCCAAAGATCGTGTGAAGAAATTTTTTGTAATACAAGCTATTACTTTGCCAATCATTGCAAGTATTGTATTAATTGTGAGAATAGGAGGCGACTTCTTTTTTATCTATCTATGGCTGTTTACAGTGATTGTTTGTTTGGTAAGTAATTTAAAGTTTTAATTGTCCAAATTATAAAATCAAAGTTTTATATTGAACTGCCTTTTATATTCTTTTGAATTCTTAAATTAACAATAAATCAAGATATACTGTAACATATTCACTATGGCTCATTGTTCTTCATTTTGATTTTATTCACTGTTGAATCTTTTTTGTTCAGTCTCAAAGAAGGACCTTAATAGCAGAATTAATATGTGGGATTTAATGTCATTAGGTAATCATTAAAACCACAAAAGTGTTTTAAAGCATTTACAGGCTTTAATTGTAATTTTCATCTTTGTTACGATTCGCTTCTTCAGGCTTTGCATCTTTGGGAAAAAAAAAAAAAAGGAACCACTGAAAAACAAAAAAATCAAAACAATATTTTATTAATATATACATATGTTTTTAAAGATATCATTTCTATAGTAATAAAACATGAAAGCATCATCTCCTATAAAAATAGGCAATGCATGACATCCTCTCCTGTAGTCATCAGCTTTGAGATTAAGTTGAGATCAGAGGACTGACCCAGTGTTTATGTATGTTAATGCCCAGGAAAGAAGCACAGTACCATTTGCCAGAGGACTTGGTGAATCTGAGATCTGTCTAGAAGGGAAAAATTTCTGATCTGTGCTATTAACTGAAGACTAATATCTCATACCAAATCTCCTTCTTCATGCAATAATGAAACAGTATATTATTGAACATAAGAAATAATGTTAGCAAACAACAAAATGCAGTTTCACAAACAGTAGATTGATACTTCATAATTATTAGATATTTAAAAGACTAAATTTTTGTACTTAATTCAAGACTTCTTCTTATACATATTTACTCACCCCCATGTACACATGATTATTTTTAGAATATTGTTGTTTTTTTATTTATTAATTATAGCTGTTTTTCTAATATGTTCAAAGGTAGGGTTCTATTGGGGCTGCATGAATCGGGCAGAGAGTTGATCTTGCAGTTTACCTGCAGGCTACAGAAATGAGGAGAGCACAACCATGTTCGTTGGTGTAGCTTTTGAAGTCACTTAAACAGCGTCGCTTCAGCCCAAGGCAAAGAGGATGACATATGACATGCTTTTCCCAAGTTTTAAAATAATAGATAGTTTTATTGTGATATAACAGTAAAAAAAGAAATCCATTTCTCAAACATGAATTCATGTCATAATTAAATTGTCCTGAATATTAACTTTAAAGTCAAACATATTTTAGAAATAATAAGTTTAAAAAAATTACAATAATAATACATGATTTATATCATTAGTGAGGAGTATTTATTTGTTTTCAAAAAGAAAATTCAAAACACGATTTATTTCAATATTTTGGCTATAGAAAGCTATAGAAACTAGATTCTGCAGTTGCCTAATAGTGGTCCCTCCCGGAGTCCCTGGGCATGTCTTCATTTGCGGTTGTGAGAAGGATGGCTTTAGTACCCTCAATTACAACAAAAGCCTGCCGTCCCTACTGTAAAGTCAAGGCTGGTGGCTCTAAGGGGTGCAAGAGGCTGTAATTGTAACCGGCACCGCCCAACTCATGCAGCTCCAATAGAACCCTACCTTAAGGTTTGAAGAATCCTGCTGTGTAACCTAGAATTCACAATTAAAACCTAGGAATTTTGTAAAGTACAGTTTTTGAATATCTCATGTATGTTCTTTTGTATCACTTCATATGATGGATTTTTGAAGTTTCAGGAGAAGCATCTAGCTTAAATAGGAAAATACTTTTGATGTTAATTTGTGCAAATATAACTGGCCTTAATGATTTTGTAAATTAAAAAAAAAAAAAAGTTAATATTTTGAAATGTTAATGCTACATTTAGTTAATTGGATAAAGGACTTTCACTAATTATGATCAAATTATATGAAACAACCTCCTACTCTGCAAAAAAAAGAAACTTAGGAGTCCTCCTTATTGTCATAAATTGTAAGACAGTAATCAACTGTGCTTTTGGTGAATAAATTGTTTGAGTTGTTCCTTCACAGTCATATATATGTATATAAAATTCTTATTTTCATAATTTTTTTTTATTCTTAATAGTTTCTGATGACTGTATATCCTGACTATATAGCACCATTGTTTGATAAATACACTCCATTACCCGAAGGTGAACTACGCACAGAAATTGAAACTTTAGCAGCCAGTATTAATTTTCCACTTACTAAAATTTATGTAGTGGAAGGTAAATATATTTTAAATATCTAATTTAAAATAGATTTCTTTAATTATTTACTTATTTCTTTCTTTTACTTTTTTTGCATTGATTTTTCTTAATCATCATTAAAATTAATATCTTTTTACACTTTACCACATTTATCATATTTAGTCAAAATTTCTTAAACCATATTAAGAAATGAATAGCAATCATTGTGTTGTAAGCAATATAAAGTAAAAATAGAATAATGTTTAGTATTTTCCAGTAATAGTCAACTGGTTTTTAGTTTAATTAATTTTAATCATTTTAAGAGAATTTTTGACAGAAATGATACATAATTTGTTCAATTAGTGGGAGGGGGAAAGGATCGTTATAAAGATATTTTTTTTTTATTCCATTAGAGAAGAAAAGCTAACATTGTGTTGTTTTATAAGTGGTCTTAAAGCTACATTACATAACAAAATGTGCTATTGCTTATGCTATTGTTCTTTACAAAAAGATCTAAAAAACAACCTAATATTTAAAGTAATTCACTAGATATATTACTATTATTATCATTATTGTTCCTGCTTTGTTAATAATATATAACTTATTAACAAATTATTAAATGCTAATTAGAATGCATTTTTTTTTAATTAAATGTTGATTAAAAATGTATTTCAACCATTCTATAGTTCAAATTGTGGCTCTTGCATAAGTTAAGAGTACTTGTTTATGTTGTAACTCCTAGTAGCGTTTATATTGAACTCGCTAACTGTTATCATCAAATGCATATCCAATGTTTGATCCAAAATGGTTAAATTTCATTATGCAACTTATACTTGATTATATGGTTCATTAGGCATTTTTCAGGACTAAATGCATCACTAATTATGAGCTCACATCAGTCCTTACAGTCCCTCTGTTAAGGTCTTAGAGGAATGAAACAACTACCTATGCTATTTGCATGATAATATATCAGTGCAGGCCATCACATTTTCATGAATGTAACTTCTTCTTTACATCATCTGTTCCTTAAACTGTTGTTGGAGTTTTTCATCAATTTAGATATTCCGCTGATCAAATCATAACTATTCCCTTAGCTTGTGATCATAAAATTCTTGATCTTTTCCTTTAAATCTCACTCGTATAGTTCATCATCCCCAACAAGACAAACTTTGATCATTCTTCTGATTATCCTGATGAATGTTGAAAGTAACATCCGTCAGTATACCTTTGTTTTTTTAGCAAATTTGTCTGCAGGGTACAATTAATTGGATACAAATAAACATTATCCTATCAAGTTGACTGTATTCTTACTGGCAAAATCCTACTGTTTTTTTTTTTATGAAATGTACCAATTTAATTGGTAATAATCACTTCTTTAGCAACTGATGATGACAGTGTAATCTTTTTTATTCCATTGAATTTAATAAAACCTTTTTCCATTACAAGTAATTTCATTCCTGTGGCATTTTCCGACATTAGTTTTGTTAATTGGACTCTAAACTGCTGGAATCCCATTCGATTCCCATTCGATTATTTTCACTAGCATTCCATATGGTCATAGTCGTATCCTCTCCATCATTGCAGTTTCACTTTTCCAATTGTAATTCCAAAATGCATACTTTATTTAGAAATTATTTACTCATTTTAGTAAGTTGTATATTACTCAATTGATTTTCCTTCTTTATCACTGTTTTCAGGAAGTATTGCTAGTGTCAAGTGATTGTGTTTTTTTGAGAATTTTTCACTTTACAGGATTCAAGATTTATCATTTACTTTTTCTCAGGAAATCGAGAATTTAAGTCTTCAGAACAAAAGTAGTTGCTTTATGATATTGCTTTTTTTTTATTATTATTAAATTTTAAAGACACAAAAATGAGGATAATGAAATAGTTGAAGTATGAGGTCATTTAAAAACTGAACATATATGATTGTAGAAATGTGTTGGTGATTCTTGAGGATTGTGTCCCATAGAAAGGAAGCGAGTACATTGGAGAACCAAGTCGACCTTCATAACACACATGATGTCAGACATCATTTGGCACACAGTGCATGAGCCAAACATCACTGGTGACAGTGCAGTCACCATCCAGTCATTAAAATGGAAGTGAGCAAAGAGAAGCAATGTGGTGTTGTGCATTTTTTAACAACGGAAAGTGTAGGAAGCAAGCAGATGCATATGCTGATGAAAGCAGTGTACGGTGATTATTGATTGAGTCTCACATAAGTGCACATTTTGGCGAAACGGTTTCTAGAGGGGCACTTGTCCCTCCATGACAATGACTGGCCAGGATAACACAAAAAGTGACTGTCAGTGTTATAGCACATGTGGATGAGTTGATTAGAGGTAACCGGCATCTCACTATGGATGACATCGTGGCATTCGTGGGTCTGAGTCATGGTGTACTACCCATCAAATCATTACCAACTGGAAAATCTGTGCTCAGTGGGTTCCCCATAATCTTAATGAAGGTCAAAAGGGCTATTGCATGGCCATTGCTCTGTAGCATCTGCAGCGATATCAGGTACAGGGTGACCTGTTTTTGTCACACATTGTGACAGGTAATGAGACATGGTGACATCATTACCAGCTTGAAACAACGATGCAGAGCCCACAGTGGACATATACCGTCTGTCCACCATCAAAGAAGTCCAACGCCATACACAACTGTGCAGGTAAGGTAATGTTGACATTGTTCTTCAATCAATATGGCCCATGCTTCATCTCCCACTTTAAAATTAGATTCTTTACGAGAAATCACTTAAGGTCAGTGATGAGGACTTTATTCTATCCACCATTTAAAAAAAAAAGGTAATCCAGGTTTTAGGAAATCTTCAGGGATTATTCGTTCAATCTATTACTTGAAAGAACACAATTTACCTTACAAAATATGTAAACATTATGGAAAAAGTTCGTAAGAAATGTAAAGTGAAGAAGACAAATATCTAATAATGACCATTAATGTTATCAAAATGATTTATTTTAATTTTTCTAAAATGACCAAATTCTTTTTTATACAACAGAAATAATTAAAATAAATCATTTTGATAACGTTAATGGTCATTATTAGATATATGTCTTCTTCACTTTACATTTCTTACAAACTTTTTTCATAATGTTTATTTATTTTAATTTATTTTAATTTTTCTATGATAATCATTTTCTTAGTTTACAACAGAAATAATTTTGACATGAAAACTGTTATTGTACAGGCTTGTGTCCCTCAGTTACGTGATCAAATAATTGTGGAACTCATTTAAAAATTCGCAGTTCTTATGCAGTTTCACCTGCATGTGACAACATTTTGCCACACCACATAACTCATGCCATCCTTTCAGAATGTCAAAGTGTCCGTCATTGTCACTGTCACAAATGAGGTGGTGCCAGAGTTACAATTGTAGAAACCAAAGACAGTGATAGGATTTGGATGAAATTCCTAAGTTTGACTTACATGAAACATTGAAGAGTAATGAAGTCGTTAGTTATTTTTAGTAAAACAATCCAATGTATGAATTTGCATCAAAATTTGAGCTGAATTAAAACACTCATTTTTCTACAAAGCAATTTTAAATGAAAAAGTAATTCTATGAAACAATCTACAGTAAACTTAATGGATTTCATATTTAACGGACAAAAAATTTTGATTGAATTTTACAATATGGGGGAAACCCCTAATTCCTACTAAATAACTAGGAAAATTGAAAAAAATGAAAATTTTACATCATGGGAAAAGCCCCTATTTTAAAATATAACATGTGCTATTTTTATTAGAAAAACTCCAGTATTTTTAATATAAACAAAATAAAAGTCTCCCAATTAAGCAGCTTTTATCTCTAGGTAACGAAATCAAGGTAAAAAAATACATTATAAAATAAGCTGAAATTAAGAAATTTAATGTTTTCGTATAATCATAGCAGTAAAATAAATTTTAAAATAACGTTCCTAGCACTAATTAATGAATCAACAATTTCTAATCAAGTACTCCACTGTTAGACTCAAGAGATTAGTCTGATTAACATTATTAACATGCATAGATTAACATTAATATCTACTTAAAGGAATATGTCACTTGGTCAACAATTTGGTCTCGTCCATTGATGTTTTATATATCTTTGTGCATTTTTCTTTATTTAATTTTTTTTTGTATGTTTTTTACCAGTTTGATAAATAAACCTAAACATTGAAACTTGTATATTGTATGAATTCTTTTAAAAATCATATTATCTTCGTCTCTTTATTGCACAATATTTCATTCAGTATATTACCAAACTTCATCAGGTAGTACGTAGAGACAGTAAATTGAGTTTTTTCATTCCTCTATACAGAGAATTCGTTAAGAAATATTAAAAAAATACATAATGTTTTGGAAATGGGGCTATCCATAGGGAAACCTTTGGTTTGTTTGAACATGTTTTCTTTAAACTTAAAATAACATTATGAACCTTTTATCTCAAATTGGTAACAATTATCTATAGTAAAATTATATTTGTTTACTACTCCCTGATCTTTTTGTTGGCATAGATCCTTTATTATCTTTAAAGTTTCTTCAACAGGAACCAAAGTATATATAGAAATAACATCTAGCGAAAAACAACCTTACCTTAATGTTTCTAATATTATTTGATTCCCTCAATTTAGCAATTAATTGTTTAGTATTTTTTATGACTTCTTGTTTATATAATGGTAACCCCATAATTATCTTGTTTAGATATTTTTATCCAAGCTTTGTGTTGGAGGAACAAAAGAGTTAATAATTGTTCTTTAAAGTTATATCATCCTTATGGATTTTCAGCCTTGCATAAATTTTGGAGTTGTGCACATGGAATTACTCATTTCTTTGTTGTTTATAATCAATTACGTTATTTACTTTCAGTTTTTGTAAATCCTTTTTCATCTTGTTATATAGCTTGTTGTATGTTGGATTAAGTTTCAATAATTTGAAATCTTCTGATTTCAGTATCTTTTTATTTATTTATTTATTTCCTTAAAGTGATTACAATTTCAGTCCTGTTAGGAACCGTTAGTTCCTATCAACAGGTGCTGTTTTATTTACAGTGGTGATAATTTAATAATTAGTTTTATATAAACATTTTTTATGTATTTCTTTGTGCCAAATTGTGTTGACTTTGTTTTTGTTTTTTTTTGGTCCTATTAACCTTTGTTGGTTGATACTATGAATTTTTACATGAGTTTGAAATCTAATTTACAAATGATTGTAAATCATATAAACCAAACTATAACTATATATAACTATACAAATGAGATAAGCATAAAAATATAGATACATACATACATTCACATAACCTATACAGACGTTTTGCTATCTAGAAAGGCATTTATACATGAAAATCCATTTATTCAAATTATGTATAAACAAAAAAAAAAACTAATGTATATTGTTTTAAGATGGCTTATTTGAGTCCAAAAGCAAACGAGAAAAATTAACAAACTTACAATTACTTTCTTCTTCTTTACGTCGATTTGGGCCAACTAAGGACCATGGACAACAGTCCCGTACAACGACCATCACGGTGGAGCTAGTAAAGTTCAAGAGGGGGGGGGGGGCGAGTTCACATCAAGTCCAGCATAACACTGAGATTGTAAGTCCCAGGTAGAAACGGATGAAACACAGAAGAAAAAACAGCCATGCCGATGCCGGGATTCGAACCCAGGTTCTGACGCAACGGCCACACGGCAGACCGCCATCTAGACCACTCGGCCATGCCGGAACGGCACAATTACTTTAATGATAAAATAAATCTTATTTCCCTTCTTTTTATTTAAATTTTCATAGATTCTGCAATCCAATTTCTTATGTCTCTTTCAACAGCAGAAATTCTGTCTTTGTTTGATAGCGTTTTTAGATCGAACTCGTTATAAATCTTTTCTAATAAATAATTTATATTTCTTTCACCATACTTATTGTTAATGAACGGGTAATCTAATGTTAATTTTTTCTTTGTTCTGAGATTGTAATTTGTTGGTTGCTTGTGTGTATTGTCTGTTATTTTGTAAAAATGGTTGATCATTACATTATAATAGAATTTTTTGTGTTGTATTGAGTTTATATTTTTTTATCTGCTCTATTCTTTTTTTCTTTATTAGTCTAGATTTTTGCTGAGATTAAAAGTTTTAAAATATTTTTCTGTATTTTGTTTATTTTATTGACGTTTGTATTATTGGTTGTTTGTCCAAATGATGTTTGCTTAATTTATATTTGAATCTGTAAGTGCATAATATATTAGAATTTTAAGTTTTGTTGGTAAAACATTTCTAATATGATAAAAAAATATATAATAAGGCATTTAATTTATTGCAAATTAAATTTATATGATCGTATCATGTGAAAGTGTCGTTTATTGTTATTCCTAGATATTTTATTGTCTTAACATTTTGCACTTTAAAGCAATTGTTACAGTTTTTGTTTTTGTGCAAATAGTGGTGTGTGTGATATAATATTTGAGGTTCGCTTTTAGGCAATAATTTTTTAGGATGAATGCATAAAAGTTTTGGTTTTTTTCTCATTTATAGTTAGTTTGTTGTCATGTGTCCATTTTTTTAATTCTGTGAAGTCACTTTAGTTTTTCTTGATTTATTTTTTTTTTCATTTTTATATGCTGTGTAGATATGAATATCATCTGCATATATATATATTTTGCATTGTTTTATTATTAGGAATATTTATCATTTATATATAAGATAAAAAAAAAGTGGCCCTAAATTGGAGCCTTGAGGCACTCCAGCCTTTGTTTTTTTATTTTTTTTACATTCAATAGATACGCAGATTTTTCTGTTTATAAAATAATCTTTTATTTTGTCCAATACTACACCTCTGATTCCCAACTTGTTCAGTTTCTCGAAAAGAATCTTTAGATTGATTGAATCAAATGTTTTACTCAGATAATAGAAGAATAAAATTACCGTTATTTAGGCTTTCATTGATATTGTTGCTTAATTTCGCTAGTAAACTATTTGTACTTTTATTTTTTTGATATGCATATTCTTCTGCGTTTATTATAGTATGTTTTTCTAAATAAGTTCAATTTCAAAGAAATGTAATTTTCTATTATTTTTCCGATAACAGGTTGGATGGAGATAGGTCTATAATTTGCGAGGTTTTTATAGTTATCGCATTTAAATATTGGAATAATTTTGGCAGTTTTTAAATCTGTTGAGTATTTTCCCTTTGATATAATGTTTTTGATAATTATAGTTATTATATGAGAAATAACATGTTGTCTTGTTTTATTGTTCTTATATTTAATTTGTCATGGCCCATAGATTTTGTCTTTCATGTTTGTTATTATATTACTTATTTCACTTATTGTGGGTTCTTCTAGGACCATTGTGTTTCTGATCATTCCTGTGGAGTCTGTTGATGTAAATAGTTTTCAACAATTTGTGTAATTATTTGATGTTGTTTTATTGTATTGTGTACAGAATTTGTTTTCTAATAATATTTCTAGTCTGTCTCCTTCTAAGAAGTTTATAAGGTTATTTATTTCTTTGTTTGAATTTTTCATTTTTTTTCTTGCCTAGTATTTTATTTATTTTATCCCATTGGTTTTTAGTGGTATCACATTCGTTTTTGAATTGCTGTTGTAATATTCTTTTTTTTTTTTTTTTTTTTGCCTTTTTTATCATTTTATAATTTGTTTCTAATTGTTTTATAGCTGCTCAGATGAATTTGTATTTGTTGGGTTATTTTTGTTCATTCTAAATAACTTATCTTTTTTTATTTATTTCTTCTATTATTTTAGTTGTAATCCAATCTTTTTGTTTTCTTTTTAAGTTCTTTTCCTGTTTACCTTTATTTATTTTTTTTCATGAATTTTGTTTTATTAACCTCATTGATTAGTTCTGTATAGATTATATTTGGATCTGTTATGTTCTCATTTTCAACTCTTATTATTAGATTACTTATTTTTTCATTTAACTTGGCTGGCTTTATGCAACATATAATTTTCCATTTCTTTAGGTTTTATATCTTTTTTTCTGAAATAATTTGTTAATTATATATAGTGAGAATTATTATATAGTGATCAGAGATTCGTTCTTTACATATTATTCCTTGTGTTTCGATATCATGCTTATTTATGAAAATATGCTCAATATTTGTATTGGTATTTCCATGAAGTGCACTGTTGTATCTTATTGTTTCATAAAGATAATTTTTGAAACTATTATTGCACATAAGTTTTAGATATTTCTGTACTGCATTGTTTTTATTTATATTGAAAAGATCTATATTTACGTCTATATTTGGTGGTTTATATATGGCTAAAATATTAATATTTTGTGTTTTATTTGAAAATCCTGCTAAAAATATATGGCTAAAATATTAATATTTTGTGTTTTATTTGAAAATCCTGCTAATAAATTTTTGAAGAAAGTTGTGTCATTTCCAATGTTTGATGGAAGCAAGTTTTTTTTACAGAAAATAATAATACCTCCTCCCCTTTTTCCATTTTTTAATTTTGCAATCATCTTGAAATTTTCTATTTTGTATAGTTTTAGTTCATTCTCTGTAATATTTACTTCTGTTAATATTAAGATGTCAATTAGGTGATTGATATTTTTAATTTTAATTAATAGCAAATTCCAGTTTTTTCTCATTGATCTTGTATTCAAATGTTTTTTGAAGATTTTATGTTTTGATTGTCTTCATATGAAGATTTTTTTTTTTATATTAATTCTTTATTGATTACATTTCAGTCCTACGAGATTTTTAAATAAAATCTGTTTGTATGTGCTGTGGTTATAATACAGTTACAATGAATACAGTAGATATTTATAGTTAACACAAATAATAGTCACAAAATATAATTGGTTAAATAGCTGTAGTAATTAAATATAAATAAATTAATAATTACAATTTTATATATGTTATAAAGTGATTTATCTATAGTATATTAAAATAAATGACAATAATAAAAATATAAGTTATTAGATAATTATGAAAATCAAATATAAATAAAATAATAAATTACACTTTTATATACATAATGAAACAATTTGTTTTTGTAATATCCACTGTAAAATATATATAGTAGTAACTTTGATTTGTCTATAGTTTATTAAAAGTAAATAACAAAAACAGAAATATAATTTATTGAATAACAAAGATTTAAGTTATTAAATAATTATGAAAATTAAATATAAATAGAGTACCATTACACTTCTATATACATAAAAGAAACAATTTGTTTAAAATATCTATGTAATATCAACAAAAAATATATAGAAGTAAGTTTTATTTTATTTTTTTTTATTTTTTTTAATTTATCCACTTTAGTTTACCATTGATTATTTTATCATATAAAATAGCTTTTAAAGTGGATATATTTTTTTATTTTATGCATGTTTTCATCAATTTGATCAAATATCTTATATTATAAAAGCATTATTCTGTCTGTCATAAGACTTTACGTTTTTCCAATTTTGTGACCAAACTATAAGAGATAGATTGGTCATGTAAATGGATAAAATGTAGATCTTTTTAAGACAAACAAAATGCTACAAAAATCTTTCGAAAAAAGTTTTTGGTTTCCAAGATGGCGCCTTTTAAAGGGTCAAATTTTGGCTTTTTCTCAATTTAAATGAAAGTATAAAAGATGGAAGAGAACATTATATTGAGAAAATGTTGGTATTTGAAAGTTCTATCGAACGATGTATCACTTATTCACAAACGCTTCAGCGTTTGCAAGATACAGTAGAACCTCATTATAATAGACCCTATTATAACGGACAGTGTTAAAAAAAATTGTCAGCCTACAATTAAAGTGAGCAAAGTGAAAGACCATTTAAATTTTGTTATTCAATATGTTGAACAATCTGCAAATGAAAATGTGTTTGCATATTATGAACACCTCTGTCAGTTATTAACTGAAGAAATAAGCAGCAAACAAACCCAGCAGAAAATAAATTATTTTTCCAAATCAATGTATATTTTATATTTAAATTGATTAACTATTTGTTATATTAATAACTATTAATTTTAATTTTAAGATGAATAGATTAAACTTCTCGGTCCTGTACCACAGGTATGCAGTTTTATAAGCATACCTAATTGGACTGATAAACACTAAAAAAAAAAAAAATGAATAAGAAATCAACATGAACCAGGACCTTCTTGTTCTAAAGATTAATGCAGTGTATACATACACATCTTTTTCAAATCAATCTACTACGTTGAAGGCTGCTTTTTATTTGATATATAATAAACACTTTTTATAGCTAACTATTGTACTTTCATTGATGTAACCCTGCTGCATTACACCGCTATAAGAATTATTTGTTATAAACCGGACTTTCATTAAAACGGACAACCTTCAGCCCCTATTAGTCCGTTATAATGAGGTTCTATTGTACATGCAAAAATGTGAATTTTCGGTGTGTGACACCGACCCGCAAAATATCAGAGTTATTCGGAGAAGCCATAACAGGCTGCGAAGTTATATATTCTCCGACGATCACAACATTAATTTGCTAAATAAATAATGTTTGTTTTTTGAATGCTATATATGTAAGGGTTCCGGAGCAAAGCGACGATACCCGGCTATTATTATTATATATTATAAAAAGGTTATTCTGTCTGTCATTCTGTAAGCAAAATGTTAAATTACAAATTACTAAAATGTTACTAAAATAGAGAATCTATTCATAAAAAATGAAAATATATTAAACAACTGTCCAACTATACTGATTGGCGACGTAAATATAGATATTTTCAAAATGAATAAAAACAATGCAGTACAGAAATACGTAAAACTTATGTGCAATAATGGTTTCAAAAATCGTCTTTACGGAACAACAAGAAACAACTGTACAATTCATGGAAATACGAAAACAAATATAGATCATATTTTCATAAATAAGCATATCAAAACACCAGAAATAATATGTAAAGAACGAATCGGATAAGAGTTGAAAATGAGAAAATAACAGATCCAAATATAATCTATAAAGAAATAATCACTGATGTTAACAAAACAAAATTCATGAAAATCTACCTATATAAAAAGAAAAGTCCTGACTCACTCACTGACTGTCTCATCAATGCCCATCCCAAACCCTTCGACCTAGAAAGCTGAAATTTTGCACAGAGGTTTCCTTTATGATGTAGACAAGGAATAATACCGGATTTTTCGAAATTCTTACGGGATAGGGAATAATCTGGCAAACTGATGATGAAGTGTACGGCGGCAACCCCAGGTGTGTGGCGCCAACCCGCAATACACCTGAGTTAAGTGGAGAATGGGCTGGGAAGTCATATATTCTTCGATCTCAATATTAATTTGCTAAATAAATAAAGTTTTTTTGTTAATGCTATAGATGCAAGGGTTCCGGAGCGAAGCGACGGTACCCGGCTAGTTAAATTATAATTAAATACTTTCAATGTCACCATCCATTGATTTTAATGGTTCAAGTATTAGTATTAATGTTAACGTCAAGAGAAAAGTGTATTAGTATAGGAAAAAGAAAGAAAAAAAAAAAAAACATTAAAGGAAAGTTTAGTGAAGTTGTGTAATTCTACAATATACGTGAACTTTCTTTAACATGCGGAAGAAACTTATGTAGAAAAAACAGGAAACACGCACAAATAGATAATGGTAAAAAATAAAAGTTACATTTAAACAGATAAATGTACATGATTAATTTCGGCTACTTCACGTAGCCCTTGTCAAATGTGATGTATACATAAAAATCTCACAATTTATACGAAACGTATTCCACATACTTGCATGTAAAACAGACAAACCACAAACCTGATCTCAAAAATCCTATCATTTTAGGAGCTGCCAGTAATTCCTTCGTCCGAAAAACAATGGAATCTATCCTCATCATGGAGACCGCTAACTGCTACAATGTAGGAGTCTCAATCAAAGCTGTATCTGCTTACCAATAAGCAACCCTAACTATACCGATGCTTACCATGCGATCATGTTGACTTGTGGTGTTGTGGTCGTTTTTTTTGTTTGTTTTTTTTTGTTAGTTTTTTAGTTTTTAAGTTTAGTGAATTTTTAGTCTATTGTATTGTTTTTATTCTTCTTTTTGCTTGTTATGTTCAGTTCTAAGTCTGTTTCTTGTTTATGTTCATTGTTTATTTTATTTTTATTATTTTTATTTTTTTATTATTATTTCTATATATTTTTATCTTTTGTCTACTGTTCTATTCTTATTTATTGTTTATCTGTTATCTTTTGTTTCTATTTCGATATTTTTTCATATTTTTTATATTTTTTTATATTTTTACTTTTATACTCTCTTCACTTTGCTCCTTCGTTTTGGTTTTATATTGGTAACCTGCCGTTTCGTGGCATTTGGAATGTTTCACATTTTGTGAAAAGCTGTAAATTGCACCTTGAGCACTGAACTGTTCCCTGACCTTCCCTTTTTCGACTCCTATGTTTTCATGTTTCATTTTTACTATTATGGTTCTTATACATTTGATTTTTCATTTTCATTGTTCCTATTCTGTGTAAAGTGTTGACTTTCGCCTTGAAGCCCTAACTAGTCCCCTGGCCTTCCTCATTTCGACACTTGCTTTGTCTTCTTTTTGTTTTCGCTATTGTTGTATATTGTTTATATTTGTCTATACTTTTATAGTATCTGATTTTTATTATATTTCTATTATTTGTAGTATTTCAATATTTCTTTCTCTATTTTGTTCGCTTGCCAAGTTGCTGTCTTTCAGTGCATCTCCCCGCCTCAAAAAAAACCGCACTTTGCCTGTTAATCTTGGTCTATCTTACTAATCCTGCCTTCGCCGCTATCTTCTAGCCCGCTTTAACCGACCACTTTGTACTCGATAGCCGGATAATCCCTGTAAACCGGCATCCCTAACAGACAACAGGTGTGCCCAGTGGGACGCATTCCAGTTATTCATAGCGAAGATCACCTTGATTGGCTCCTTTTGTGACGACGATCCAACACTTTCGTATAAATTGTGAGATTTTTATGTATACATCACATTTGACAAGGGCTACGTGAAGTAGCCGAAATTAATCATGTACATTTATCTGTTTAAATATAACTTTTATTTTTTACCATTATCTATTTGTGCGCGTTTCCTGTTTTTTCTACAATATATGTCTTATAAAAGTTTTAATAAATTAAAATACTTTTTAATAAAAATAAAAGTTAAGGAGAATATTATTTATTTCTAACCGTATATTCTTTTTCTGCCTGATGTTCATACAATAACTGGGGGGGGGGGGGGAGAACAAAACCTACATTATCTTACAGAAAGAAGGAAAAAAATAACAGAAATAAAAAAAAATAAATGGTTTGCCCTCACCAGACTCGAACCTTGGATCCTGAGATTGTTAGGCAGAAGTCTTAACCACAGGACCACAGAAACAGGTACTGAAGTTGAACAACAGGAAGTTAATAAGCTAATACTCAAATATTAGATGAAAACAATCTCAAATATCTTGAAAGCGTTTGAGGGTTGGTCCCACAACCCATGTATATTTTTGAAGTACTCCACGTGAACTTTCATCCCACAAAATGGCATTGATTTTGGAGAGATACAGAGTATGACCTCTTGTTGTAAGATATAAATCTGCTATCACTGAACTCGAAGAAAAACCAACATTTTGACGTCATGTTTGACACAAGGCTTGCTTCAAATTTATTTTTATTGAAAAGCATCTTCTATTGAAGAATTCCTTAAGCAGTTAAATATTTCGCTTTGGAATGCATTTAGAATCACTGGACTTTATTTTTCCAGTAACTGCAAAGTAATAGGTGGCAGAATATGGTGACTGACACTGGTACACCTTAATTGTACATGTACTTTAATCACCCAATAGTGTTCTTCTATAAAAGCTAATCATTTGTTTCTTTATGATACTGACTTTTTTACAATTGAAGACAATTATCATTACTTAAAGTAAAAACAATATTTACAATTCAATACGATTGCCACAATTAACATTTTCTTTGTAAATGTCTTCTGTGCTATGATATGTGACAAAAATCTGTACATGGCACAGTCCATATCGATTCAGTATTGCCAAAAATTATAATTGTAGTTTAGTTATGTATGGATATATGTAGTGGATTTTGTCATCAATAAGCATTTCAAGAAATTCCGTAAAATCATAATTTCTCAAAAACTGGACCTGATGAAACAAAACTAAATATTACTTTTGTGTTTACCCATAGTGTACAGGAACTGAAAAATATAAATAGTTTCTCCGAAGCAAAATGATTGCATATCAGTGTAATTCTATTTTTAATTCGAAGACCAAAATTGTTTTTTGGATTCTCGTAAAGTTGCGTTTGATAAATTTGCTTATTTCTTAAAGAAGAATTATTTTCATTTTTGTAATTATAGCAAATTTTATAATTATTTTGAATTATAATTAAATATTTCATTTTTTTTTCTTAGAAATAGAATTTTATTTATTCCTAAAATTTTTCTTTGTTGGTCTTGAGATAAATCCTTAAAATATGTAAAAATGTAATTTAATATTTTAAATAAAATTCTATCAGTATTTCTCAGTTCATCTTTATTAAATGAATCCAATTTAATATTCCATAGTTTAGTAAGGAATCAATATAACTTTTGTACAATAAAATTGGTTTTTATAGGAAAAATATTTTGTGTGTGATTAAATATATAAATAAATGTATTTAATCTTTTTAAAATGTAGAGGTAGTGATTGTACCATGTGTATTTATCATTTATATACATTCCTAGGTATTTATAATAGTTTCTAAGTTCTATATTATCACAAGTACAATCTTTATTTATTAAATGATTATGGATACATTGATTATTAGGAAATTTAATTATAGGATATAAATCTTGTTTCTTGTTTTGGTTTTAATGATCATTAATTTTGATTTTTTACTGTTAATAGTCATTTTATAATCATGAGTCCATTTGGTTGAGTTTGTATCATTTTGTAGTTGTTGTTTTGCTAGAGTAAAGTTATTAAGTGTATGTATTAGAATAATGTCATCAGTATATGCAAAAGCACTTGCATATTGTGTATTGCATTAATATACAGTATATTAAAAATAGAATAGGGCCTAGATTTTGATCCTTGCGGTATGCCTTTTTTAATATTGTATATTTTTTTTACTTGTTTGTTTATTTATTACGATTTTAAATTCTCGTTTTTTCAAGTAACTTTTTAGCAATTTAAAAGCTGGTCCTCACATGCCTATGTTATACAATTCTTGTAATAATATTTAATGGTTTAAGCAGTGAAAGGCCTTTTTTAAATCAATATATATATAATTAATATAACATTTCCTATATTTAAATTTTTGTTTATATATTCATTTAGTGTATCTAATAATTGAACGGCACTCTTGATTTTCTGATATGAATACTGACTTTTATTTATAATGTTGAATTTGTAAAGGTAATTTCTTAGTGAATTTGTTAAATAAATTTCAGCAATTTTAGAGAAATTAGATAAAACCGATATTGATCTATAATTTCTAGACTCTTTTTCCCAATGATTCAAAAATATATAACTTTTTTGGTTTTTGGCTTAATAATAGATTTTCAAATTCAAAATCAGTCACCATTTCCATAATGAAAGTTATTCTTAATAACCCATTAGAACATTAATTCATTTTCTCTAAGGCAGTTGTTTTGATAATTTTGAATATATTCGATTCTTCTGATTTTCTTGTTAAAATTTTTCTATCTTTCGTCCATATGAATTTGTATTCTTTCTTTTGCCCTACATTTAGTTTGTTGGAATAAATTTTTTTTCTTTGTAGTTTTATTGTCATTCATATATACAGTGGAGCACCGTTTATACGTTTTTATCATTTATACGTTTTTTTGAATGGTAAACGTAAATGGATTTTCCGGCAAAATCCAATGCATATTAACATTAAATAATTTCATTTTATACGTTTTCCTGAAATCACAAATTTCATTTATATGTTTTCAAGAACTCGAGAAGAGAGAAAATGCAGATTTCAACTTCAGATTCCTATCTGCCGATTGTCCAGTCTTAGAAAAGGCACGCAGTCTTAGAAAATTCACTGAAAACCTCTGCCAAGTTTTCAACAAGCTTTGGCGGGTTTTAACAGCATGCAAGAATACCTCATTAGCAGTGAGTTAAATGATAAAGTTAAGATGGCACTTTTAACTGTGCACAATGAACTTTTTTCTGTGCATTCCAAAAAAAGCCCTACAACCTAAAATAACAAAATATTTTGTAAATGCTGAATGAATATGAATAGTAGTACTAGTTGTACATTAAATCCGGAATAAAAAGTTTTGTATTACACACCTCTTGTATTTCATTTTCATGTAATATTTTAATTTACCTCTGACTTTTTATTTTTGATTATTACGAAATTGTTCGTAACTTTTGTGAATTCTGTATATGTTTTTTCATTTATACGCTTTTTTTTCCTCAGTCCCTTGTAAAACGTATAAACGGTGCTCCACTGTATATATCTGTTGACTGTCTCCATTTCCTAATATGTCATTGTTGGTGATTTTTTTATGTTTCTCCATCCAGTCTCTTTTTGTTTGATAATCTTTAAATTTGATAATAATTGGATAGGGTTTGTCTTTGTATTTTGAAGGAAATTGATGAATTTCACCAATTTTGCTTAGGCTGTTTTGCAGACAGTTTCATTTCAATTTTTTTCACAACTTCTTGCAGATCTGATTAACTTTGTCTTCATAATGTTTCATATCCATAATAACCAAAGGATTACCTTTATCGGACTTTAGAACACGTCTTGATTCATCATTTGTAATATCATTTAGTACTTTCATTTTAGTTTGGAAATGTTATGTACTTTCCATTTATCTTTTTGTAGTGAATTGAAAATAGGATAGCTTTATTTTCTTGTATATAATCCTGTGTGTGTGTATATATATATATATATATATATATATATATATATATATATATATATTACGTGTATGTATTATTTTTTTTCCCAACATGATGAACCTTCTAGCTCAAATTTGTAACAATTGTTATTTTTAGTAAACTAAATAAAAAGTGGCCAACACACAAATTAAAGAGATAAAAAACATTTAACTCATTAAAAAAACTTCATGTTTCGACCAAGACATCTGTTCACAAGTGAATGTCTCAAAGAACGCCAGTGGTTTAAATAAGGAAATAAGCCAATGGTGAAAGGGCAGCAATCGGGTGATGTGGATTGAAGTGACATCTGGTGCATGCAGGAGGAAATAGCAGATTGAGAAAACAAAAGACCAAGAAGTTCGAGGCTCAGGAACTTCATCATAATTTTTCCAGAAAATAAAACCTAAATATTTAAAAAAAAATCCATATGTATAAGTAAGGTAGGGGCAGTATGGAGGGTAATCAATATGTTGAATCATTGTCCCTATCCCTTTCTCTTTTTCGGAATCCATAATATATTGACTTGACTGATATGGAATCATTACAACACTGAGGGTCAGTTAAGATGATACGGGACTCCATGCATTTGCGTAATAGGTCATTCATTTCATTAGCAAGAATTAGGGTGTTTTGTAAATCTAGACTGTGACCTGTATCTCTAACATGCGAAGCAGTCAAGTAATTAAAATCTACTGTGCGGAGTGCAGCAGCATACTGCGCCATACGTTTATGGATTGGCTGCCGGGTTTCCCCAATATATCGGCAGACAGAACCAAGACACTTTAAAGCATAAACAACTGCCCTAGGGTTATTGTGATAATATTTGAGCTTTTTTTATTAATAAAAGAAGCCAATGTAACCCTGATAGCCAAAGTTAATCATATCCCACATGGGGCTAATATCTTAGCTAATGCTAAGTTGATACATTATTATCGTGGTGGCTGCAATAGGTTACACGTCACAAAAATTCAGTTTCATTTTTATCGCTTCATAGTAACCAATAAAGCCAATGTTACAAGCTGCAAATCATATGTCAATCAGAAGAGAGCATTAGCGTGGAGTAGCAATTCGACGAATGAGAGCTATGATTGTTTTGATTACTGCTGTAAGTCTTATGTCAAGTCATTACAATAAAATGACACAACCTATTGCAGTCACCATGGATTCCTAAAAAGAGAAACAGATAGGAACAATGATTCAACATATTGATTACCCTCTCTCCATACTGCTCCTACCTTACCTACCCCTTTGTTTTGTTTTTATTTAGATTTTATTTTCTGGAAGATTTATGATGGAGTCTCAGAGCCCCGGACTTCGTGATCTCCAAATGCTGATTTTTTTTTGTTTCCTCCTGCTTGCATCAGATGTCACTTGAGGCCACATCACCCAATTGCTTATTTCTTTATTTTAACCAATGACGTTCTTTGAGACATTCACTTGTGAATGACCTGCCAGCCTGGTCAAAACATGTATTTTTATAATGTTTTAAATATGTTTTATTTCTTAATTTGTGTGTTGGCCTCTTTTTATTTAGTATACATAATTTATACATGTATACGATGTTCTTTGTTATTTTAAGTTTAAAGAATTATTTGTTCTTTGTTATTTTAAGTTTAAAGAAAAAATGTTCAAACAAACAAAAGGTTTCCCTATGGGTAGTCCCATTTCGGGAACATTATGTATAATATTGTGAATGTTTGTTAAAGAATTCTTTGTACAGAGGAAAGAAAAAAAAAAAAAAAAAAACTCTTCTTTTGCCTCTACCTACTATCTGATGAAGTTTGGTAATATACCAAACGAAATGTTGTGCAATAAAGAGATGAAGATGTTATGTTTTTCAGAAGAATTCATATTTATTCAGTAGACAACTATTAAGTGATTTATTAGTTGTATAGTATACTTTAATTAATATACATACTTTTTTAAACCAATTCGATCTAACAGACTATTTTAAGGTATATTTAACATATTTCATATGCTTTGCTGTGTTAAGGATCTCTTTTAAACATTTTTTTTCCTGATTTTATGGTCCCTGCTTTAAGTGAATTCACTTAAAGTGGTAATTTTTAACTCTTAATCATCCTCTTTAATGACCTGACTTAGTTTTGGTTAAGAAAGCTTATAACCAAAATTAAGCATAAAGAACACAAAATAATTTTCGTTGCTTTAATAATTAGTGTCTTTTAAAAAGTATTTTAAGAAATACACTGTGATCAAAAATATCCGGACACCTCTGCAATAGTAAACTGAAGCCTAAATGGCACGATTACGTCACGTACTGGTAAAAAAGAAGGCAGAGAATCATCTTGTAACAGCAGAATGGGTCGATCAGCAGAGCTCAGTGACTTTTAACAAAGACTGATTATTAGGTGCCACTTGAGTAATAAACCTGTTAGGGACATTTCAACCCTTCTAAAGTTGTCAAAATTAGCTGTTGGTGATGCGATTGGAAACAGAAAGAAAATCTTGACCACGTAGGCAGTATATATTGACAGATTGGCACCATCAAATGTTGCAGAAGGTAGTTCATGCTAATAGCCAGACTCAGATTGAAACAATCACCCGTGAGTTTCACATAGTACTAACACTCGGCCAACACCATGACTATTCATTCGAGAGATCAGGGGAATGGGGTTTCATGGTGAATCAGCTGAACATAAACCAACATTTCTCCTGTGAATGTTAAGATCCACCTCAAATGATATAGAGTGACATCACTGAACACTGGAAAAATGTGATGTGGAGTATTAATCATGCTATATCATGTGACAGTTCAATGGGAGGGCTTGGGTGACTATGGTACAGGACCACTTCGGTGATGACAATTGCCTCTACCAGCATGATAACACTCCATGTCATAAAGCGAGGTCTGTGAGGGAATGGTTTGTGGACAGTTAAGTTTGACAGGCAGAATTAGAAGTTCAAATTCGCTCCAGATCCCAATGTCTCACATCCCGACCTGCTCTGGCTACTGTTCTTCAGGAAGAATGGGCTGCCATTCGTCCAGAGATTTTCAGGTACCTGGTGGAAAGTCTCTTCGGCAGAGTCACGGTTATAAGTAATACTTAATTAAGACTGAAAAATAAAAGATTAGCAAGAGTAGAAAATGCACAATTTATTTTATCCAAATAACCCTTTAATCAGGCATCTTGTTTTTCATTGTAAAATTAGTTAGTTTGATTCTGACTAGATATTTCCATTCATGGGGAAAGCCTGACTATGGTTTCAGTTAGGTGTCCAGATATTTTGATCATATTGTGTACTATACTCCGTTCATTATATCTGTGAAGACACATGATCACAGTTAACCAATCATTGTCATTTCCTTTCTTCACGAGTTACGTCTAGAATGTCGTCGTAAGTTATTTCTGGCATGTGCATCGTATTCTTCCTCATGCTACAATCTTTTTTTTTTATTATTTTTGCTTTTTTCATTAAGAATTTTTTTTTTATTTATTTATTTTTGATTTTATAAAAAGCTTGTTTTTAGACATGTGCATATATTTTGCACTGGCCTCTCTCTTTTCTTGCTCGGCGTTTCGAACAATGGGCTAGTCTTAGTGGTAAGCGAGGCTTTAAGCGAGGCTTCGGCTTCCTTAACAATATTGAACACTGAATGAGATGATATACCTGCTGCTTCAGTCGTTTTACAATGGAGATCCTCTTTAGTCAGACTATTATCAGACAACTTGAAATAAAAAAAAAAACAAAAACCAAAGCATTCCAAATGATTCCTCTTGATTGACTTTTCAAAGTTTGGTTGGCACAAATGAACAAGCAGCCGCCATGTCCAAAACAGAAGTACACGGAGTAACTAATGCTCAATTGTTCAGCATATATGGAGTTGTCACATATCTTCACAGATATAATAAATGGAGTATAATAGTTTATTTATTTATTTGATAATCAGTCTGTTCTTTTGAGACAAATTTTCCAGTGGGGATGGTGGTAATAATCTCCCCACCTTTTCTCAGAGTTTCAGGAAGCATGAAAACATTTTAAAAACCGAATTATTTCGTAGTAACTGAAAATCCTATGTTTTGACTTTCATTTTATTATTTCCAAAGACATCTTTATTTCCAAAATAGAAAATGGAAATTAAAGAATAGAGACTGTCTGAAAATCATTTCCGTAAATTTATTTCTTACAAGTTAAATAGCAATGCATTGTAAATTACAACAATGAATTACTACTTAGAATCAGGCAGAAATTCTCAAGAAATAAGAATTTTAAAATATAAGAATTTCTTGACAATTTTTGAGACAAAAAATCTTGAAGCTCTAATCTACAGTTGTGGATTCTGCAAAATTTAGTAAGGTTTCTATCAACAAAGAAATAATAGTTAAGGTGTAAAATGAAAGCAGTAAAAAAAATTTGGCCAAAAAAATCTGCAGATTGAATACTGTTTGAATGTGTGAACAGTCTTGGCATTTTATGGCCACCGCATTCATACCTTAGTGCAGCACGAATTCGGCATAAAAATAAAATCATTTTATTATTTTAAAATACTTTTACAGCTTATTGTTCGTATTGCATTTAAGCCATTACAACCAGCAATATGCAATACTTTTTTGTGTTTTGTTTTTTATTCCTAAATACTTCATTTTGTAGTGTTATGAATTTTGGATAATTGTAATAACTTTTTTTTTTTTATTTCTTTATTTTTTAGGATCTAAGCGTTCTGCACACAGCAATGCATACTTTTATGGATTTTTCAAAAATAAAAGAATTGTTTTGTTTGATACTTTATTAGAAGATTATTCTCCACCATCAACTGCTGAACAAGATAATGAAGTAAGTTTGTTTTTTGTGTTTTTTTTTTTTTTTTGTTATTTTAATTAGAAAATTGGAAATTTTGTATATGTAGGTCTAGTGGCCTGGGAAGCGATTGACACTAATCTGTGGGCAGGAGGATTTGAGTTCAATTCCCAAAAGAAGCCGGGGATTTTTTTAAGGGTGCTTCTTCTCTAGACACAATCCTGCAGTTCATCAGTCTTTAATTGTAAACTTTAAGTTGTTGGATATTTTTTATTATTATTATTATTATTTGTTTCAGGTTAAACATGGAAGAAGTATACTAAGTAAAAACAAAGATTAGTCTGTTAGCTGAATTATGACAATTAGTGAGGCAGACAAGTGACAATAATCAAGATTTCTTGTAGTTGGTTATTTTGAAATAAAGGGTTGATGAATGGACTAGAAATTAACATATTTGTTACTTTTATGTCACAGTAGCATGAATAAATTTTCTATGTTACAAGTATTAAGTATTGCTTTTTGCAGCTCAATTAATGTATATGGGCTATAACGAGAATTTTGAGTCTTGTGTGTAGAGACTTTTTAAGTATAATGCCTGCGACAATTGGAATTGTATTATTCTTCTTGATACCACATTGTTTTTCGAGTTTCAATTCTACATCTCAGTATCTTGTTTGTTTCTTGGAAAATTTCCTTGAGATTATTGCTGTTAACCCTATTAATAGGCATCACAATTCCTATCAGTTTAATTTGCTATTATTATTAATGATTTTTTTTTTTTTTTTTTACTTTTTTAGGCAAATGAAAGTAAAGCTGCAGAAAGTAAAGATAAGTCTAAAGAGAAGAAAAAGAAGGGCAGTGATGATAATACTGAAGTCAAAAGAAAAAAAGGATGTAACAATCAAGAAATTTTAGCCGTTTTAGGGCACGAGTTAGGTCACTGGAAATATAATCATGTGATGAAAAATCTTCTTATAACACAAGTAAAGAATTACTTTTTCTCTGAAATATTTTCAGTGTTTTCATAAAGTAACCTCCTTTTAATTTCCAAGTAAATGTTTATACTGGTAAATTTGAATTTTTAATACAATTTGGAGGTTCCAAAAGATTTTTATTGTAAATTTTTATTCCTATAAAGGAATCCCTTCTACCCAATTTGCCTTCTTGTTAATGGATTACCTTACTGTCAGTTAAAATACATTTAGACCATTATTAAATGGCTAGCAATGTGATTAATGTAATATTACTCACATTGCTGCAACAAATAATGGTAGAGATATTTCAACCAAAGTATAGTTAAAAAGATAGTTCGTATGTGATGCTATCTGTCTATTAAAAGTCTTGACCAGCATTTTTGACTGTTTTAAAGATTCTCTGCAAATTCTGAATTCTTATGCCAAAAAAAAAAAATCAAAACACCATGAAGAAACAATTTGAATGAAGCTCTGTATGCAACTATCTTCCCATTAGATATGCAAATGATTTCAAGAAACATCACCATGGCTCAATGGAAGCTTCCATCTTGTGATCCATATAAGGCCCTCAAAATCTAACTGGACACTCTGCTTCATAGAACTGTTGCATTCATGTCAGTTTACCATCAGTAATGCGTAAACAAACAATGAGACCCTACAAGCAATTGCAGGACTTTGTGAAAGGTGACATCTTGGGACTGCAGGAAGGCAGCTGGCCATGCCGACAAATTGTTTCCCCGTCTGGGTCATAGTGATGCATCTATTGGAAGGTGCTGGAATCAATGATTATGTGAGGGTACTCATTATCAAGGCTATTGTTATGCCAACAGTACCACTGGTAAAGACAATTGGTTTGTCGTAAAGTATATCCTAACTGCTCTATCAGCTTCCCTCTCCACCATGGCATCCTTTATATAGCAACCAATTTCTAGCCATACCACGCACTGTGAGACAATTGCAGATTCTGAGCTTCATTTCCATTGCCCCTTAGAAAGTATTACTCAAATAAATAAGCTTTTAAATACTAAAAGCTCTGTCTTAGAGTGGTGCCATGCCTGAGTCTGCTCTTGAATGTTCTCATATTGTATTTAGTGCTGAGTCTCCCTTCTACCTTGCAACAGATGATCATTGCATCTGCATATGGAGGAGGACTGGCAGCACACAAATTCTGGAAACAAATTGTCAATTGTCAAGCACACAAATTGTCAAGATGCACAGTCATTACAGCTGGTGTAATGGTGTGGGGAGCCATTTCTTATGACAGCAGATCCGATTTCATAGTGATTCAAGCACAGCAACGCTTGTAGGAGATCCTGCAACCTGTGTTTTGCCTTCGTATCACACCTGCCAGGACCAATTTTCCAACAGGATAATGCACACATTTTCCAGAAGGGCCACGTAGCAATTCAAACCCTTCTTTAGCCAGCGAGGTTCCCTGATGCATCCCTCATGAGCATGTGGGACATCACAAACATCCGACATTTGGAGCAGCAGATTGAAGCAGGCTTGATGCGTTCTGCACAATACAACATCAGAACTTTGTTTCGCTCCATGCACGATGTATATCAGCATGTTTAGCAGCCAGAGGTGGTTCAACTCAGTACCAATAATATAACAATGATACTTCTATAGTTCAGTAAAGTGGGGTTTTTTTCACTGAAATTTGAATCAACTCTAATTTTCTTTATCCAAATAGCACTTAAAAAGTTTCATTCAAATTGGACTCTGCCTTCATGATGTTTTAATTTTTTTGTCACAAGACTGTACTTTACATTGTAGTGGAAGTAATTTCAACAAGATATAGTCAAAAAGGTAGTTCATGTGGGTGCTATCTGTCTATTAAACCAAGTCCACACTTGGAAACATTTTCAGAAAATATTGTTTGGAAATTGTTTGCAAACATGTTTTATTTTTTTTTTCCTTTTTGTTTTTGAAGATGTTTGGAAACAGTTTGCAAACAACTCAACAAATTCTTGTTTTTTCAAGAAAAAAAAAAAACAATGTTTCTTGTTTTCCATTGGAAATTGATAAATAGGAAACAAAGTTTCCATGTCTGACATGTTTGCAAACACAGTCTGTAAAACATTTCCCTTCCCTGGAAAAGTAGTTATTCTTCTTTGGTATGTGCTGTGTCAACGTCTCTGTTCATTTTTTTTATTGAATCCGTTTTCTGATATTGAAATGTAGAGAAGACCCTACAGCTCATTGAGGAGTTTCAGTCTCGTAGAATACTTTGGGACATTACTTACTTGGAGTTCAAAAATAAGATTGAGAAGCATGATGCTTTGAAGGAAATCGCCGACATATTTGCTCTCGCCCAACAAGAAGTTGAAGGCTCTCCGTGTCCAGTTTCGTAGGGAGCACAAAGCTTTTTGTAATCAGAAGAAAAGTGGTGCTTCTCCCAAGAAAGTGGGGTGGTTTGGATACAAGCCATTACTATTTTTGCTAAGTTCTCAAGAATCTCCAGGGAGCAGAAATACTGACCCTTCAAATGATCATGAAACTGAGATAGTTGTATTTCTTTTTCAATTTTATCCTTTTAAAGTTTATCCTATTATTATTAAAAAAATTACTACTTTTAAAGAAGCACAAGCTATTAACACATCCTCTGTAAACATCTTTACCTCGACTGGCAGGTCTGTACGCAAAACATGTTTCTACAACATGTTATGACTAGTTTCCAGTTTTTTTCAAACGATTTGGAAACTGTTTGCAAACAATTTCTAGAAACATGTTTCTAAGTGTAGACTAGGCTTTAGAAGTCTATCCTGTTAAGTCTATAAGTCTTAACAGGAACTTTGATTTGTTTAAAAGATACTGAAATAGTGAATTCCCTGAAAATACTATGTTACATTTTTACTTCCAATACCTGTAAAAGGTGACAGTTTATAGGCATTGGAATATATTACTAGTAACTTTTTTAAAGAGGGAATTATAAATGTAAATTATTATTTTATTTTTTTTATCTTTAGCCAAATCTTGCAAAACAAATTTAGCAAGAATGAAGTTAATTTTTTTTTTTTTTGTTGTTGTTGTTAATAGAGGAATACCAGTGTCATGTGTTGTTCAGATTATATTTGCTAGACATGATTTGCATATAATCCTTGCAAAGCAAGTAACTTTCCTCAATGATTTAACTTTGAAAGCTTGACCATTCAGATTGATGTTTTTCTTTAATTGAAGTGTATGTTCACCAAGCACAGTAAAGGAAGCTAAGAACTCGCTTCATTTGAACATGGCCTCATAGCATCAATTGATCATTAAAAATGGACAACTGACTGATCCTTAACACAATTTGTTCAGCTAAGAAATAGCAAGCTAACTAACAAATGAGTTAAAAAATGAAAGATTATAAGATTAACTGTGTACTTGTCTTGCCGGAAGCTGAACATGGATACACTCTCTTCAATATAATATTCAAATTAATTTAACAAAAAAAAAAAAAACCCAGCCAATATGAACAGCCTTACAAAGTGACTACCAATGTTATCTAATTTGCATTGCTTCTTATTTGAACAAAACTTCACATCACCACCAATCAACACAGAATAGAAAGCATGGCAGATAATCAATGGGGACTTTAAAGAGATAAAAGTGATAAAATAAGTTTAATTATAAAAATGAAGCATTTAATTCATTTATCAGTTTTATGTCTGGTTTGTTTACTTATCCTCTTTGTTCCTGGCATCAAATGAATATTTGCTTTTGAAAAGAAAAAAGAAAAAAAGGCTCATTAATCAATATTATTAAATTATATTAAAATTCTATTTTTATTTTTATTCTAGAGCAGTTCTTTGTAAAATAAATCTGTATTATGTTCTACTAAGAATATTAATTTTCTTTGCTTTTAGCATTCATTGTTCCACGTTTTTATGAACATTTTCTATCTTTTCTCATTTTTTTTTATTTCTCTCTTCAATCTATTATGTAACTTTAGTATACAGTAAAACTTACTCAAAGCGGAATCGCATGGGACCAAATTTTCTTTCCACATTGGACAATTTTCCGGATTATGGAAATACTGTAAAATAATTTACATGCAGGACAATATAAAATAGTATACTGTATTACTGTATAGTACGTATCATTTTTACATACCTAGGAATTTTTTCTCTACTGCTGGCTGTCATTAATTAGCATGGTAGCAGATCTATGTACAGTAGCATGTTGATACATTCGTTTTTTGCTTCAATTAAATTTAATCATCACTTTATTAATAACTACTAACTACAGAATGACTAACTAATACTATACATTTTTTACACAGTATGAGATACTAAGTTTGTACGGATCTGTTAGTTCTTCTTCCACATATCCAACAAAGACACCTGTTTCCACTGTTTCGTAGCCATGTCCTTTTCAATACAATCTTTAACGCTGTATAATAATTCAAGAAGCCGGGGATTGTTTTTGTCAATCGCAAACTGCATGATGTCACTGATACTCTCAACAGCCTGCTCATGGGTGCGTATTTTTAACGGAACAGATTGTTCTTCACATTCATCATCATCATCTACTTCTTCTTCTTCGTTCTCTTGATTTTTTATTGCCAGTAAATCTGTTGCGGATTCAAAAGTATAGTGTGTGGCAAGATTTTCATCGGTGGAAATGAAATGTTCTGCATCACCAGACAAATTCTTTTTGCGGCAAAGCACATTTATTGCCACCGAATTTTCACGTGCTTCTATCATAGTGTCAGCACCATGATCTTCTCCAAACCCTGCTTTTTTGAAGCACTTCATTATGGTCTCAACTTTGATTTGTTTTCCAGCCAACCCAATCGAATTTACTACATCTAAAACTGAAACCGATTCTGCCAAAGTATAGGAACTGTCTGCTGTTTCTATGTTTGCTATTAATGATTGCATTAACAAGTGCCTATAGCAAGATTTAAATGTGTAAATTGCGCCCATGTCCATAGGCTGTAGTACGCTTGTTGTGTTTGGGGGGAAAAAAAGCTAACTTGACGTGTGAAAGTTTTAGATTTGGGTGGCATGTGGCATTATCCAGGAACATTATTACCTTCCGCTTTTCTTTTTTCATTTAGAATGCATTTAGCCACTCTTCCATTAACGAACTTGTCATCCATGCTTTCTGGTTATTCCGCCAAACAACCGGGAGGTTATTAATGTTCATGTTTTTGAAACACCTCGGTTTAGTCGATTTTCCTATGACAAGAGGTTTTTCCAGTTCCCCGACCATATTTGCACACATAAGGACAGTTAACCGTTCTTTAGATATTTTCCCGCCAGCACAATTTTCTCCTTTACGAACAAGCGATTTCGACGGTAATGCACGGAAGAATAGCCCCGTCTCGTCAGCATTAAATATGTTTCTCGGTTTGTAGTCTGAAATCAAACTCTGCAGTTTCGGTTTCCACTCTTGCACTACACTTTGATCCACATCCTTCGATTCGCCGCAAATTTCGTTCCACACGATATTGTGCCTTTTCTTGAAACTATCTAGCCAACCTGATGATGCTTTGAACTGGTTGTTTCCTAGGGAAGAAGCAACAGCTAGGGCTTGGGTTTGAAGCATCGGTCCGGAAATTTGCAGATTTCTTGAACGCGCACTTGTAAACCACTCCCACATTATTTCGTTGATTTCTTCATTTCCTGTTTTTTTAGCCTTCCTCTTCATTTCACCATTTCCTTGCATCCACTCATTCATTACTTTATCTTTATGTTTTAATGTTTCATAAATTTGAGTCTTACCACACTTAAACTTATTCAATATTTCGTGCACTGAAAGTTTATCTTTTTCTTTCGCTTCAATCACTTTCACTTTTTCATTAAGTGACAATGTTACGTATGATTTAGCCATTTCAGAACTTGTCTTTCACTAGTCTGATACAGTAACTGCTGTTATACTGTGCTCGTAAAAGAGACTGACTGGATTTCTAAAACTTTTTTCTTAAGCAAAGAAACAAACTCGAACAGTGATGCACCTGTTGTTTTATGGTTTGTCTTTTGTCTCCTCTGTTGAGGGTGCAGGGAGTGGTCTGCCATGGGGTATATTCAGCGCAAACAGTTTCTCGTGCCCGCTAACATTGTTTTTGACGCGGCTAGTATGAGAAACAAGAACAGCGAGATTTTGTACAGTGAGTTTGAAAATACACATACAGTACTGCATTAAAAATACATTTATTATTTTCCGTTTTATAGAAGTAATTTTCATAAATTTTATAGGAATATCTTTCCGTTTCCACGTTGTACAAAATCCGTTTTATACAAAATAATTTACGTTAAATTCATATTATTTTCGTCGGGACCATTAAATTTGTTCACATTGGACAGATTTCCGCCTTATTCGCGGTCCACATTGAGCAAGTTTTACTGTATAAGGAAAATGAAAATTCAAATTCCTGTTTTTTTATATATATTTTTTTATATATATATATATATATATATATATATATATATATATATAATGATGAATTAAGTGTTGTTTAAAAGTAGTATGATTTAAAAAGTAATGGAAAATAACTTACTTTTTTGAGTAACTGTAACTATAAATCTTAAATTAAGCTTTTAGAAACATAACTTTTAAAAAGTAAGTTTCCAAACCCTGCTACTGTTCGTTGAAAAGAAATTAATTAAATCTCTTCTTTTCAAAGAAATTCTGCTGTAACTGCTATTTCTTAGCTTGATCTGAACAGCAGCTACATCACAGTTTATCCATGAGAATTATTTGTTTGCTGCATTTCAGCTTTGTAATGTGTTCTTGAAGTCCATACATTTTTTTTTCTTGTTTGGCATGGAAGCAAATTAAATTCTGAACTTATCTAACCTGAAATTTGTCAAAAACATTGTATTTGTTTGTTTATTTTTTATGTATTTATTTTTTTTTTCAATCATGTTGGCTTAATTGGAACTTGATTATAAGAATGTACTGGTGATGAATGTATGTAATTCTCCTCTCTCTGTGCATTAGTCACTTCTATGGACATAGGACTACATGCAGCTGCATTACGTAAACTGAAGTCTTTGCTTGCAGCCTTAATGAGATGTTAACAAAATATTTTGCTTTGGAACTGTTGCTATCGATTACCATATATCCATCATTTTTCTTAATATTTCCCATCCGAGACAGATTGTAACTATCTCTTACAGTGTTCCTGTCGATTGCAATTTCAATCGTGAACATACATTGTCTAGACCAGTCTATGTAGGCAGCAGATTTGAAATTTTCACAAGATCTCAAACCTATGCCCATTTTCCTTTCAAATATAGCAGCCATATTTCATCAAATCCATCTGATTGCAAGGGATTTATGAATTGAGGACCCTCAGTTCTCTTTCACAATTTTTCAGTGTTACTAGGCTTTCAACAATGTCAATTGTTTCATCGCCACTTTCTTAAAACTTAAAATTATTTGAGTGGTTCCTAAATTCTGGTTCACGAAAAAGATCTGACCAGTCTGTGGTGAATTGAAAATAATTGTAGTGCAATTTAGCTAATAAAACTTAAGTCTATTCAATTTTTTGCGATTATATATTACAATTGCATCATAATTCACTTAATAAAAGTGGCATCTGTGAAATCCAGAAATCTGGAAACCACTGCTCTGTTGACATGTGATTCACATAAATATAATTCATAATGTGAGACACCATAAATTAATTAATTTAATTTAGTTACAAGCAATTTCATTTTTGTTTAACAAAATGATTACTTAGATTATTAAACCCTTTGTTAAAAAAAATATTTTTTTTTTTTGTATTAACTGCAGTTATGTTGATTTTTTTTTTTTTTATGACTTCCATTTTTATTTTTCAATAATTGTATGGAAATTCATTCAGTGATTATGGAATTAACATTTTTAATTACATAACAATAAAATAATAAATAACAATAACTTCAAATAAAACTTGAACGTATTATTGTAATAATAATAATAATTATTATGATATGTGCTTCTGAGATGAAATTCCTGCAGGGTAGGTTAGGAGTTACTAGAAGAGATAGGGTGAGGAACGAAAGGATTAGGGAGATAGTGAAAGAGGAGCCCCTGCAGGAAAGGATTGAGGCATCTAGATTGAGGTGGTATGGGCACTTAAAGAGAATGGAGGAGAAGAGGATTCCCAGGAGGATGCATGAGATGAGGATACAGAAGAAAAGACCAAGGGGAAGACCAAGAGATAAATGGATTAGAGGAGTGGAGGAATGTGTCCGAAAGAGGGGGGAGGACTGGAACAGGGTGACAGTGGAAAGATGGTGGGAGGTAAGAACTAGGTGGAGAGGCTTATGTTCCTGACAGACCCAGCCTGAGGTTGGAAGCTGTAATGGATGAGAGAGATTATGATATGTAACATGAACTAAAAGTTTATTCAAGTGGATATGTAGTTGTAAAAATGTTACTTTTTGATAAAGGAATCTAACACAAATAAAGTTTATGAAAATTCAGTCAAAAAAAGTTATATATAATTTTTAGCGTTTTATGATGTAATAAAGAATTAACATTTAAATTATTACTGAAAATGCTAAATAATATTTAGTTTGAATTACTTAAAAATGTCATTGCTTTATTTGTCTGTTTGCTGAGAATTGCCTTTTATTATGTTAGACATTTAAAACTTCTCAAGTTCTTTATTAATTCTTTTTTTTTTTTTTTTCTCCATAGGTTAATTTGTTTCTTTGCTTTCTTGTCTTTGCCTTATTGTATCGGAATGAACATCTGTACAAAGCATTTGGCTTCGAAAATTCAATGCCTATTTTTATTGGTCTTGTAATAATATTCCAATATGTATTTTCACCATATAACGAGGTAAGTAATTGTATGTGAATTATTTTAATTTATTGATTAAAATAAAAGTAGTTGATGAAGAATCTAGAACTTTCTTTGCAGTGAACTTGATATGTTGTAACTTCAGAGTTAATACACAGAAGCTCGGTTATAACACGATCTTTCGGATCCAAGATCTCGAAGATCTCGATATAATCAAACTTTTATTACTTCGCGACGTCAAATGTCATATATCGCACCCTATTATCAACCACACGATTCCAAATCGATTTAAAATGGTCATTTCGCAATTACCTACATCATTCAGAGCTATGTGAGAGAATTTTATATTTATAAATACATAAATCATTACCTTTTCAACACTGATGGGTTATATTAGCCAAAATCGATTTGGCGCTGCCATTTTGGCATCTTGGTACAAATGACAAGACACGTGGATCGAAACTAGGTATTCATACGCCTATTAGATTACATGGACCTCTTTATTGGTTGTCATTGGCAGAAAAATAGATCTCGATATTCATTTTGTTTAAACGAAAAAGTCTGCGATTCTGGTATTTTTTTAAAAATAGATTGTATTTGACGCATTTTCGTGACATTAGGGTGGGTATAGAGTCTCAATTACTGTAAATAATAAGGAAACAATCATATTAATTTACACCTTTGATTTGATTTTAGGCGAAAAAACGGTAAATTTTGCAATTTTACAATTATACACCTTTTCCAAAATAGAAGGGGTCCAAGACCAAATCGCGTATATCCGAATTCGTGATATAAACAACCGCGTTATAACCGAGCTTCAGTGTATTAAAATACTTTTGCATGTTTCCATAAAATTTTATAATCGTCTCATTACAATTATATGTTGGTTTCAAAATTAAAATTATAAATTAACATATTAAAAACACTCCAGTCGTGTGATGTTTTATCCAAATTTTTGGACTTATTCAGACGTTAAGCTGCAAAGTTTGTCTGTTTAAATATTCCTCAATAACTTGGTTGGATACTCCATTAATAATAGATAGGGTGGTCAGAATATACCATGATTCTTTCAGGGTAAGGGCGAATACATGATTTGCTTTATTTAATATTTTTATATTTTCAAAATCAGGCTCATGATTAAAAATATTGTTATGTTTATATATTAACGATTTATATATGTCCTCATTTTTATAGTTAAGCATATGCTGATATCGTCATTTTGATAATTTTTGGGTTGTATAACCAATGTAACTATTTTTACAATTTTTGCACTGGATTTGATTTACGAAATTCCAGCTTTTCATTATTTCTTCTTTAAGTTTAGTTTTTGAGAAGTTGATTTTTCTATTACATCTATTTACCAATTTTATAAATGGAGAGAGAAAATCGCCAACCGGACAATAAATATGCCTTCGCACATTGAGCCAACATCAACGGGAATTCTGTACAGCTGTTTCATCCTTATTAGGAATCATCAGCAGAATATACCCTTGGTGTTGGGCTCAGATGCGTGAAAGCTTTACCTAAAAGCATTCTCGATCCCAGGAATGGGCTGCCGAGATAAAAAACAATGAAATAAAAAATGATCCTGAAAGATCCAATGTGTTAACCCCTTGTCCTCTCACTGAAAGGCACTAAGGAAATTAATTACAAAAAGGCAACATCAAAATTTCAATTGAAAGCAAGTTTAACGTCCGTAATTATTCATAAATGGAGAGAGAAAATCGCCAACTGGACAATAAATATGCCTTCGCACATTGAGCTTACCAATTTTATGTTATGTTGTTTTAATACAATTTTTTATATTATTATTAATTTCTTTTATGTATGGAATTATTGCATCTTAGTTATTATCTTCTTTATTTCTTAAGTCCTTTCCTGTTGCTTGTGATTTGTTGATACTTTGCCTTATTGTAACATCTTTTCATTGGTTTTATTTCGTATTCATTTTTTACGAAAAGGGCAAATAGATATTTTATCTATTTATTTCTTCCCTTTTTGTAGTGCATAGTTTCATTGCTCTTAAAATAATTAGTAATATTATTTAGCTTTCTGTTTTGGAATATTGGATTTTATATTTAATATTTTTCTACTTTGCATTTCTTTTCTAAATATTTCTATTTGTATTTTATTATTGAATCTTATTATTTTATAGTCCAAATAGGATATAGAATTATTAATTTCATATTCTACTTCAATCTTAATATTTGGATCTAACTTGTTGATTTTTCTAAACATATTTTCTTTCCCCCCCCCCCCC
>JAFIDM010009631.1:238570056-238586432 GCA_023159025.1 Thereuonema tuberculata
CTCTCTCTCTCTCTCTCTCTCTCTCTCTCTCTCTCTCTCTCTCATATCTTAAATATGTCATCATACCTAGTATACGCGAGTATATTATTATTTTCTTTTTTGATGAAATCATTTTCCAAAAACCTCATAGTATAATCAGCTAGGATGCCGGAAGCAGCCGATCCCATAAATACCCCTTTATTCATTATAAATACTTTTCCTTTACTTAATTTGATTACTTAAAAACAATTCTATAATTTCCAAAAAAGTGGTAATATCAATCCTAAATTTATTATGCAGTTTTTCTTGATCAATTAACTTATACACAATTTTTTTTATTAATGTTTATCCATATAAATTCTTTACATCATATGATATCATTATGCAATCCATTTCTATTTTCTTGCATTTACTTATAAGTTTACTTTGAAATTCATATGAATTTAATATATTTACATTCACATTCTTTTAAAACATTAAATATGTAGTTGAATATGATGGAGCATTTCTACAATTAATAATAGGTCTTCCTTCAGTGATGTTATTTATAACTGATTTATGGATTTTAGGTCTCATTTAAATTGGGGAATTGTGAATGTTTAGTTGTTAGTAACTCTCATCTTTTCATTAATTAATTTTTTGGTACTCATCTGTTTTATTTTCTCATTAATTTTGCTTTCTGCTGTACTTATTGCTAATTTTTTGATTATTTGAAAATTGTTACCCCTGTTTTATTTATATAATTATCAATCATGTCATCATATTGATTTTGATTTAAAACTACTAATTTCTGATCTTTATCAGTTACTAATATTTTTATATCTTCCATATTTCTTACTTTTTTATAAGCTTTTTTTTTTTTAGGATTTAAATTACTCTCATAAATAATCAGGGTTGAGAAAAACCTGGGTATTTAAAAAAAAAAAAAAAAAACCAACCCAAAGGGTTAAATTGGGTTTTGGGGGATTTTTTTCGTATTGACAATTAAATAGTTCAATTTAAATTCTTATGATTAATTTATTCAAAACACTAACCCATTCTTACAACTACTTTATTAGTGGAAAAAAACTGATAAATTAATTAGGCAAAAATTGGTAAATTAAATTTCTTATGTTGGCAGCCAGAGCCCTGCACAATTATCACAATCCTTTATTTAAGCACATGGTTGTAAAGACCATGTAGTTGCTACCAACAGGATTTATTACTTTTGTGAAAAGCCTCATTTCTTGCCCTGCCAGCACTACATCCAATGAGAGACTCTTCTCCACCTACAGGCTTGTTTGGTCAAAATTAAGAAATAATTTAGGAAAGAAAAGAGCTGGGAAATTAGTGAAGATCTATAAATTTCTGCATGCTTCCAAAAAGGACTAAATTGTTCCATACCTTTTTTGTAGGTCCTTTCTCCTACAATAGTTATTGTAATAAAAGATCTTCAACATCTCACAATTAAATGTAATATTTTACATTTATGATTAAAAAGCAAATTTTTGAGGGAAATATGCGTTCCCTCTTTCTCAAGCCTATTTACAACAATAAGTTAGTAAAAAAAATTTTTTTGAATAATCAAATTATTACATGCTACCAGTATTCACATTTTGTTATGTGTCTTATATACATTTTGTTAATAATAAATAATAATAACACAACTTTCTATTATTAACAATTTCCTGAAACAGAAAACAATGTTCATATGTTGATACTTACAACAAATAACCTTAATTATACAAATATACATATCTAAATCTGATAAAAGCAACCAAATGGTAAAAATGAACCGGGATGAATATTTATCAAAATTGGATATTTTAGTAAATGATAAAGAATATTATCAAGAATTACAAAATGACCCCACATATACTTTATATAATAAAGTAAAAAAAGTAGTAAAAAATCTAGCAGATAGTGGAGCTATAAATTTTAAGCAGAAGCAGGAAATTATGAAAGAAGCCTGTAGAACTCCAACTATGGAAGGGAGGGTAAAAACCCACAAACCCAATTACCCAATAAGACCTGTAATAAATGCTTACGGTTCTCCAGTTCACAATTTAGCCAGGTATGTTAATAAAATAGTGCGAAATTTTCAACTTCCAAAAGAAGAAATAATAGTGAAAAACTCCAAAGACTTAATTCAAAAATTAGAACATTTATTTAATAATAAAAGAAAGTTCTGTATGTATTCAATGGACATAGAAAATATGTACACCAACATACCGGTGGAAGAGACAATGATAATAATGGAAAACTTAGCCTTTAAAAATAAGGAGTGGTTATTAAAACAAAAAAATGGATAATGAAGAATTAATAGAAATTATTGACATCATTACAAAAAACACATATTTTAAGCATGGAAACAAGATATATCACCAAGTTAAAGGATTTCCACTGGGGTCTCCGCTATCGGGGTCAATGTGCAACATTTTATTTTATAGATTTTGAGAACAAAATATTACAAGATACTAGGTGCAAATTCGAATATTATAGATATGTGGACGATGTTCTGATAATCTGGTTTGGGACTGAAAGAAATTTAGCAAACTTTTCACAGAAATCAATAAAATGAATAAGGACATACATTTTAAAATGGAAAAGGAAGTCGACAACAGTTTGAAATTTTTAGACATATGTTTGATCAAGAATGAAAACAAATTAATTTCAAAACACTACACAAAGAAATATAAAAGTGAACACATAATGAACTATGAATCTGAACATGACATCAATATAAAAAAGAATATAATAGAAAATTACTTACAAAGAATTGATATGAATACAAATAAGGAAGAAGGTTTTGTTACAGAAGTTAAAAAAATGAAAACAATCCTCAAAAAGAATGGGTACAAAGGGAAATTTATTGATAAAATTGTAAAAAAATATCACTCCTTTAAAATAAAAGAATTAGAAACATATAATGATAAACGATTTTTTATTCCTTACTTGAACAAAAACAGCTTGCAACTAAAAGAAATTTGTAAAAGGGTCCATTTTAGAATTGGTTTTGAGTACAGACATAAAATAAAAAAATTTTTATGTAGTAAACTGAATCGAAGTGATAAAAAACACGAGATGGGAATAGATAGAATGTTTGAATTGTAAATTGTTCTATCTTGGAGAAAGTAAAAGAACAGTAAAGGAACGTATGATGGAACACGGCTACTACATAGAAAATCAATTAATAGATAAGTCAGAGTTTGCTGAACATTGTAAGAAAAAAATGCACTGCGTTAATAGTGAAATTAAAATTTTATGTGTTGAAAAAGAAACAAAAACACGAAAAATAATTGAAAGCATGTACAATCGTAACACGAAGGAAGGAAATATCAATAGGAGTGAAGGAATTGAAGTCAACGAATATTTTGTGAGAATAGCAAAAGATTTTATTGAGAAGCTGTGTGCAAATTGTAATAATAAGGTTGTAATAGAAGAATTAGCAATAATTAACCAATAGAAAGTTTTCAAATTAAGGTTATTTGTTGTAAGTATCGACGTATGAACATTGTTTTCTGTTTCAGGAAATTGTTAATAATAGAAAGTTGTCGGAACAAATTGTTATAATTATTAATAGAAAGTTGTGTTATTATTATTTATTATTAACAAAATGTTTATAAGACATATAACAAAATGTGAATACTGGTAGCATGTAATAATTTGATTATTCAAAAAAAAATTCACTAACTTATTGTTGTAAATAGGCTTGAGAAAGAGGGAATGCATATTTCCCTCGAAAATTTGCTTTTTAATAATAAATGTAAAATACTGCATTTAATTGTGAGATGTTGAAGATCTTTCATTACAAGGACTAAATTGTTCTTTACAGTCATTGCAATTCTACATCAAGTTAAAATTGCTTTTTTTTTCTGAAGTGTAAATATTATATAACTGTGTTTCTTATATTGCAAGAAAAGTTAAAACACAATATTAATAAAATAAATTCTTGTGACAGTAAATAGTTGCCTTCAATAAATATGATGGCTATTTTCAATTTGTGTAAGGCTAACTATGTAACATTTTGTATGTTAATTAAATTTTCATAATTAAATATAGTTGGGTTTTTTGGCGGGTTTTTTAAATGTTTTTTTTTAAAAAACCCTCATGGGTTTTTTTTGGGTCGGGTTAAATTACAACTTCCTGTTATTCATATTCTCTTTATTTTTTCTCTTTATTTTGGTTTTACTGTTATTATCTTGATTTTTATTTTTATTTAATGCAGTTTCTATTCTCTCAATAATTTTTATTTTGGGAATTTTATCATATATCAAGCGTAACGATTCCCTTTTTTTTTAAATTTCCAATTGTTGTCAATCAAATTTTTTATTGCTCATGTTAATGACATCATTGTTTACTGTATTTCTTTCATTATCTGATATTGCGGCACCATAAGCAGATTCATATAGGTTAACTAGTTTATTTCTATACACCTTTTCATGCTTCTTTAAATTATTTAGTCCTAAGTTAGCTGCATAAGTTTATAAATATCATATTCCCTTAATTTAATTCTTAATTTTTGTGCTAAATTTCGAATCCGATTTTTTAATTTAAAATGTTTGAATTTTGTGTGCCTAATTCTCTTATTAAAAAATTGCTGTTGAGTACTTATTTTAATTTCTTCCCCCTTTTTTTTGTTCCTAAATAATTTTTCAAAATTATGGATTTTGGTATCAAGTTTAAATTACAACATGCTTTGTTAAAATTTCAATTAGCTAGGTTGGTTGTTATTTTTAAATTTAACTTTATGTATTCATTTATTTGTTTAAATATAGTTGTTTCATAATATGACCTTAAATAATCAAGTGGAATTTTGATGGGTTACCTTTGTAAATAGAATGGCCTCTCTTATTTTATTATATTCATTAATTATAAATATTTCTGTTTCTATTAATTTTTTATAAGGATTATTCCTATCATTCAAATTCATGGAAATGACCTTGAACTTCTTATTTTATAATGCTTTTACTTAAAACAATAAAATTGATATTGCTATTGACTCATTCATTATCAACAATGGAATTTTCCAGAAGTTCTGATTCATTTAATAACAACTTTTTTTCTTAAACTAACAAAATAAAATAAAACTAATAGTCAGCAATTTCTGTGCGATGTTGGGTCCATCTTCATAATATTACAAAGATAGTTCTAAATCACTTATTTCTATTTTGATTGAAACCACCTTTTTTTTTTTCAATGTTGACAATTCCTGGATTCTCCTTTGATATGTCCATTCAGAAGTTTTCATAATTTGAAGTCACCTTATCCTTATCTGATTGATCTTGAAGTCATTTTGGAAAAAAAAAAAAAATTAGTTCAGATGTAATACTAGGTTCCTCTCCCTTATAAGTGTAGTGGTAAATCTGAACAGCTCATATCTTTTAATGGAAATCCATAATTTTTCATGCTGATAATTCTTGTAATCTTGAAAATAATTTTTCTTGGAATAAACAGTTCTTGTGTGCACAGTGGAAGTCCTAAAATACTTGTCCTATTGTAAAATATTTATTTTTTCCATGCATATTAAATTATGAATCCTTTTTAAAAATTAAAATAACTTTGCATGTGTTTCCATAAAACTTCATAATCGTCTCATTACTATTACATGTCGGTTTCAAAATTAAAATTATCAATTAATATATTAAAAACACTCTAGTCGTGTGTTGTTTTATCCAAATTTTTGGACTTATTCAGACGTTAAGCTGCAAAGTTTATCTCTGTTTAAATATTCCTTAATAACTTGGTTGAATACTCCATTATTCATAGATGGGGTGGTCAGAATATACCATGATTCTTTCAGGGTAAGGGCGAATACATGATTTGCTTTATTTAATATTTTTATATTTTCAAAATCAGGCTCATGATTAAAAGTTTTTATGATTATATATTAACAATTTATCTATGTCCTTACTTTTATAGTTAAGCATATGCTGATATCGTCATTTTGATAATTTTTGGGTTGTATAACCAATGTAACTATTTTTACAATTTTTGCATAGGATTTGATGCAAATCAAATTTGAAGTTAATATATGAATTGAAGTTAACATTATTCACTGAAATATCTGCTGTATGCACAAATATTTCAAAGCTGAAAGCAGTTATGCACAACTTATTGGTTGCTGTGACAAATAGAAAAAAAATAGGCTTGTTGTAGGCCAGGTTAGAAGACTGAAATGAGGGAGCTAGGAAAGGTACTGTTGTGTATGTGTTTAAATTTGAAACCAAGTAGATGTCCTACTGGATTTAATACAGAAAGTAATTGCTATTTTTGACATTTTTGGGTGTTAACATTACTTGTATATAAGTATACTTAATCTTTTTATGGTCTTGCTATATCTATTTGTATTCTTTTATAATATGTTAGATTACAAAAATTTCACATCCAAAATATTTGAGTAAGAGCTATTTACCAGGTTTTTATAAATTGTTATTTTAGGCATCTCATTTGAATTATCTCAAATAAACAAGGTCTTATATATAGGATTTATTTTGGAATGGACCAATTTAGGGAGTTCAATCTCCAGCAGCCCTAAAAAAAAAAATCTCCAAAAATAGAGGGCAAGGGTGTCAAGTGCTCCCAACTGGCTATTCAACCATAAAAAAAAGGCCTATACATTTTGAAAATCTAGGGTGATGGGTTTGGACCCTTCCCCTATGTATGTCTGTCTTTGAAGGTCATTTGTATTTACCACCAAATCAGTTTCATTCACTTATGACAGTAAGATATCAGAAAAAAGCCCTTTTGCTTTTTACTTTTATACAAATATACAGATGTATATCTGAAACACACTTAAGAAATCAATCTCTTAATTCTTTATTTACTGTAGACATTGCTTTATGTTTCAATAATATCAGTTGTATCTAGATCAACAATATTACTTTATAATAAAGTAATGTAAAAATCATATTGTTACCATTCACTTTTATCAAGTAGTACTGTCTGGATATTCATTTTTGAATTGTCTGCTCTCATATGCTCTTTCTGTTTCATGACTGATATTTTTTACATAGAAATATTAAAAATGCCCCACCACAATAAAACGTTACAGAAGAAAAGTAATTATCAAATAAACTAAATTTAGGCACTGTAGCATAGTGCTTCTCAACCTTTTTTGCTTCATGGCACACTTTTATATTTGTTGAAATCACATGCTGCACCAAAGGGTTTTCATTGCTTTAATTGCTATAATGAAATCCTTCGAAAAACACACGAGATTTACCAGTGAAAACAATGCAAGTATAACAGTCATATTTTTAAACATAAAAGATACCTTGAAATGTATTTTTTAAGCTGATTTGAATGTTTTATTAATCTTAATTGTTAGAACAAAATAGAATGTAGTTGATATTTCAGTTTGCCCAAGTTATTTAATGTCTAGATTTTATTCTAGATATGAACATTTCGCTGTGTGAAACTAAATGTTGATTATAGATTTATTCTCGAGGCACAAGAAGGTTGAGAAGCTCTTATGTAGCACATACCATTTTGCCTCAAACACAATCTGAGTTCTATCCATCCATACATTGCCAAAATTGAAGATCTCAATGCTCACTAGCTGAATATCCACATGCAAGCAGGAACTGAACCATTGTTTGCCATGGTAGCAAACTTAGTGAAAAATTCCACAGAAAGCAATAAACTCTTATGATGAAGTATGGAGGGATGTCTATATGTAAAAGCTTCATAAAATGAACCAAATGATTCTTTTGATTGTTTCTTGAAATGTGAATTTATTTTGGCTTTTTTTTTTTTTTTATTTATTCTATAAGTTAAAGCATATCGCTATTAGTGGATTGTAGCCCTTTATGTCACCATTTTGACAATTTTCCATATCTGGTCACATGCCATCTCTTGCTTGCATTCCTGTTTGTGGATATGATTAATTTCTGAATATGCCCTACTATCTGTGTATATATCATAAGAAACTTATAATTGATTGTTTGTAAGCAGTGCATTAAGTAGTTAGTATTTAAAATAGTAAAAAAAATATAGGAAAGGCCACACAAAAAAATTGTCATCTACAACAGCAACTTCCCAAAATTCTTGTTTAATTCAAAATTGAACTAATATTATTTCTCTTCTTTCTGTAGCTATTGACCTTCTGTATGACATTGCTGAGTCGACGATTTGAATTCCAAGCAGATGCTTTTGCAAAGTCCTTAGGCCGAGCCGACCACCTCCGCTCTGCACTAATCAAATTGAACGAAGATAACCTGAGCTTCCCTGTTGATGATTGGCTTTATTCAACTTGGAATTATTCACATCCACCATTATTGGAACGCCTCAAAGCTTTGGAGAAAACAGACTAAAAAATAACTTTCTAGTTTTTTTATTTTATTTTTTATTACTATTGTATCAAATTAGTGAATTTCCTTTCAATTGGAGGAATCTTAGTTTCCTTCCATAATTTCTTCAGTAGTTCCTAACATTTAATTCAGACTTTTCATCATTTCCTTTCAATATTGTTTTAACAGTGTAATTTCTTTTTGATACATTTAGTATCTTTTGATTAAGTTTTTTGATTATTAAAACAAAATAATAATAATTTAACATTATCTTCTCTTGAGGTTTAAATCTAAAAATAAATTTTGTGATTTGCAGTATTCATATCAAATAATAATAATGCAGTTTTTATAATAATTGTCAATATAGCTGACAATAATAGATGCTACATCTAATGCTAAAATAATAAAGCAGTAGTCTGTACAAAGAAAAAAAAAACTATTACCTCAATTTTATTGTCATCTATCCTATGAAAAGGCACTTCTCATTTTTATAGATTTTCAAATTATTCTAATAAAAATAGTTAAACATTTCTAAAGTAACATAGCTAATTCAAGTAAGGCTTTTTGTTATGTAAAAAATAACGTAACTGCAAAGTTTATTTTTTTAGAACAGTGCCAATTTATTAAAGTTAAGAAGATTTTAGTGGAGTTGTATTTGACAGAAAACATTGTAGTCAAATTCACGGGGATTTAACATTCATTTATCAAATTATAGAAAGGTCTCTTACTTAAGTAAGAGTAATGTTTTGCAAATGTTTATGTATTATGAATTTTATGTAAGTCGGATTATCCTACCGTCAATTTTTAATCACACCCTCTTGCTTACTCATTTATAGTAAGTATATACAGAAGTATTTACCACATTTTAAGGTTATTTCTGTTAATTTCATCTACAGAATGCACAAATAGATTTCACTAAGTAATTATTAATGAAAAAATAACATAGTTATAAATAGCATGAGAAAATAGAAAAATAGTCTATTCAGCGTAATTTGCTTAAGTTTAAATTTATGTAAGTTGAAAAATTGAGAAAATTGGTTTTATTTTCCTGAATGAGAAAGTGTAAAAAAGATAGAGCATTTGACACAGTTATGCCTTTTCATATAATTGTTGACAGTATTGCAGTCTTGAGAATGTATAAGCTTTAGTTTAAATAACAGTTAATCTATAACTGCTCGAACTCAGTAACAAGCTATATTTATAAAGACAATTCATTAATATTTCTTTTGAATTCATTTTTTTTTTTGTAGATTAAACAGCTTATTAAATTCATATCATTAGATGCTATTTCTGCAATAAATTCAAAATTGCTTGACTTGTTATTTCTTATTAATAGACAAAAGGTAAGATTACCTTTGAAAGGGTCATCCCATCCTTTTTTTTCTTTTTCCATAACAGTTTCAATTAGAAATTCATTTCATCAAAAATGTCTGTTGTTCTCCTTTTTTATCTGTAGGAAATAAAAAATTGACAAAATAAAAACTTTCTTACAAATTACCATGACAAATCATTCTAGATTTTAATTAAAACAGTTTCATTAACTTTGAATTCATAAGTGTCTCATTGATTTTTTTCAGTTGACTTGGAAGGTGGCATCTTCATTAATTGGGGGTGGGGGTGAAGAAAAAATGTACTTCAGTTGAAGAAGATTTTTGATACATATCTGAATTGGTTGAATAAATGCTTGTGTTAATGAAAATTTGAATTTAAAAACTGACCTTGTAATAGTACTAATAAACGAGATAGTAAATTATAGATTTAAGTACTTTTTTGACTTTTTCAGTAGCCCTAACTGGTAACAAAAAATTAAAACTTGGATTAGCAATTAGGGATATATATTTTGGTGCTTACATCTAGTTATTTCTATTTGTGTTCAGATAGCTACAATGATGCATTTAAACTTACAAGTTTAAACATTGATTTGTAAGTTAAAAAGTATTCTTAAATATCTCAGAATAGTAATTTATTGTAATTTATTTTATTGTATGCAGTAATGGCAATTTTTAGTGTTATGAGATTTTAAACCAAAAAATAAAAAAAACACTTGCATTATTATTAGTTAGGTAACTTACCAATTACTTACATTACATTGAACAATTGGATTGATTTTAATTTTATATATAATGCATAATACAGGCGGGTTAGGGGAAACAACACGAATCATTTGACACTAGAAATTGCCAACACAAAGTAACAGCAACTACTTCATAAATGCAAAGTCAGAAACTTGTTTCTTTATAGAAGTGGTTATATTCAGATAGAAGATATATTTCAGTAAATGTCTTGATCATTTAATGCCTTTTTCTAATTTGTATTAACTAACTCCCTTCATTTTTCCAACTTAAAGGGATCAATTTATCATAATTATGAATACATTCCTTTCTTTTGAAACAGAAGTGCCAAATATCAAGATCGATGGTTAAATCCAGCACATAAAATACAGATTATTTCATCCTCTGGAACTCAATTGCTTGTTCCTGTTATCAAGGGCTACTTTTTTTTTTTTTCTCTGGGCTCATCAGTTGCTCTATCTTTACTTTTTTAAGCAATAAACCTGATATCTGAACAAATTTTCAATCCCTAGAAAGTTCCCAGAAATGGATCTTGAGATCATGGGGGATTTTTTTTTTTTTTTTAAAGGTTAGACAGTGATTTGTGCCGGGTGTTTCTGTATTGTTTTTAGTTAGGGTGATTCACAGAGAAACCTGTGTTCCATGTTGCTTCAATTAACTGACTGGGTATTCAGCAGTTTTGGAAACTTGATACAACACTATTTATTTTTCATTTTATTTCTGTTATTTTTTGTTTTACCACTTTAACTTCTACAATTCAAGTTAATCAACAATTTAAGTTAATCAAACAACTGTTTTGGTTTTGTCAAATCTTTTGTCAGTCGAGGTCTGATCCTTTATTTAGTAGATCTCTTTGTTGTCTGACAGTTTTTTTTTTTTGTATTGGTGTCATATCTATCAGCTTTATTGTTGACACACACATACACTTATATATTTTTTGTTAATTTTCATCTGTATTCTGGTAACGGAAAGATTAAAACAAAACAAAATCTGCAAATAACAAAGAAATATTGTTTCTAATGATAACATTTATTGGCACACCAATTCTTCTGTGCAGCAATTATTTTATCATCATCAAAGAGCTGTCTTCTTTTTTCTTTTATTGTATTTTTTTTTCCATCAGTTACATTTTCCATACCCTAACGTACTCAGTCCAACAGTTTTAACACATTCACAACTTATATATATATATAATAATATCTCAAGTGATGTCTTTAAATCCAGCTCTTGACGTGTATATGTGTCACATGCCACAACTTTAGTTAAAGTGTAATTTTTCTGTCATTTGTATATACTAAGACAATCTTATTGATAAATTAATGACTTATATATACACACCATGCCAAAAAATAATGTAATTGAGTTATTACTATTTTATTAATGAATATATTAAAACAAGAGGTTTTCAATGGTATTCTTTAATATAATTGCAGTAGTCTGAAGCAAAAAATCATAAAAATGGCTTAGTAGTGAACATGTTAATTAACAAGTGAGATGTTGAGAATTGAAGATCTGTAACATTTAGAACTTTCAGCCTGAAAATACTAGAAAATCATTCCTACTTTCTGGAAAGTGCCATGATCTTTAATAACACAACTTAAGGATGGTGAAACAACTTAAGGATGATTTATGTAGGATTTAATTCTTCTGACTACATTCAACTGGGCAATTTAAATAACTCAACCTTAACAAATTATATAAGAAAATAATATAAAGTAAAATTTACTAAATATAAGCTCTACGGTTTGCCAGCAGGATTTAAAGTAAAAGAATTTGGAATATTAAAGCTATTAAATGTTTGTCACTTCTGAATTAAAACAATTTTAGTACTTACTTATTATTGCAATTAATTTTGCTGTTTAAACTTGTTTATTTTTTAAGCTTTTGTGTTTACAGAATTTCAAAGTAGTTGCTGTTTCGAATATTATGTAAGAGTGTTTTTGTCTTTTAAAAGAAATTCTTTATTAAATGAGCTATTTTGTACATCTTTTTATAATTTTTTTTTGTTTTTTTTTTTTTGTTTAAGTAATTTCTTTGAAAGTCATTGTCAGAATCGTTATTTAATTTAATCAATAAAAATATGTAAAAAAAAATTAAAATTAAATTTGGTCATTACAGCTGATTCTTAATCTTGTGTATATTCAGTAATCATGATTTGCTAAAAATATCATTTATTATCCAGGAAATGTTAAAATTTAATACTATGTAGTTATTAATCATGATAAAAAAAAAAGTAATAATACTTTTGAAATTTATATTGTCTTTGTTAACAAACATTGAAAATTGACATTAATCGAACATCTAACTAATTCTCCCAGATTAATATTTCAAACAACAAAAACAAAACAAATATATTTGCTTAAAATTCTAATATCAGTGTATAAAAATTCAATTTTAATTGTAGTCTAAATTCAATTAATTTATATCGAATGAAATCCTTGTACAGGCACAAGATTTCAAAATTTTGTTGATAAGATATCAATAGAAATCCATTATTTCAGTTCTAAGACTACTATGAATCTATGGAAATTTTAGTCATCTTCAAACTGATTTCGTGGCAAGAACTACACAGAAAAACTTTCAAGTTTATAGGTTATCTCCTGTCCATAAAGTTGTATTATGAGATTTCAAAATGATCCATTCATTGGTTGAAAAATCATTAGCTTGACACTGACAGACTTTATCATCCTCACTTTCCTAACTTAAGTACACTAAAAATTAAATTTATATGAAAGACAAAATTAATGCAGAGGGTTCATACTGGTACTTCAAAATTTTAAAACTACTAAATTTTATTTAGTTTTAAACCCTTGACTGTGAATGAATTTGTCTGTATAAATAAGAAATACTTCTGTCTTAAAAGTCCCTAAAAGTTATTGATAACTGAATAAATATTCAGTATGGTTCTTAGTTGATATTTCCTTGCAAGTAAATTTTAAATAAATATCATTAAAGCCAATTTTGCTTTTTTTTTTTAAATGCTGCATCCATATCTTTAAGTAGTGTCATTAGGAATTGCCGTTGTACCATGGTGTAATAGACATATCCAAGATCAGAAATAAAATTTATCGTGAAATAAAGGTTGGATTAGAGTTGTTAGAGTACAGATTGAATTAGATTTTTAATAATTACTAGCCCAAGATTAGTTATTGTTACCTAGAGTTATAGCAATTCACATTTCCCTTCTTTACAACAGTTTCTTTCCTGAGTTATCTTTAGTGCTTTTCACTTTATAAACTGCATATCAAATCTTCAAAATGAATTTAGAGTGAAGGTAAGTGACAATTAATTAGGTGATAATTAGTGAAGGTAAGTGTGAGAATTTTGCATTTTTCTAAATTTTGTTGGTGTAGGGGAAGGTGTTGTACCTTTGACCAGTTTTCACTAAATGAATTTTCCAATTTTTTGTAGTCAAGTAAATCCTTACCTGAATGGATACATGTGATCTTCATGCATCTTTCCATCAACTACACGTGTTTTATATGTTATATTTTGAGTATAAGTATTTTATTTTTATTTTACAAAAAAACTATACCTTGTGGTCAAAGGTACAACTACGTGTTGTACCTTTGACCAGGTGGTAGTAGAAGCTGACAGTTAGATACAAGTTATTTAATTAACATTTTATTCAGAAATGTATACATTTGGCAAATGTATGCAATTCAAAGTAGAATAATAAAACATGAAATAAATTCTAATGGCTTAAGTAGCCTACTCCTGCCCGTTTACTCTACATTATACAATGAAAAATCAATGTCTATCTCCAAAAGATAGACATTATTTTAGTTGAGCTGTACCGCCAGCTGTGGTTGGATTTGGTAGCCTGGCCACAATATCTTGTAGTTCTATGTTGTAGAGCTGGTTATCTTCTTGGGTGAATTTCGCCATCTTCGATAGTTTTTTCAAATATTTAACTCTAAAATAATCATATGCTGCTTCCTTTATTTGGGCCACAAAGTATTTGTTGTTGTTTTTTTTTGTTGTTGTTGTTGTCAGCTTGACAAGGACATAACTTTCTTCAACTAAATCTTCTTTTTCAAAGTTTAATTCCTTCTCCAACTCATGGCATTCATTTGAAAGATCGAAAACACTTTCCCCTGATGAATATTCAACATCAGACTCAAAGTCGTGGACAAACAATCAATTGTTTACTTTCTTTGGATAAGATTTGGTAAAAAATTAAAAATTTGGCAAAAATTATTTAAATTTCCATCTTACATAATGCTAAAATGACTAAGTAAAAACATTTACATATTATTAAGTAATGTTGTACCTTTGACCTGGTCAGAGGAACAACACCCTGCTGTGGTCAAAGGTACAATATCAGTCAAACTTATGTTTCACGCCATGCTACAATTTTTAGGTTAATTCAGTCATCTTAAAAGTCCTGACAATTAATCTATAGGCATATATGTAATACTCATTATTGTTGAAATAACAATCAAAACAAACAATGTTATTAAAAAACATTCACTTGCAAAATACTTACTTTTCGGTGATGGAATTGGAAATATATTTTTCACTCCTTGCAAGTCAAAGATCTAACTGCTACTGAAGGTTTAAAGGCGCAAATAGTGGAATGCTACACATTAAACAGAAAAGCTTTTAAAGTATGCTGATAGATGACAGTACTAGCAAGGGTGGTCAAAGGTATAACACCTTCCCCTATTTAAAAAAATAATTTTTATTGTATTGATGTTTTGAGCATTGTGCAGATAATGAATATATGAAAGGAGATGTAAAATGAAAAACTCAACAGTTACTAAGATGAAGGTATGATAAGTTTCAAGCAGTTTCAGAGTAACGTGTGCATTCTTTTGTCAGGGAATAAAGTGATGGATAGGAAAAACAGTGGACTGGGAAGGAAACATTAACAGTTGTATGTTAAATTGGGAACTAATATAATGTTTACCTTTCATCCCTTTTGTATTTTATTCTATGTTTAGGCCATCCTTGTTTTATTCCCTGATGATGATATGTACAATAATCACATTTTTATTCTAAGTGCATTTTTCATTTTAATCTCAGTTTATCTGTTTTTCAAATATATATTAAACCTCACCAAGATCATCATCTTTCACAGTGAATAGTCCTAGTGATTCATTGTGATCTTAGTGAATTCATGCATTCATTTTAAAGACCTTATCAAAGATCTTTTGGCTTGTTGATCAGTAATTAAAGGCTTGTCTTTTCCATTGATTATCATCTATCCTCTCAACATTACTTTTTCATTTTGTTCAATATTTATTTAAGAAATCAGTTACGGGCCCAATATCTCCTAAGATAGCTTCATTATGTTACATGTCTAAAATTATGTATCAGAGCTGATTTCCTCATAAATCTCATTTCACTAAAGGTTGTTCTTCATACATGCAAATACTTAAAACATTAATTTGCTACCTTATATCTCTGTTTTAATGTCATCGTATCAGAACATGTTAGATACTGAGATTGGCTTTCAGATGGACAATATACTAAGTACATATTTAGATGGTTAGTAAATATTTGATATTTGTGACCACGTAAATAATTTTTAAGTAGTTTCCTCACTTTTTTATTATTATTTTATTTATTTTTTTATTTGCTTTCTTTTTCATTTCTTATTATTTGCAAAAGCTGATTTTTTTTTGTACCTTTTTCATTAGCTGGTGTCAACTGATTGATATATTTTTTTAGTCTGATGATGCTACAAATTGTTGGTTTGGAAGTTTATAAGTAAATAATATCATAAATTGTTATTACACTGTTAAAAAAACCAAGTATATATGCATTCATTCTTTGAACTATAAAGAGCATGTTTAAAGGTAAATCTGAGGTAGTGCTTATAATTATTGTCAAATCGTCTAATAGTGATTTGATGAAGGGCCAGAAGTGAAGTAAAGTTTTAATTCCATGGAATTACTGGGAAGAAATTTCTGATTGATCAAAAGATTAGGAACGATTTGGGATTGTTGTCTTTTAATTAACATTCAGTAAGGTTAAATTACAGGGTGTCTACAGAATCAGGGAATCAGGGAATTATCAGGGAATTTTGTTATTCTGGAAAAAATCAGGG
>JAFIDM010009631.1:238591432-238603433 GCA_023159025.1 Thereuonema tuberculata
TTAATATGAATCATTTAATTTTGGTGTGATGTTAGAAATATTTAATAGTAGAGGCTTTAGGAGAAAAGATCTACTAAAGAAATATGGGAACTTTACAATCAGTTTATTAGGTTATAATTTTTTAATTTAGTTGAATCAATTAAAATTAAGAATCAGAAAGAAATTATTTTTTAAAAATTTTAATTCGGATCACAGTTGTATACAAATAGTACTAGAATGCTCAAGCAAAGTACTGATGTACAACTGACCTTACTTAAAATAATCCATAATATATGACTGTCACGATTTTGGTTTCACCTTTTATACAATGTTTTCTAAGTTTTGTAGTTTCTGAAAATGTTCCTAAGCTCCCTCATGGCTCGTAAAAAAATTGTCTTACGCCATTTAATGCTCTGGGTGTTTCTGCTTGTGTCACCGCTTCACTTTCAGTATCACTGTCATTATCCTCACTCTCTACTGCATTGGAATCTAAAACTTGCGAAACAATTTCGGAAATCGAAGCTTGAGAAGTGGTAGCAATTTCATTATCAATTCTCACGTATTCACACACGTGATTCTATAGCACAGCCGTGATTTCTGAGATCTTGTATTAACACAGCTAAAGGAATACCGTCTTCATCATCTTCATCTGTTATTTCATCCACACTATTTGTAGAAAATTGTAAACCAGCATGTCGAAAGCAATTTGAAATGCATGTGTTTGACACCAAGCTCTAACTTTTATGAGAATAAGAAATTACATCTAACACAGATACGTGAATTTTTTTTTTTTCTCATCAATTGCTGAAATCAAGTCTTTCAGAAGGAGCTTTCTGTAGTTCATTTTCAGATTTTGAATGACTCCCTAATCCAAAGGTTGCAAATCACTGGTAACATTTGGGGCTAAGAAAACAAGCTCAATAGATTTCAACTGAGGTATGTTGATATGAGCAGGGCAATTGTCTGCGATGAAAACAACTTTTATTTTATTTTTCAAAAAGTGTCTATCGATACGCCGTATAGTTTTCTCAAATATGTTAGCTTTCCTCTATGCTTTTTTGTTTGCATCATCATCCAAAGGTGAAGACTTGGCACTTTTAAAGCAACGTGGCTTTTGAAATTTTCCGATAACTAGCGATCTCAGTTTTTCAGAGCATCCATATTAGCTCCTAAAAAAATTGTCAGTCTTTCTTTACTTTTTTTCCCCCTATACATTTTTCAGTTTGTCGGGAAAGACTCGGAAAAAAAGTCCACATTCATCAACATTGAATATATCGCAATGTTCATACCGCTTCAAAATGTCATCTAACACGGATTTCTTCCAATCACTTAAAACGCTATCATCCACGTCTCCGGCTTCACCGCACACTTTTTAAAAATTAAGTTATGTCTTAATTTAAATCTCTGTATCCATCCATTGCTCGCCATAAAATCGTTCTCTCCTAATCGCGGCTATTAGTAGAGCTTTTTCTTTCAGTACTAAGCACGATATAGGCACATTATGTGCTCTAGCAAATTTTATCCATTGGAGAAGGCCTTCTTCATATTTTCTCATACGGTGATAAACACTTGCTTTTTCTCTTTCCATTACATGTTTCTGCAACAGTATGCGAGGACAGAATATTGTTGAGTCGTTTGTGGTATCCCACGCTCTTTGGCAAAACATGCTTTCGATACATTAGAGTTTTCAAAATTTTCGAAGATTTTCTTTTTCTCTGATAGAGACAACGTTTTTCTTTTTGTCGACATCATAACACAAGCACAAAAACGGTTGGAAAGAGATCCTTTCCTTCGACTTCCTGGTGAACAAACGGACACATGATTACGATGAACACATGACGCTATGGAAGCGGAGAAACTTCCCGCTTCGCTCCAGGAGTGGGAAAGCTATCCCCTCCGTCAGTAGGAGAAATGATGCTGATAAAAGATCGTACCCACTGAAAAATTCTTAGAATTGAATCAGTGTGGCACTGAAATCACAGACAAAAGTGATCTTATATGCGATGACGGTATTTAAGATCTAACCATATATCCGATATTCCATATCATAGAATTCCTATTCAATGAGCTGGGACTTTAGAAAAGTGACCTTATATCGAGGTCTGACTGTATTTATTTATTTATTTATTTATTTATTTATTAGGAAAATAGGTCATTTAATGATTGTCAGGTCCACACAATCCATAGAAATCCAGTTAACTGTAAATGGGAAACACCTTTTGTGATTATAAAATAGAAATTGTGAGGATGTAAGTCTTTGGTCCATGCAAATAGGAATTATTTCTGTGAACCTGAATTTCGAAAATTTCAGTGTATTTTTTCACTTAAGTTTTTCTACTAAAATATTGAAAAAGAGAAACAACCGAAAACTATAATGTATATTACTCCTTTCACTGTCATGCCCATTGTATTCAAAAACAACAATTAAAAATTATATAATAAATAAGTAGTCTTGAATAATAAATTCCTGCTAACTTAGTATTAAATTTAAAATCGTTATTGTTTATTTTTTTACAATTAAAAAATTGTTGAAAATTAAATGCTTCTTTGTCTCCCTAGAGGGCGCAACATTGCATGTTATCTTTTACCAAAATGAATGAAAATTCACTTTTTAAAGTTGAAGATATGCAATTAAAGAACTGAAACAAATAATACAGTAATAATCGATTGCACAATTGCGCCTTTTAATAGAAATTATTGTATTAAGTAACTCAGTGAAAATGATGCATACCACTCTGGTTATGGAGCTCACTTGTTATTATAAGTGCGACAGAGTTATAGGAAATTTGACATAAAAAAAATTGTTGATTAAATCCATTAATATTAGCAAATATTGCTGCCTTGGAATTTGCTTTTTATTTATTTATATATCGTAAGTTTTCTTTATAAGGAACGTAATTTAAAAGAAAACTGGATTCACTATTTAATAGGAATCGATTTTGTGAGTTGCTTCTCTCAAGATAAATGAAAAAATTCATTGAAACCCAAAGAATGTCGAAAATCAAAGTCCCGAAATCGATTACATTCTTCAATCCGTCTTAAATTGACTTTCTCCCTCGAGATCAATTAAAGCGGATTTATGCGAACGAAATTCCTGAGTGAATTTTTAGAGCATACCTTCGCGCTCTTTTCCTGTTTATTTTCTTTCCCTTTCCGGTTTTCCCTTTTCTCGAAAAACATCATTAATCAAAAGAAAAAATATTTACTTGAATTGGGTGAAAATTTAAGAATAGCTCGCTTTAGTTCCTGTATTTTTTTTTATTTATTTTTTTTCTTGTAAGGAAGAGGTTTCATCATACTCTATTTTGTATGATTTTATTTTTAAATTAAATAAGAAAGTTATTTAAAAAAATTGTTGCAGTATTTAAACAAATAATTATTGCTAGAGGTTATGCGCCTGTTCGCTAGTTTTATTATTCTTTGGGCTTCGTAAAGATCTATGTACAACATAAAATAGTTCTGTCTTTTCACCATGCAACAATGAACTGTCCCCAGACGCTTATCACAACAGTGAAGATTGCTTTTTTAAATTAAACTTTGTATTTTTCAAGTTATTTCCGTGAGTTTATCCGTTTTTGCTTATTGGTGATTTGTTTCCATGCTACACAAAATATCTGACTCAAAAAATATCCTCATTAAGTATACTTTAGCTGGGTGTCGTTTTAACGTAAGTTTAATACTAAATATGGGGCAAGCCGGATCATAGATTTATGCCTTCGTTATTATTTAAAAAAAATATCAACAAAAGCTCGTAGCAGCTTTGTTCGCCGTCTTGTAAGAGTTATGAAATATATTAAAAGATTTTTAAATTTAAATTTCTAAACAATTTTTAATATTCTATTACAAATAACAAAAGATGTGAGTATTAAAATACAATCTCGCCTTATCCTTTTTCAGAAAATAATATCAAAACGAAGAGTTTCACTGAATTTCACAAAAATTAGCAATTTTAACTTTTGAAATACAATCTTTCGATAGCGCTTTATTGCAGCAATAATTTCTGATGGCTTCATTGGGTTCCAAGTAAATCGATGGATTTTCGTTATTAAGAGATCATGTTCTGACAGAGTTTGCTCATCGCATCCTGTGATGACGTAAGTAAGTAGGTGTGAAATTATCTTCTATAAAATTAATGTTTAACAGTTTTTGGTTCCACGAAGAACTTAGCCTTTCCCACATTTATACGATAGTGTAATTTTTACTGCATAGAAATATAAAATTAAACATGAAGTTCCTGAAGGAACTTGAGGCCTACTTTACCTAAAATCCTGCTTTTTCTTATTTATTTATTTTTAATTATAAAATCTTTTGAAATAAACAAATCTTTTTTTGCTCATGACCAAAGAATGTCTAAATACGTGTTTATACGTTTTTTGCCTGTAACTTCATGACCTAGGAAAGTAAATAGAAAGGTCATCAATATAATATTTCCAGTTTGTTCGTTTTTTTTTAAACGTACATCGATTTTTTTTTCTATAATTATATATCAAGTCGTAAGACCAAAAAAGCAAAACTTAAATATTAACTGAAAATCATATTTCAGAAGCTGTCAACACGGGGGCTATTACAGTAATTACTTCATCAACGGTATTTTATAAAATTAAATTTTAAAGCGCAAGAACTACTGTATTCCCTTTCACACAAGGGAAGGAAAAATATATTATTAATACAAGGAGAGTTTGACATACAGTTAGTTATTTCACGTTTTTGTGTATTCGTCCGTCAGGATCATTCCTTTAATTAGCTGCTTCAACTCTATAATCATGTTTTTATTATTATTTTTTAAAGTTCCATTCACTGTTCTACGATTAAAAAAAAAAAAAAAAAATAGTATACTTAATTTCATCATTGTACTCTGTCTTTCAAACAATTTCAGAAGTATTACGTTTTTATATAAAAAATTAAATAAATAAAACATTACAAGTATTTAAGTTTTATTTCGCTTAGACTTTCTTAATTGTCGAATTGAATTGAAGATAACTTATGACGCTTAACCATCAAAACTTTTGTTAAGGGGAGCATGATGATTTAATTTTATATATTTAAACTTTTAAATTTTAACAATATATATATAGGGTGATTCAAAATTGTCTGTACAAACTTTGAAGGTAGGTCAGGAATACAAAAACCGTATTCGCAGTGGAACGTATGTCCGCAAACGCCACCCGAATGTGTTGGAAGGCACACTAAGGTTCAGAAATAAAAGACAAGTAAGCTAGACAACATGTTTATTTATGTAAGGTAGACAACCCTGTGTTTACAATATGACAAGTAAGGTGTACTCTTACAGATTCACAGTAGGTGCTCAAAGTTCCTTCCACCAACAATAATACACGCCTAACAATGTCGATGCATGGATTGCTGAACATGTCCAAAAATGCGAGGCCTTTCACGGACACATCCAGCTGCCACAACGACTCGTGGCAGCTGTTCGCGTCGATCGTTGCCGACCACAATCATGCCAGTTTCCGTCGAATGATCCATTTTCACACAATCTCTGGTGCAAAGGCAGACGTTTGATGATTGGACACACGTCTGTTGGAGAGCTGTTCTCGATACAATCGTACAGCGGCTTGTCCGCTTCTGTTCGCTGCCCCACAGGCTAGGTGCATATCTGCCCTCTCAGCATTAGTGAAGCGATATATCCTATTCGTACAATGTCTCAAATGACGATTGCTCTCACTGCCCAACTAATGTGCTGCCAAATAGCATCCTCTAGCACATTTGGATGGCGTTTGCGGACATATGTTCCAGTATGAATACGGTTTGTGTTTGTATACCTGACTTACCTTTAAAGTTTGTACAGATAATTTTGAATCACCCTGTATACATTTAATGTTGCCTTATTTAAAATATACATATGTAATATTTTACATTCTACGTGCTCCAGAAGGATGATTTGTCGATTTTTTTCATTATTTTGTTTATCAGTGATTGTCTGATTGGTAGGGGAGAGTGTTGTATCTTGGGAAACTTTTTTTGAATTCAGTAATAAATTCGTAATAAATTCAGTCTTAATAGCACTTTGAGGTTTCTTAAACCCAGTTAATTCTTTGATACTTTTTTTTTATCCATTTATTTTATAAATAGCCCATTAACTCAGCTCAACAAATTTTTCAAATACGAAAAAAAAAACAACAACTTTATGCTTCATATTGGTCCAAGGTACAATAATCTCGTGTACCAAGAAATTAGAAAAACTGATCAGTCTGACGAAGTACAGTCAAATGTTTGAAACTTATCACTAAAATGTAGACTAATAAAAGTGTGCTGCTTTGCTTATACTATATTTAATGATCACACGTTAAATGAAGACCTTAAACTTAAAACCATTCTGCGAAACGACAGTGGGAGTCATCCGTGTTTTTTATCGATAGAATATACTATTAAAATCAGTTTAATATGTTAATTAAGGATGATCATTTTTGATCTGCAATCATAATTAATTTGTACGTGGGACGAAGAAAATTAAATTTTAGAAAGAAACTAAAGCTAATCTTTCACATTCGAATATTATTTTGAATGTTTATAATCACTATATTAAGTTTTCTTCTTTGGACGATTTACTGAAATGATGCCTTATATCTTTCCGCGTCTTTACTTTTAATTGTTCTAAAAACTGTTCTTCCGTATGATTGGCGGAAATACATTTAAAATTTCATGAAGTTATTAAAAATAAGCAGAAATAGATTGGCTTTCACTAATTGATAAAAACGCAATTTAAACATTGAGAAGGGTTATAAGATCTACAGAGAACAGCTTTATTATAAATTTTGAATTAGGTCTATTTGTTTGCGGAATTACCCAAGTTAGTAAATTTCTGCAAGTTCTTGATAAAACGAAATATAGTTCACGTTATTTAACAAATGGCAATTGATTAACTGTAACTTCTGATATTTTTAAAAATGATAGCATTAAATAATGAGACGCTGAAAACTACGAAATTAAGTGATAATCAATTATCATTAGTGCGGTTTTGTTTTTTTTCTATTTTAAACTACAGATTAGAAAGATAGTATTGTAGTTTTTATCAGAAATTGATATTTTCTCATCCAGTGTTAATTATTAGAGATATTTTGAAGCAGTTTATCTTTTCTATGTTGACTTTTATCGTTTCCTTTAGGATTAAATATTGTAATCAATTAATCTTCGAGGACTTGAAAATTATAGTTGGCGTACCAGCCTCTGAAAACACGTATATTGTGATTAATAATTATAATTGTATAAAGTTTCGGCATAAATAATTGCTTATTATTATAATAATAAAGCTTAAACGAATCATAAGGTATGGTTGTTGGCAACAAGAATCGAAACTTTGGTACCTATTTAAAAAAAAAAAAAAAGGGTTTTCAATAGGAACCAAAAATGTTTAATTCATTTTTAATTGTTACACGTTCGCTAATAATTCAACAAAATGATAACTACGAAAGGCAGAAAAGAATCAAAAAGATTTCGCACCTCGAGCTCTCACCGGGGATAGTCTGGGACAGCCGTTTCGTCCTCTTTAGGACTCATCAGCCAATACTTAAACTAGTTGGTTTAAAAGCTTTATTTTATGCTCTAGACAAATTCCTTTTGAACCTATTGAACGCAGGCGAGGGATTTGATATTTTTTCTATTCTGTATTTTTTTTAGTTGTTTTGCTTTTGTGAGGTACTTACAGATTTGCACCTTCTGAGCCTGTCATCGGAGGAGTTCGTCTGACTGATGAGTTCTAAAGAGGACGAAACGGCCGTCCCAGACTCTCCCCGGTGACAGCTCGATGTACGAAATCTATTTGGTTCCTTTGTGCCTTCCGTAGTTATCATTTTGTTATACGTTCTATTTAATCTCCGAACCATTTAATTTTAGCTTTTAGAAAGTTAGTGAGTGTGCGAAGTCTCACCATTCCACTTGAATATTTTTCTTGTTGTACGCGCATCACGTTAAAACAGCTGGACGGATTTCCATAAAAATTGGGTACTTTGCTTATTTGTGGTCCAACTTAAAACAAAGGCACACTTATTTTGGTCTCCTGTCTCAAATATGACCTCCGAAATCCCTCATTGAATTGTCTGGGCTGATTTCTTTAAAATTGGATACGATATTTATTTATGGTCCAACTTAAAATCGGAGCACTATTAATTTGGCTCAATCCAGGCTCCCTGAGCTCAATCCAGAGCCAGTGCTAAACCTCCATGCTGTCTACTGTAATTCATTTTGGGAGTGGCGGAAGAGAGGAAAGATCCCTCTCTTCATCCAACCAAGAAAAAAAAACAAAAACGCCTGATAGATATCTTCTGACGTTTCCCTTCCTCGCTTACTGTACTACACCGGTTTAGTCTCTACTACGCGATGAATAGTTGAGCGTGTACGTACGATGAGTTTAGATTATATTTAATTTGTGGTCTATTTGCTTACTTACTGGTCGGGTATGTACCGAAATCAACAAGGATCTTCCTTTAAAAAAATAATACATCTAGTTGTAACATTTTACCTCAGTAAAATGTAAAGTTTCTGAGTTGTAGTGATAATTGCATTATAAGCGTAATTGAGTCTAGTGATAATAGCGAAAGGTATTTCAGCGTTTGTTTGTTTTTTCCTTATCTTACTTATCGGTCAGAGAATACAGAAATCAATAGGATCTTCATTTCATATTTCAGCCGTTGTAGGATATGTTTTAGAGTTATCGAGATCGTAGACAGACATGAACATTCCACGTAAAATTGAATTTTAAAACTTTTTTTTTCTAACCATTCCGTCCCTCTGATGCATACGAACGAGTTTTACAAATGGTAGATCAAACCTACGGCTTCATGCAAATATAAAACTGAATAGTAAGTCTGTCAAAATCAGCGGGAGAACTATATTAGATGCATAGAGCATGCGGGAGTTGCCCGGAGCAATACAAGGTGTTCACATGTTGAACGGCTATAACTGGAGAACCAATCAGCGAAACTACATCATATTTCACATGAGGACATCCGTGAGCGAATGAATTTTGTTTGGTGCAAAAAAAAAAATACTTCTGAAGATGGCCGCTAAGGCGATATATGGCGCTACATATGCTGTGAATATGGCGTGTAATGCTGGTCTTCAGGTCCCGGGATCTCAACCCATGCGACTTTTGGTTGTGGGAATATCTCAAAAACCTTGACTATCGTGAACACCTAGCCAACTCACGGGACACACTCCGTGCTGTGGTTGAGCATGAAATGTTGCGATTTCTGTACGTTGCCGATACTGGGGGAAACTATATTGAACATGTCCTTGAGTAACATAAAACGAATCATGTTTATCCACTACTAAAGCCCTATATTGCAGTGCCATATATCAACCGTCATCTTCGGAAGTATTTTTATTTATTTTTTTTTTTGCGCCAAACAAAATTCCATCGTCATGAACGTCCTTATGTGAAGCATGAAGTCGTTCCGCTGATTGGTTCTGCAGCCTTTCGAAATGTGAATTTCAACTATGAACATCTTGTATATAAAATTAAAACGAAATTGAATTTCTATCAGTGCATCGTAATCCAATTTTGAATGCATTGTTAAATTCTCGCGAGATTTGATTGGATTAAAATTAATAGGATTTACATAATTGAATTTATTATCTATTTTTTGGCAAATGATAAATTTTGAACTGAAAACTTGAAACATTTTTTATTTTAATACAATAGGTTTTATTCAACAATGACCTTGTCTTCTTAAATTGGTAATTTTTTTGGTGATTTTCTTTTCTTTATAGAAATATTTAAAATGCATCTCTCATCTCCAGAAAGAGCACTTCACACTGGAAATTAAGAACCAATGCTAAGAATGTTCTTCAACATTGCTATTAAAATAATTCATAAACTAACTTCTAACGGTCTTCATACAATTATCAAAATAACTACTCACAACTTCAAACTTGAACCAATATTTCGTCTTTTATGATCGTAAGACTTTTTCAAGGTTTTTTACATGAAGTAACTAAAAACGAAAATAAAATAAAATAAAATGAAAGAGAAGAGGAATAAGTGTAAGTTGTGAGTAGTTACTTTGATAATTCATAAACTTGTTTAAGAGAAGAAACTAACGAATTCTATCGAGAATTGTTAGGAAAAAAAATGTTTATATTGTTTACATTTTCGATATTATTCAAATATTATTCAATACTTGGATTTGTATCAGTTTGTATGTGTTGAGGTCCTTTAATAACTTTTGAACCGCTGGATGGATCTTCTTGAAACTTTGTATGCATATTTAACGACAAGGGACGATCTAACTTCTGTAGTTGGCATCTTTCCCAAGTGGGTCCTTGACGAAAAATTAACTCGAGAAGGAGACAGAAAAAGCATTGGAAATCTAAACAACGGCTTTCTATTCTTGTTAATAACTCATTGTCTTAAACAATATGAATTAATCCTTTTGCTAATCGAATGCCTGGCATTTGATTTGATGAAAATTAATCCATTTCGAAAATTTAAGTAAGTAATGAGATTTAATTCATTTATTTTCAGAAAGTGAAAAATTTGTAATTTTTGAATTAAGCACATATTAGAAACTTAAAATAAAAGTAGGCTTTTTGTTTTAATTAATTTCACATCTAACAAAAATAAAATAAAATAAGCATTATATTAAGGAAAGTAGGCTTTAAGTTTGAATTTCCTGTTAAAATTTAGGTGGCAGTTAGTTCAATAGACTGTGACAAAGAAAAAAAAAGCATTGGACTCTAAACAATGGATTTCTATTCTATTTCTATTAATATTTCATTATCTTAAACAATAGGAATGAATCATTTTAGCTGATCTATTGCGTATGGTTTAATATGATTCAAAATAATCCAATTAGACAATTGAAGTAAAATAATACCCAATTCATTTTTTTCAGGAAACGGAAAAATGTTACTGTTTTTATTCTGTAGACATTGTAATTGGGATATAAATGGGTTTTCATTTTTATCGTTTTCAATGCTTTAAAAAAGGAAATAAATAACATTGAGGAAATTCAATTTTAAGTTCTTCTTTTGAACTTTTTGTTCAATTCGTGATCTTTATTTTTTTTTTCAGTTATCTAAAGAATATAACAAGAAAACTATAATTGGAGTTCTGAATTTTGAATACCTACATGATGTGACTAAAAAAAAATGTTCAAACGCCAATGCTGAATAATCTAAACTTACCGGAAATGAGGAGAATTTGATTTTTGCGATAGCTTTAATGTCTATTGTTTACGATAGTCTTCGTGAATAGTTTTGAGTTCTTTCGAACGTCCCTCGATGTAAGTCATCAGAGATAAAGGGATACGTACATTAAAAAGAAGCAAACACCGGGAATATTTGAGGGGTTTGGAGGTCACTGGAATAAAAGGAGGACTTAATCTCTATTTTTTTCCCCCATTAATTACTTTTAAGCCACTGAATGGATGTTCTTGAAACATGTACGTTTATGGATAGCTTTTGTACTTCAAAATTTTTCCATGTCTTTCTCGTACAGAAATTTGTCCGTCAAAGGGGCAAAAATTTCCATAGAAAACCGTGAGAAACGAAACAATGCATTTCTGTTAACATTTAACAATGCATATTAATCCGTTTATTAATCCATTGTCATCTGCTCGTGCTTTAAAAATATAATTAAAATTAATTGGATTTAGGCAACTCAAGTAATGAATGTGGGATCGAACTAATATTCAGCAAAGGGAAATTAGAAAAAAGTATCTTTATATTCGACGGATATTCAATTTACAAATACATGGAGTCTTTCTTTAATTATTATTTTTTTCAGGCATCAAAAATCAACCATAACATTTCAAGGAAAACAGACTTAGTTCTTAGAGAAACTTCTTTTTTCTCTTTCATCCAAACGGTAGAAAAACGTAAAATATCGTAATAAAATAAATTGAGGATTGTGAGCATTTAGTATAATTTTGGTTATATTAAAAACCAGAACTGGCAAATGAAAAAAAACAAAACAGATTCGTTGTTTTTCGTTTCAGACAAAAAAGTGATTTCGTTTTTCGTTATGCTAAAACCTAAATTTCGTTTTCCTTTATTTAACACTATA
>JAFIDM010009631.1:238620071-238633623 GCA_023159025.1 Thereuonema tuberculata
GTTATTTAAGTTATCTTAATCCAATTAATTTTAATGTCTCTCAAAGGATTATATCTTTTCTAAGATATCAATAGAAATCCATTGTTTATATTGCAGTGCTTTTTTAGGAATTTTTGTTCCCTTGCAATAATTTCTCGGTAGAAATTTCTTTTTTTTTTTTTAATTTTTTAATTGTAGTATAGTTTGTTGCACTTCGAAAAAAATGTTAACATACAAAAGTTAGATTATCTTTTGCTCTCAAATGTGCATGCCAAGTTACAGGAAGATTCAAAAGTTATTAGGAGGCGACACAGATTGAATTAATAAACCTCACTTTCTTAGGAAAATAGTCTACAACTTCCATCATTTCCGATCAATTTCTTGCAACGTTTTCTTCATCAAGAATTTGTGTTTGATCGGTATCTGCTTTAATCAAAGATAATCGCCCGTAAAACAAGAAATAATTACAAAAAAAAACTATTCCCTTCTCTATCTAAGAAACATTTAATGTTGTCATTTAGATCTGATCCAGATTTCAACACTACATCATTGAAACTAAACATCTGTGTTTTGATAGATAAGCAGATGGCTTATTACAAGATACACTTGAAAACATCATGTGAAATTAAAAAAAAAAAAAAAGACAAACAGTTCTCTTAATAAATAAATAAAAAAATAATTATAAGGATATGCAAGGTAAATTATAGCATTTATCAGGCATAATATTTTTTTTTCGTTCTTTCAAACTTAATAACTAAATGGAGACACTGTATACTTGATTCCAGTATTGGCTGTGAAAGGCGTATGGTTAAATTAAATTGATGATTGATAATTTTTATCCACGATTTTTTCTTAATGATATTTGGGAGTGGTCATTAAATTTCATTGATTCCTTTGTAAACGAAGTTTCATGAATATCAGTGCAGTGGAAGTTGTTTAATGAGACAGACGGAAGGCAGACAGATAGAATATATGTATATCAGCAATAGACTCATTTTTTAATGTAAAATTGTCTAGAAAACAAACTATTTTACAACTTCATAATGAATGAAAAATAGAATTCGTTTCAATGGAGTTTTATTTCATCGCAGACTATTGAAACTACTAAATTTTTCAGCTCCAAAGGATACTTCGTAAATAACTTACCACGACAACAACTTTTATTTTAAAAGGTATAGCATAAGATAAATTTGATCTTATATATTATTATATTTAATATCTTCTAAATTATGCAGGAAATTTACAAAATATAGAAGAATAATAAAATTCAAATTTTCCAACAAATAAGAAGGTCTTCATGGCAGTTTCAAAATCTAAGTTCTTCCAATCTTTAAAAAAATTAAAAAAAAAAGATTAGTATCACATTTTTATATGAAATTCATTTCAATAACCAACGTTAAATTTGGTTAATGTTAAAACGATCTTCTTTTTTTTTATCTAAATCTTTATTTTAGTTAATAGAAACTGATTTTCTAGAATTAAGGTTTCCAGATTTGTATCTATTCCAGAGAATAGATATAAATCTGTAAACCTTAATTATTTTTAATGAATTACGTCAACTCGTTGTTGTAATAATACATGGCATGGATTTCGTTGTCCTTCAGCTCTTACAGAGGAATTCAGGCAAGAGATGCAAAAAAAATAATACTTCAAAGAACAATGAATCTATTTTCTTTAAAATACCGTGACAACAACTAGCACGAAATTAGTAGACTATTATTTCATCTAATCACAGATTTTACTTTTTATCTGTAAAAATTTGGTAGTGTTTTTTTTTTTCTAAATCAACAGAAACTAAATGAGTTATAAACATCTACCAGCATATCATTCAAAAAGAACCGTCAACTGGTTCAAAAGGTACAGAGGAAACACATTCAAAGCACAAAAACGACGATTTTTATAAAGCTACCTTTCCTTTGGAAAGTATTTAAAATAGAGAACTCATTTAAAAGATGACAGTTTGTTAAGTTGACAATAGAGCTACTACAAATTGCTTGTTTTAATGCTGTTAAGAGAAATAGTATGGTTTTGACAAGAATCGTACCGAGGCGCTATTAGAGTTCCCGTGTCTATGTGTATATGTCATATACACAGACACATATACATACATCCTCCACAACCGAAACTGGGAGTAGGAGCCTCAAGAGTCTTGTTGAACTCCCCATGACCTGGAGGTTTTGGAAAAATCCTACTTCTTGCCCATGCCATTGTCCGGTCAGGACCGGATCAGGAAAATAGTGGTAATTGGACAAAATTGGGATGTATCCATACTGAATCGACTATGCTTATAACGAATGTGATTCTCTCGACCCACTCGTCCCTTACTCAAGAGTCGCCCGAATGGTGAAAAACGGGAGGTTTAAATATACTTACTAAATAAGCTCAATGCGGGCTTTGCTTGAAATTGTACTTGATCCTTGAATTTCAACGGCTTGAATAAATGAGTTTTGCACGCCAATCAATAGCGTGTCTTTATAATGTCTTTGATAGATTATAAATTTGACGGGCCCGTTTGGTTTAATACACAACTGTGAATTGACTTGTTTTACCCATCGATACGTGTACTGCAATCGTCATATTTATAAGATCTAGCACTGAGTCTGATCTAAGACCAAAAAGGGTTAAGTTGTTTTATATTTTAATCCCAAGAAATAAAGAAAGGAAAGTTATAAGATTCACTTAATCACAGAGCATAACAGGAGCGAGGACAGTGTTTATAAGCAAACTGTCGCCATCTGGCGTTGAAGTGGCAATTGATAACTGTCGTATGAGAGAAGCGTCGGAAAGCAGGCTATGACTACTTTAATTTATTCATTTAAAAACTTAGTTTTTATAATAAGCTTTTGCAATATATTGTAGATGTTTAAATTAATAAAAATATTTAACATCTACAGTAATTTTTAAATTAAAATTCATCAAATCAAATCAACATGGAAAGACTGACAGACTGACTTTACAATAGCAACAGTACTTATTGCAATTGAATACATTAAAAATTTGAAGATTTCATTTGAAGAAGCACTGGTTTATATCACAAGATAATTATCCCTGAGATCAATAACATAAAGACTGAATAAACATTTCGATTTTTCTCAGCGTATTTCAATTTAATGAATATTTACCAAGTTTTGAAACAAAAATCCATGGCATACATCGAAATAAAAGCATATCATTTAATGCGAAGCCTTGCAATAAAAATAAGGGAAAAAAATTCTTACAAGCGGGCTTTCCTAATCCTACTTAACTTCGAGTCAGTGTCAGGATTTTTAAGCCTATTTCTCTCACCTACGGCTTTGGCCAGTTATTGCCTTTTTCTCTTGCGTTCATATACGACGGTCTTCGATTTTTCCTCCCTCTTTAATGGCAAGATATTGATTTTTTTTTTGCATGTTCTGGCAATCTATGCTACCGCTTCACAATAACAACATTGTTAGGCTCTTTATTAACAAGATTTTTTTTTTTGTTATTATTTTTTTTTTCTTTTCAATGTAGGAGATTCACAAATCACAGATAAATATTCCTTTCTTTCCTCTGTGAATAGCTGTAACTTTTCCTGCCTCAGGGGAAACATATCTAAAATTGTAGAACGTTCCTGAAAATTGAACAGATTACCCCTTTAAGGATATTCTATTTATAGCAATAATACTCAATTAAGAACAAGAAATTCCTGAAGACATTAAACACTAGGCCTATATTTATTTTTAAATTGTAGTGTCTGCTTGTAGTTAAACCTATTATTTAGTTAAGTTTAATCACATCGAAACAAGCACAAATTAATAGATTACTTATTATTCATTGTTAAAAGTTTTATTTCTAAATCTTGTCTATGTCATTTCTGTCAACTGTGAGGCTCTATTTTATCAACAAAGGACTCGCAAAGAAAAAATCTCAACTAAAAAAGTTAGGTAGTCTCTTGTCTTTAAATAGGCACTCCAAGTTTCAAGAAGATCCATAAGCTGTTCAAAAGGGAAGGGTGCAGACGTACACACATACAGACTGAATGATTTGATGAATTTCATTTTAGAAGGAAAATACACTAAAAAAAGCGCTTTATATGAAATATTGCCTGTGCAAATTTAAACAGTTGTTAAGAAAGTGAAGATTTGTTTTGTAAAAATAATTCAAAGTATGTAAACCAGACATTAGTTCCCATACAGTTGAATTAAAGATTAAAAATAAACAAAGCTTTGTTTATCCCGATTTCAAAATTTTTAACCATTCAAATACGCAACGATAGTGATTTACAACTTTACTGATTATGTGTCACTATTCCACTTAAACATGTCTGTCTTTTGTTTGTCCATTTGGCTGATAGTACGCATCACGCTAGAATGACTGGATGGATTTCCACAAATAAAATAAGAATGGTACTTAAATATGATCCAACTGAAAATATATACGCAATTATTTCGACCACCAGCTCCTTCCCCATTCCCACGCTGCATGTAGAGACTCACCATGCACTGCATAGCTCAGAGTTTATCTTTCCTACTTAATAAGTAGAGCTAGGTTACGATTGATTGGGGCCCGGTAGCCGAGTGGGAAGGGCGCTTTGCTGCGGGTTGGAGGTAGCGGGTTCGATTCCCGGCCTCGGCGGAGGACGGGAATTTTTCCCCGCTTCTTTATCCTCCAAACGGGCCCTAGGGTCTACCCAGTCCTCTATAGAATGGGTACCGGGTTTCTTTCCCGGGAGTTAAAGGCGGGCGAGCGACGGGCCGACCCCCCGTCCTCAACTTTGTCCCGTAGGTTCTGAACACTGGAGCCTACCCTCCAGTTGCATTGCGCGGTCCTCTGGGCCTGATCGCAACTTTAACTTTAACTTAAGGTTACGATTGATAATAATTAACAAACAAAAGTCCATAGATTTCTTCTAGCATTTTCACTGCACTGCTTATGTAATTATAAGCAATTGTTAAGTTTAATCTCTACAGCGATTTACTTCTTTATTAATTGAAAAAGACTGAAAAAGATATAATAGTTTTACCCTAAAAATTTGAAGCTTAAAATGAATTATTAAGAGATTCATCTTATTAGAAAAATTTATTTTAACATGGAAATGATTTTTTAATTATTTAGGTTTGGTATAATTATGCTGGGATAGGAAAGTTACTTTTAAAAAGTAATTGCGTTACAGTTATCGTTACTCTTCCAAATAAGTAACTCAGTTACAGTTTCTCAAAAAAGTAAGTGTACAATGTACTTTAACTTTTTTTATAAAAAAAAAAGTCGATACAGCATTGACTCAATTTAACGATTTAACTCAATTTCTTCAGGATTCGAGTGATAAGAGAACACTGAGCAACATTCAATGCTCTAAAAGCAGCCATTGCAAAACTTCTCTGATGTTGGTAGCCTAAGTATTAAAAAGAAAAATTCGTTTCGTTACTTCATTACTAGTAGAAGTAACTCAATTACAGTCACAGTATTACAGACGGTTACCCACAAAAAAGTACTAAGTTACCTCAGCCATACAACGCCATGTATACCTCTAACGCCACCTATCTAATTCTTCATAAATATAAGAGATGGCGGTACTGCACTAAAGTAGTTTGCATTGACATGCCATCTAGTGTTGAAGTGAGTTACTAGCAGACCGCCAACATTTTCGAGAGAAATTATATTTCCACCTTTTCGTGTCGAGGACTGGTTCTGAAAGCTGCTACTATATCAACGTAAGATAAAATATAGATTTTTTAATGTTCAGCAAAGATTAACTATATAAAACTACAGTGGAGCACCATTTATACGTTTTTCAAGGGACTGAGAAAAAAAAACAAACGTATAAATGAAAAAACGTATAAACGAATTTCACAAAAGTTACGAACAATTTCGTAATAACCAACAATAAAAAGTCAGAGGTAAATTAAAATATTACATGAAAATGAAATACAAGAGGTATGTAATACAAATTCCGGATTTAATGTACAACTAGTACTACTGTTCATATTCATTCAGCATTTACAAGGATTTTTTAGGTTGTGGGGCTTTTTTGGAATGCACAGAAAAAAGTTTATTGTGCACAGTTAACAGGCCATCTTAACTTTATCATTTAAATCACTGCTAATGAGATATTCTTGCATGGTGTTAAAACCCGCCAAAGCTTGTTGAAAACTTGGCAGAAGTTTTTCAGTGCAATTTTCTAAGACTGCGTGCCTTTTCTAAGATTGGACAATTGGCAGATAGGAATCTGAGGTTGAAATGCGCATTTTCTCTCTTCTTGAGTTCTTGAAAAAAAACGTATAAATGAAATTTGTGATTTCAGGAAAACGTATAAATGAAATTATTTAACGTTAAAATGCATTGGATTTTGCCGGGACCATTCAAAAAAACGTATAAATGATAAAAACGTATAAACGAGAAACGTATAAACGGTGCTCTACTGTATATATTTTCCTGATTTTTGAAGATTCTTCTAAGTAGATATGTTAACTGTTATTTTTAAAATTCGGAAATTGTAGACAAACAAGTGTATCATGTAATCCATGTGCTCAGTAGCGCTTTAACGCCATGGTACGATTTTAGATTACGTACGACATTTATAAGTTACTAATATGTTTCATGAAAATATAGATTTTTATCTTATTTATTGTTTTGCTTTTATAATCGGAAAATGCCGAAATTAATTAATTTTTACATTTCCTCTTTTGTTTTAGCTACAGATTAGAAAGACTGCGTTAATTTCAAGTGATTTTTTATTATTTTTTACAGAAAGTCAAATTTAGTAGCTTTTTACTGTAATTTTGTACAAATAAAGATGGAATAATTCTTAATTTTAAATAAGTTAAGTTACTAGAAAGTAGATGGCGTTAATTGGACCAGGTGTTCCTAATAACGCCAGTTTGCAAAGTTATTTTATTTGGGTTCTCATACTTCTCCAGTAAAAGTTATCATATGTTTCATTATGGTATGCTTCAAACAGAAGATTAAACTTTCTTGGTCATAATTTTCGTGTTTCGAAACACCTTATTTCCAGACTTACAATAATTTAAATGTTAAGGTGGCGTTATTTGGGCAGGGTACCTTATTAATAATAACGTTGTTATAAAAATCCTTTGCTTCCCATTCTTGCATTACGCGTAACAGAGCAAAACGAAAAAAAAAAAAATACAGCTTTAATTCGAAATAATAAAGATTGTTTATCAAGATTATATTCTAGGAATATGAAGAATGTAAAATATCTACAGAGTGATTCAGAATTCCCCGTAGAAACTTTAAAGGTAGGTCAGGAATACAAAAACAAACTGTATTCCAGGGTTGGGAAGTAAGGACGTTATTAGTAACGCCGCGCCGTTACTGGTAACGGTTACTTTTTGTAGTAACGATCGGTAACGCACCTTTTTTAATTGAGTAACTGTAACTCAGTTACTTTTATTTGTAACGGAGTAACGAAAACGCGTTAATTTTTGCGTTACTTTTTTTTGTCCATTTTTTTTGTTTTACTTTCAGCCAAGCTATTGGGGGGATTGGCAAGAACTGTTTCAAAAGCATCGTATCAGTTATCGGGACGTAGGGTTGCTCAATATCTTTTCTATGAAGATTATCTTTAGAAACTAAATCCAAATCTCATATATGGTCTTATCCAAGTCATTCTTATTTGAATCGGCGACGAAGAAAAACCGATTATTACGAGTCTCTTGAGTTCACTTCAAAATGTCGAAGGCTACTCGGCCGTCCTAAGGTAAAAGGAAGCAACTAGCAATTTGGAAACTGATTATTTGCTGCCTTTGACCGTAGATATAAGCATATTGTGAGTCAGTTGCTACCTTTGATCATCGAAATAGGGGCCATACTTAACAGCAGACCATTACCAAATTGCTTAGGAAGATGTGTAGATACTTCCTTATGTAGAAAATGCAGAAAACGAAAAATCAGAAAATTTGCAGTTACTTCCTTTTACCTTAGAACGGCCATACTGATGAACAGTTAACATTATAAATTCGAACTTTCATTTGAAACAAAGATGTCTGGTAAAAAGTAATGTTGTAAGAAACTCAAAAAAAAAAAAAAAAAAAAAAAAGCGTTTCAACTTTATACAACATATACATTTAAAATACTGCGAACTTACGATTCCTTTGTTTGCGGTGACGTCATTCTAACAAACCCCTTCGTAAAGAACTGCCTTGGTAGCTGCTTCTAAGTGAAAAGTATTTGAAGTAAACTATTATTGGAAGTTAATAATTTTTAATTTAAATGTGAAACTTGGCATTTTCATTTGTCTTAGAGGCGATCTTTCCATCGAGAATTTTGGTAACCCTGCATCTTAATGTGACTAAGCTGATGTTTCACATTGAATAAATCTAATTTGTTATAAATATTGCTTCCTAATAAGGAAGATGCTTGTTTATTTGTTTATTTTTAATATTTTTTGATAAATAAAGAAATATGTAGCCGAATGTCTGTGAGCTAACAAAGATTTCTTTCCATTCCTTGATTATAATAAAGAACTATAAAACGTGTCGTCAAAATTTAAAGAAAAACATGCTCTTCACTTTTTCCACATTGCCTTCAAAGGGATCAATATATTTCAATTGTGATAAAAAGAAGAAAAATGACAAAATAATTTCAAAATACGTTGTGTTTTAAAGGAGAAACAAAATAAAAAACTTCCTCAAATGTGTTGAAGTAAGATTTAATTAATGGAAAAAAATAAAGGGAAACTGTAGCCTAATCATCAAAAATAGTTCGTATTTTATAAAATATTTTATTTAGTTTCTTTTATTTGTAATATTATATTTGGAACGTAAATAAGTATCTCAATGAACGAAAAAATGACAGCTTAAATAAAAAATTTGGTAAAATAAAATTCTCTGCTAAGAAATTAATTAATTTAGAAACGCATTAAAAAAGAAAAACCTTTTGTCAGTATCATTTAAAATATAGGATTGCAAAATAATCAGCGTGGATTATTTGATTAAATACGAGTGCTATGAATGAACAAAATTTGAGATTCGTAACATAATAACAAAAAACTTGAACAACTAACTTGAACTATTACTAATTTGAAACTAACTTGTTAGTGGGCCGTGAAGTAAAAAAAGATTGAGAAGACTGCTCAACAGTACATATAAATTAAAAGTAAAATTCTAAATAAAATTCCTGAAAAATAAAATAAAATAAATCTATACATTAATTTTGTAATATACCGTAATCAATCAATTTTTATAACGTGATACAGCAATTACGACAGAGTTTAAAAAAATATAAATTCTTAATATGCTTTTAACAGAATATTGTTTTTTTTTTGGTTGTTAAAAAGTAATTGTACAGTAGCTGTACCTTTTAAGTAATTGTAACTGTAACTCAGTTACTTTATAAAAGTAACTTACCCAACCCTGCCGTATTCATAGTGGAACATATATCCGCAAACGCCACCCGAATGGGTTAGAGGGCGCTGTTTGGCAGCACATTAGTTGGGCAGTGTAAGCCATCGTCATTTGAGACGTTGACTTTGTACGAGTAGGATGTATCGCTTCACTAATGCTGAGAGGGCAGATATGCAACTAGCCTATGGGGCAGCGAACGAGCCGCTGTACGATATCTTGAACGGTTCCCCAACAGACATGTGTCCAATCATCAAACGTCTTTGCGTTTGCACCAGAGATTGTGTGAAGGAACTTTGAGCACCTACTGTGAACCTATAAGTGTACACATTACTGTCATACTGTAAACATAGGGCTAATGAACATGTTGTCTACCTTAATTCTTGTCTTTTATTTTTGAACCTTAGTGTATCTTCTAGCATATTCGGGTTGAGTTTGCGGACATAAGTTCCACTATGAATACGGTTTTTTTTTTTTGTATTCCCGACCTACTTTTAAAGTTTGTACAGAGAATTTTGATTAATCCTGTATTGAATTTATTGTGTTTTAGGTAAAAAAACCTGCTGTAACAAATCAACGTTCCAGGTTAGCGATAAAGTTCTATCGTTACGATAACTGAAAAAATAAAACAAAGACGAATTATCCTCAGAATCTAAAATTTTAATAGGCAGTAGACGTAGGCCGTTAAAAGTATTCCTGTACATTTATCTCAGCCAACTCTGAGTGATAAAACCAAACTGACTTCAACTTCTGATTCCCCATCTGTACTTAGATGATCTCACCACTCTTAATTAAGGATCAACAGCATTTACTTTAAAAAAATAGGGCAAAGTAGATTAGTTTAAATAATAGGATACTGTGTTTTGATACAGTTACTTTTCAAATTAAATTTGATTTAACATTTAACTATATAAAGAAAGAAAATATTCCATATTCTTACTTATTAGTTATTGCTTATTCTGGCCTTAATTTAATATATTAATTTTTGATATTTTATTCTTACAAAAAAAAATGTAAAAGCTTTAAAGAGAAATTCATCTCTTGTAACTTGTGAAATTTACAGAATTTAAAGTAGCTTAAATCAGCGAAAATTACTGGATTTTAAATTACCCAAATTACTTAGCAATTTAACAAATGAACATCAAAAGCAGTGGAATTCGTTTGTTTAGTTCACAACACAAATTGATCTTTTTAATGAAAATTGTTTGTGATTAATTGAGCTTAAATTAGTGTAATTCTTAATCCAATAATTAATCTACGCTGCTTGATTTCAATAACGAAGCTTGATAAAGCATGAAGAACAATAAAAATTGTTATCTCAATGAAATGAAAAATAAAAAAAAAAATATTTATATCTTACTTTTTAGTTTATTTATTTATTTAATTTATATGAAAATGTATAAATTGTTCTGTAAGGATTATAGTAAAAGAAAACTACCAATTTTGCAGCCTCAGAGTATTTTTGTTAATTCGGATGGGATCTTGGGATAGCTATTTCGAAATTAATGTTCCCTTCAACCTGAATTACCATTATTCGTCAGCGTAAGTGCAGAAATTAGACAAAATAGAAAATAAATAAATTGTTGGTCTCATAAATAGATAAAAAAAAGAAATGATAGAAACTTTAATTATCTTTTAAATTGCTCACTTTTGTTTTCAATTTGTCTCGTCTCTGGATCGTACCTAACAACAATGGGTAATACTCGGTTGGGGAGTACTAATAAGTTCGAAACAGCTAAACAGAAATAGGCTATTTTTGCAGAAGTGTACATTTTCTTAAATCTAAATGTCCAGCAATAAAGGCACACCTACTCCCAATCTTTGCTTGCCAAACCTTTGAATATCTTTGAATATCTAGATACACTCGTGCTTTCGTCGAAGAATGTCTTAAACATCGTCTTAGCGACATTTGTACGAATCTTCATTTTAAAATTGACAACTGAAAATGTCAAATCTTAATTAATAATAGCTTTCAAAGTTTCCAGTATAAAGAGATTCTCTGTTCTTTGTTTCCTTAGATATCGTCTTAAAGAATAAAGGAAGTGAACTATCCTCTGTAACTATGTAACTGAAGTATATAGCTTAGACTTCTTTAAAGGAGTTTCACTGCAAGTACATGTTGAAATCAGAATTGAAAGTAATTTTCAATTTTTTTTAACCATATAAATACAAATTAACTTGGCACAGGAATACAAAAACACGCAAATGTACGGTTATACGGAGATACAGTAGACAAAGATTCAGTTATAATTACAGTATTTTCTACGATATTTTATCATTTCTTACATTTGCCAATTCAATTTTTTGACCATGAATTCAAATTTAAGTACATCGAAACTAATTTTTAGACAATTGAGTCGAGTACTTTTACAAGAAATTTTTTAGATCAAAAAATGGTAATAATTGAATGGTAAACACAGTTGTAAAAATCCTGTGTACAGATAAAAGAAATACGTGTTTTATTTAAAATTATTAAAAAAAAAAAAGTCATGAAATCGATTATTAGCATTTGATAGTGTTTAACAAATCCTAAATATCTAATAATAAATAAATAAATAATTTAGGTTTTGTTAACTTATAGTCACTAAAATAAATTATCAAACGAAAAACCGACCTTAGTAAAATTTGGAGTTCCAAACAACCCAAAAGAAATCAAAAGAAAGAAAGAAAGAATCGTCAGATCAAAACATCAAACCAAAGAAAAAATCCTTCAAGATGTTCTCCTGCTGTCAACCATTTTCCTGCCCATATTGTTCAGAGCAATTGACTCACTCTCCTCTCTCATCGAAAACATTTCCTTCGTCAAGAGTACGGAGAAACTCTAAGCTTCTTTTTTGTCTTTATTTTCACTCTAAAACATGTTTGACGACCATCACTGCATTACTCTTTGGATTACACTCAAGCTCCAAAGTTATGGGATTGGAAATTTTCCAGGCTTCAAATGTCACGGGACTAGGAGGAAATGTGCATTAGGCCCTACTAATAGAAAAAATATACACAAAACATATTTTTCCGCTGCGGGAAAAAACACAAAAACCGCCAAAGATGTCCTCGTGGAGTGAATGCCACATCCTGCTGTCCGCAGGTCGGGCAGACACTATTCAGTAGCTGTGTGGTCAGCTCGCACTACAACATGCTGCTAATCAGAGTATCCATAAGATCGTACAGAGACCGTGGTGATGGCTGGCGTTGCGCGATGCACCTTCCGAGAGCGTCCCACGCATATTCGATCGGATTCATGTCTGGGCAACAGACTGGCCAATCCATTCGTCGGATATCGTCGTAAGCAAGGTACTCCTCCAGCTGTCCAGCCCTATGGGGACGGGCGTTATCGTCCATATTGAGGAAAGTAGGCCCACACGCTCCCCTGTAAAGTCACATATACTGCTGAAGGAGGCTGTCGCGATATACCTGGCTCGTTAGAAGATGTGGCGTGGTTTATGTGTAACACTCAAATCTAACAACTTATCTGAGTGTTACAATATTATATTTAATGTTTAAAAAGTATTAGATATTGAATGTAAGAAAATTTTTCGTGTCTGTACAATGGATGGTTTTCAAATCTCCCGCTTTTAAATAGTGGCGCAACAGTCAATAGTTCAAAACAAGGTCTATAGACATGTATATAGTTCAAAACGGTCAGACTTATACAGACTGTTATGTTACCTAATTCTATTTTTCAACATGTTTAATTAGCATTTAAATCTCGTCTCACAGAAAATTATTTTAAGAGAGGTTGAAGTTAAAAAAAAAAGACGGAAGATGTAGGTCTTGTGTTATTGAGCATGCACAGTCTCGCTTTTCAACTTGCAGATTTCTTATCTACTTGTCTGTGAATGCTCATCACGCTGAAACGGCTGGACCAATTTTCTTAACACTTGTTACGATTCTTATTTATGGCCAAATATGAGTAAGATTACTGTAGTTATTATCCCCTTTAGTTATTATTTAAAAAAATATCATAATAAACCATGTCAGGCATAAGCTACGTAAGTGTAATTATTTATTTAAATATATCTGAGCTAATTAAATACCAAGAAACAAGTAAATGGTTTTATTTCTATCAAGTTTTATTAATTAATTCAAGTTTAAATTCTTTATTGCGTCGTAACTTTAATAATATTTCATGTATTCTGCATGTCTCGCCGAAATTAATAATATTTATGATTTCTGCTTTATTTATTTATTTATTTATTTATTTATTTTCATCTGCTATATTTTTGCCTATCATTGCGCATCGGGTTATCTGCTAT